>CAJNDT010004792.1:0-10939 GCA_905221615.1 Symbiodinium sp. CCMP2592
TCTCGTTCTACCGGTATGAAGGGGAACAGAGCTCAGACCTGTGGAAGAGTTTGTTCTACCTATATGAAGGAGTCCAGAGCTCAGACCTGTTCAGGAGGAGCTTCTTCCACCTCGACGAAGGTGTCCAGAGCTCAGACCTGCTCGAAAGGATTTTGTGTTTCGTTTATGAAGGGTTAGCAAAGAGAAATGCTTGCAGAATTGTTTCGCTTATTGGGGCGTTAGGAAGGAAAATCTCCTGCAGAATTGTTTCGCTTATTGGGGCGTTAGGAAGGACAATCTCTGGCACAATTGTTCCGCTTATTGGGGCTTTAGGACTATCAATCTATTGCAGAACTGTTTAGCTTATTGCGTGCCTTCTTGAAAGCTTCCTGGAAACGAATTTGTTCGACTAATATAAGGGGGGATGAAGAGGCCCAAAACTTCTTTCAGCCTTCTTGAAAACTTCCTGGAAACTAATTTGTTCGACTAATATAAGGGGGGATGCAAAGGCCCAAAGCCTCTTTCAGCCTTCTTGAAAGCCTCCTGGAAACGAATTTGTTCGACTAATATAAGGGGGATGAAGAGGCTCAAAGCCTCTTTCAGCCTTCTTGAAAGCCTCATGGAAACGAATTTGTTCGACTAATATAAGGGGGGATGAAGAGGCTCAAAGCCTCTTTCAGCCTTATTGAAAGCCTCCTGGAAACGAATTTGTTCGACTAATATAAGGGTGATGAAGAGCTCAAGGCCTCTTTCAGCCTTCCTTGTAAAGACTCCGCAACCTGCATTTGTTCGCTAATCTAAGGTGTGCTGACGAGGCTCAAAGCCCTTTCGCCTTCCTGAAGCCTCCCTGGCAAACGAATTTTTCTACTAAGTAATGGGGCTGAAAGGCTCAAGCGCCTCTTCATCCTTCTTGAAAGCTTCCTGGAACGAATTTGTTCGACGACTATAGGGGGATGAAAGGAGCTTCCCAAGGAACAAGAAGCCCTCTTCAGCCTTCTGAAGCCTCCTTTAAACGAAGTTGTTCGACTAATATAAAGGGGGATGAAGAGGCTCAAAGCCTCTTTCAGCCTTCTTGAAAGCCTCCTGGAAACGAATTTGTTCGACTAATATAAGGGGGGATGAAGAGGCTCAAAGCCTCTTTCAGCCTTCTTGAAAGCCTCCTGGAAACGAATTTGTTCGACTAATATAAGGGGGGATGAAGAAGCTCAAAGCCTCTTTCAGACTTCTTGAAAGCCTCCTGGAAACGAATTTGTTCGACTAATATAAGGGGGGATGAAGAGGCTCAAAGCCTCTTTCAGCCTTCTTGAAAGCCTCCTCGGGCAAATGAACGACTTTGTTTACTCACTATATAAGGGGATGAAGCGGCCTCAAAGCCGTCTTGCAGCCTTCCTTGAAAAGCCTCCGTCAACGAATTGGTTCGACAAATATAATGGGGCAATGAGAGAGCTCAAAGCCTTCTTTTCAGCCTCAGGAGTGTTTTGTTCTACCTAATGAAGGTTCCAGAGCTCGACCTTCCCAGCAGATTTTGTTCTACTTATAGAAAGGGTCCAGAGCTCGACCTGCTCAGAGAAAGAGTTTGTTGAGGGGTCCCGAATCTCGTTCTAAACCGGTACGAAGGGGTCCAGAGCTCAGACCTGCGGAAGAGTTTGTTCTACCTATATGAAGGAATCCAGAGCTCAGACCTGTTCAGGAGGAGCTTCTTCCACCTCGACGAAGGTGTCCAGAGCTCAGACCTGCTCGAAAGGAGTTTGTGTTTCGTTTATGAAGGGTTAGCAAAGAGAATTGCTTGCAGAATTGTTTCGCTTATTGGGGCGTTAGGAAGGAAAATCTCCTGCAGAGTTGTTTCGCTTATTGGGGCGTTAGGAAGGACAATCTCTGGCACAATTGTTCCGCTTATTGGGGCGTTAGAACTATCATTCTATTGCAGAACTGTTTCGCTTATTGCGTGTTTTCGTGAAAGCTTCCTGGAAACGAATTTGTTCGACTAATATAAGGGTGGATACAGAGGCCCAAAGCCTCTTTCAGCCTTCTTGAAAGCTTCCTGGAAACGAAATTGTTCGACTAATATAAGGGGGGATGAAAAGGCCCAAAGCCTCTTTCAGCCTTCTTGAAGCCTCCTGGAAACGAATTTCTTCGACTAATTAAGGTGGATGAAAGGCTCAAGCCTCTTTCAGCCTTCTTGAAAGCCCTCATGTGAAACAATTTGTTCGACTAATATAAGGTTGGATGAAGAGGCTGAAAGCATCTTTCAGCCTTCTTGAAAGCCTCCTGGAAACGAATTTGTTCGACTAATATAAGGGGTGATGAAGAGGCTCAAAGCCTCTTTCCGCCTTCTTGAAAGCCTCCTGCAAACGAATTTGTTCGACTAATATAAGGGGGGATGACGAGGCTCAAAGCCTCTTTCAGCCTTCCTGAAAGCCTCCTGGAAACGAATTTGTTCGACTAATATAAGGGGGGATGAAAAGGCTCAAAGCCTCTTTCATCCTTCTTGAAAGCTTCCTGGAAAACGAATTTGTTCGACCTAATATACGGGGGGAATTGAAAGAGGGAGGCTCAAAGCCTCTTTCACCTTCTTGAAAGCCTCCTGAACGATTTTTCGACTAAATATAAGGGGGGATGAAGAGCTAACGGCCTCTTGCAGCCTTCTTTAAGCCTCCTGGCAGACGAATTTGTTCGACTAATAATAAGGGGAGATAAGAGGCTCAAAGCTCTTTCAGCCTTCTTGAAGCCTCCTGGAAACGAATTATTTCACTAATATAAAGGGGGGATGAAGGGGCTCAAATCCTCTTTCAGCCTTCTTGAAAGCCTCCTGGAAACGAATTGTTCGACTAATATAAGGGGGGATGAAGGAGCTCAAAAGCCTCTTTCAGCTTCTTGAACGCCCCCTGAAACGAATTTGTTCGACTAATATAAGGAGGTATGAAGAAGGCTCAAGCCTCTTTCAGCCTTCTTGAAAAGCCTCCTGGAAACGAATGTTTGGTTTCGGCTATTACTGGGAATGAAGAGGCTCAAAGCCTCTTTCAGCCTCAGGAGGAGTTTGTTCTACCTATATGAAGGGTCCCGAGCTCAGACCTGCCCAGCAGGAGTTTGTTCTACTTATATGAAGGGGTCCAGAGCTCAGACCTGCTCAGGAAGAGTTTGTTGAAGGGGTCCAGATCTCGTTCTAACGGTATGAAGGGGACCAGAGCTCAGACCTGTGGAAGAGTTTGTTCTACCTATATGAAGGAGTCCAGAGCTCAGACCTGTTCAGGAGGAGCTTCTTCCACCTCGACGAAGGTGTCCAGAGCTCAGACCTGCTCGAAAGGAGTTTGTGTTTCGTTTATGAAGGGTTAGCAAAGAGAAATGCTTGCAGAATGGTTTCGCTTATTGGGGCGTTAGGAAGGAAAATCTCCTGCAGAATTGTTTCGCTTATTGGGGCGTTAGGAAGGACAATCTCTGGCACAATTGTTCCGCTTATTGGTGCGTTAGGACTATCAATCTATTGCAGAACTGTTTAGCTTATTGCGTGCCTTCTTGAAAGCTTCCTGGAAACGAATTTGTTCGACTAATATAAGGGGGGATGAAGAGGCCCAAAACCTCTTTCAGCCTTCTTGAAAGCTTCCTGGAAACGAATTTGTTCGACTAATATAAGGGGGGATGAAGAGGCTCAAAGCTTCTTTCAGCCTTCTTGAAAGCCTCCTGGAAACGAATTTGTTCGACTAATATAAGGGGGGATGAAGAGGCTCAAAGCCTATTTCAGCCTTCTTGAAAGCCTCATGGAAACGAATTTGTTCGACTAATATAAGGGGGGATGAAGAGGCTGAAAGCATCTTTCAGCCTTCTTGAAAGCCTCCTGGAAACGAATTTGTTCGACTAATATACGGGGTGATGAAGAGGCTCAAAGCCTCTTTCAGCCTTCTTGAAAGCCTCCTGGAAACGATTTTGTTCGACTAATATAAGGGGGGATGAAGAGGCTCAAAGCCTCTTTCAGCCTTCTTGAAAGCCTCCTGGAAACAAATTTGTTCGACTAATATAAGGGGGGATGAAGAGGCTCAAAGCTTCTTTCAGCCTTCTTGAAAGCCTCCTGGAAACGAATTTGTTCGACTAATATAAGGGGGGATGAAGAGGCTCAAAGCCTCTTTCAGCCTTCTTGAAAGCCTCCTGGAAACGAATTTGTTCGACTACTATAAGGGGGGATGAAGAGGCTCAAAGCCTCTTTCAGCCTTCTTGAAAGCCTCCTGGAAACGAATTTGTTCGACTAATATAAGGGGGGATGAAGAGGCTCAAAGCCTCTTTCAGCCTTCTTGAAAGCCTCCTGGAAACGAATTTGTTCGACTAATATAAGGGGGGATGAAGAGGCTCAAAGCCTCCTTCAGCCTTCTTGAAAGCATCCTGGAAACGAATTTGTTCGACTAATATAAGGGGGGATGAAGAGGCTCAAAGCCTCTTTCAGCCTTCTTGAAAGCCTCCTGGAAACGAATTTGTTCGACTAATATAAGGAGGGATGAAGAGGCTCAAAGCCTCTTTCAGTCTTCTTGAAAGCCTCCTGGAAACGAATTTGTTCGACTAATATAAGGGGGAATGAAGAGGCTCAAAGCCTCTTTCAGCCTCAGGAGGAGTTTGTTCTACCTATATGAAGGGTCCAGAGCTCAGACCTGCCCAGCAGGAGTTTGTTCTACTTATATGAAGGGGTCCAGAGCTCAGACCTGCTCAGGAAGAGTTTGTTGAAGGGGTCCAGATCTCGTTCTACCGGTATGAAGGGGACCAGAGCTCAGACCTGTGGGAGAGTTTGTTCTACCTATATGAAGGAGTCCAGAGCTCGACCTGTTCAGGAGGAGCTTCTCACCTCGACGAAGGTGTCCCAGAGCTCAGACCTGCTCAAAGAGTTTGTGTTGCGTTTATGAAGGGTTGCAAGAGAAAATGCTTTGCAGAATTGTTTCGCTTATGGGGGCGTTAGGAAGGGAACTCTCCTGCATAATTGGTTCGCTATTGGGGCGTTGGAAGGAACCAATCTCTGGCACAATTGTTTCCGCTTATTGGGGCGTTAGGACTATCATCTATTGCAGAACTGTTTAGCTTATGGCGTCCTTCTTGAAGCTTCCTGGAACGAAAGTTGTTCGCTAATATAGGGGGGATGAAGAGGCTCAAGCCTCTTTCAGCCTTCTTGAAAGCTTCCTGGAAACGAATTTGTTCGACTAATATAAGGGGGGATGAAGAGGCTCAAAGCCTCTTTCAGCCTTCTTGAAAGCCTCCTGGAAACGAATTTGTTCGACTAATATAAGGGGGGATGAAGAGGCTCAAAGCCTCTTTCAGCCTTCTTGAAAGCCTCCTGGAAACGAATTTGGTCGACTAATATAAGGGGGGATGAAGAGGCTCAAAGCCTCTTTCAGCCTTCTTGAAAGCCTCCTGGAAACGAATTTGTTCGACTAATATAAGGGGGGATGAAGAGGCTCAAAGCCTCTTTCAGCCTTCTTGAAAGCCTCCTGGAAGCGAATTTGTTCGACTAATATGAGGGGGGATGAAGAAGCCTGTTCTACCTATATGAAAGGTCCAGTGCTCAGACCTGCTCAGCAGGAGTTTGTTCTACCTATATGAAGGGGTCCAGAGCTCAGACCTGCTCAGGAAGAGTTTGTTGCAGGGGTCCAGATCTCGTTCTACCGGTATGAAGGAGTCCAGAGCTCAGACCTGCGGAAGAGTTTGTTCTACCTATATGAAGGAGTCCAGAGCTCACAGACCTTCGGAAAGAGTTTGGTTCTACCTATTATGAATGACGGTCCCAGACTCAGACCTGTTCAAGGAGGAGCTTCTTTGCACCTCGACGAAAGGTTCCAGAGCTCACCGGGTGCTCGAAAAGATTTTGTTTTTCGTTTTTATGAAGTTGCACAGAGACATGCTTGCAGAGTTGTTTCGCTTATTTGGGCGTGTAGGAGGAAAATCTCCTGCAGAATTGTTTCGCTATTGGGCGGGTTAGGAGGACAATCTCTGCACAATTTTTTCCGACCTTATGGGCGTTAGGACTATCAATCTTTGCAGAACTTTTAGCTTATTGCGTGCCTCTTGAAGCTTCCTGAAACGAATTTGTTCGACTATATACGGGGGTATGAAGAGGCTCAAAGGCCTCTTTTCAGCCTCTTGAAAGCCTCCTTTAAACGAATTTGTTCGACTAATTAAGGGGGGATGGAAGAGCTCAAAGCCTCTTTCAGCCTTCTTGAAAGCCTCATGGAAACGAATTTGTTCGACTAATATAAGGGGGGATGAAGAGGCTCAAAGCCTCTTTCACCCTTCTTGAAAGCCTCCTGGAAACGAATTTGTTCGACTAATATAAGGGGGGATGAAGAGGCTCAAAGCCTCTTTCAGCCTTCTTGAAAGCCTCCTGGAAACGAATTTGTTCGACTAATATAAGGAGGGATGAAGAGGCTCAAAGCCTCTTTCAGCCTTCTTGAAAGCCTCCTGCAAACGAATTTGTTCGACTAATATAAGGGGGGATGAAGAGGCTCAAAGCCTCTTTCAGCCTTCTTGAAAGCCTCCTGGAAACGAATTTGTTCGACTAATATAAGGGGGATGAAAAGGCTCAAAGCTTCTTTCAGCCTTCTTGAAAGCCTCCTGGAAACGAATTTGTTCGACTAATATAAGGGGGGATAAAGAGGCTCAAAGCCTCTTTCAGCCTTCTTGAAAGCCTCCTGGAAACGAATTTGTTCGACTAATATAAGGGGGGATGAAGAAGCTCAAAGCCTCTTTCAGCCTTCTTGAAAGCCTCCTGGAAACGAATTTGTTCGACTAATATAAGGGGGGATGAAGAGGCTCAAAGCCTCTTTCAGCCTTCTTGAAAGCCTCCTGGAAACGAATTTGTTCTACTAATATAAGGGGGGATGAAGAGGCTCAAAGCCTCTTTCAGCCTTCTTGAAAGCCTCCTGGAAACGAATTTGTTCGACTAATATAAGGGGGGATGAAGAGGCTCAAAGCCTCTTTCAGCCTTCTTGAAAGCCTCCTGGAAACTAATTTGTTTCACTAATATAATGAGGATGAAGCGGCTCACGCCTCTTTCAGCCGTCTTGAAAGCCTCCTGGAAACGAATTTGTTCGACTAATATAAGGAGGGATGAAGAGGCTCAAAGCCTCTTTCAGCCTTCTTGAAAGCCTCCTGGAAACGAATTTGTTCGACTAATATAAGGGGGAATGAAGAGGCTCAAAGCCTCTTTCAGCCTCAGGCGGAGTTTGTTCTACCTATATGAAGGGTCCAGAGCTCAGACCTGCCCAGCAGGAGTTTGTTCTACTTATATGAAGGGGTCCAGAGCTCAGACCTGCTCAGGAAGAGTTTGTTGAAGGGGTCCAGATCTCGTTCTACCGGTATGAAGGGGACCAGAGCTCAGACCTGTGGAAGAGTGTGTTCTACCTATATGAAGGAGTCCAGAGCTCAGACCTGTTCAGGAGGAGCTTCTTCCACCTCGACGAAGGTGTCCAGAGCTCAGACCTGCTCGAAAGGAGTTTGTGTTTCATTTATGAAGGATTGGCAAAGAGAAATGCTTGCAGAATTGTTTCGCTTATTGGGGCGTTAGGAAGGGAAATCTCCTGCAGAATTGTTTCGCTTATTGGGGCGTTAGGAAGGACAATCTCTGGCACAATTGTTCCGCTTATTGGGGCGTTAGGACTATGCATCTTGCAGAACGACTGTTTAGCTTCTTGCGTTGCCTTCTTGAAAGCTTCCTGGCAACGAATTTGTTCGATACTATAAGGGGGATGACGAGGCTCAAAGCTCGTTCAGCCTTCTTGAAAGCTCCTGGAAACGAATTTGTTCGAACTACTATAGGTGGGATGAAGGGCTCAAGCTTCTTTCAGCTTCTTGAAAAGCCTCCTGAAACGAATTTTCGACTAATATAAGGGGGGAAGGAGAGGCTTCAAGTCCCCCCCCCCCCCCCTCTTTCAGCCTTCTTGAAAAACCCATGGAAACGAATTCTGTTCGACTAATATAAGAGGGGGGATGAAGATGAGGCCTGAAAGCATCTTTCAGCCTTCTTGAAAGCCTCCTGGAAACAAATTTGTTCGACTAATATAAGGGGTGATGAGGAGGCTCAAAGCCTCTTTCAGCCTTCTTGAAAGCCTCCTGCAAACGAATTTGTTCGACTAATATAAGGGGGGATGACGAGGCTCAAAGCCTCTTTCAGCCTTCCTGAAAGCCTCCTGGAAACGAATTTGTTCGACTAATATAAGGGGGGAGGAAGAGGCTCAAAGCCTCTTTCAGCCTTCTTGAAAGCTTCCTGGAAACGAATTTGTTCGACTAATATAAGGGGGGATGAAGAGGCTCAAAGCCACTTTCAGCCTTCTTGAAAGCCTCCTGGAAACGAATTTGTTCGACTAATATAAGGGGGGATGAAGAGGCTCAAAGCTTCTTTCAGCCTTCTTGAAAGCCTCCTGGAAACGAATTTGTTCGACTAATATAAGGGGGGATGAAGAGGCTCAAAGCCTCTTTCAGCCTTCTTGAAAGCCTCCTGGAAACGAATTTGTTCGACTAATATAAGGGGAGATGAAGAGGCTCAACGCCTCTTTCAGCCTTCTTGGAAGCCTCCTGGAAACGAATTTGTTCGACTAATATAAGGGGGGATGAAGAGGCTCAAAGCCTCTTTCAGCCTTCTTGAAAAGCCTCCTTGAAACGAATTTGTTCGACTAATATAAGGAGGGATGAAGAGGCTCAAAGCCTCTTTCAGCCTTCTTGAAAGCCTCCTGGAAACGAATTTGTTCGACTAATATAAGGGGGAATGAAGAGGCTCAAAGCCTCTTTCAGCCTCAGGAGGAGTTTGTTTTACCTATATGAAGGGTCCAGAGCTCAGACCGCCCAGCGGAGTTTGTTCTCTTACTGAAGGGTCCAGAGCTCATACCTGCCAGGAAAGTTTTGTTGAATGGGGTCCATATCTCGTTCTACGGTATGAAGGGCGACCAGACTCAGACCCTGTGGAAGAGTTTGTTCTCCCATATGAAGGATCCATAGCTCCTACCTGTTCACCACAGGGGACTTCTTCCACCTCGACTAAGGTGTCCAAAGCTCAGACCTGCTCAAGGAGTTTGGTGTTTCTTTATGAAGGGTCAGCAAAAAGAAGAGAATGCTTGCAGAATTGTTTCGCTTATTGGGGCGTTAGGAAGGAAATCGTCCTGCCGATTGTTCCGTTGCTATTGGGGCTTAGAAGAAGGGACATCTCTGGCACAAGTGTTCCGCTTATATTGGGGCTTTAGGACTATCATCTATTGCAGAACTTTTAGCTTA
Organism: Symbiodinium sp. CCMP2592; assembly: GCA_905221615.1. NCBI lineage: Eukaryota > Dinophyceae > Suessiales > Symbiodiniaceae > Symbiodinium > Symbiodinium sp. CCMP2592. The sequence goes on from CAJNDT010004792.1 coordinate 9,214, forward strand.
TGCTGCCTTCTTAAGCTTCCTGTAAGAACGAATTTGTTCGACTAATATAAGGAGGGATGAAGAGGCTCAAAGCCTCTTTCAGCCTTCTTGAAAGCCTCCTGGAAACGAATTTGTTCGACTAATATAAGGGGGTATGAAGAGGCTCAAAGCCTCTTTCCGCCTTCTTGAAAGCCTCCTGGAAACGAATTTGTTCGACTAATATAAGGGGGGATGAAGAGGCTCAAAGCCTCTTTCAGCCTTCTTGAAAGCCTCCTGCAAACGAATTTGTTCGACTAATATAAGGGGGAATGACGAGGCTCAAAGCCTCTTTCAGCCTTCCTGAAAGCCTCCTGGAAACGAATTTGTTCGACTAATATAAGGGGGGATGAAAAGGCTCAAAGCCTCTTTCAGCCTTCTTGAAAACATAAAAAAAAATAAACAAAAAAAAAAAAAAAAAAACAAAATAAAACGAAAAAAAAAAAAAAAAAGCCCTCCTGCAAACGAATTTGTTCGACTAATATAAGGGGTGATGACGAGGCTCAAAGCCTCTTTCAGCCTTCCTGAAAGCCTCCTGGAAACGAATTTGTTCGACTAATATAAGGGGGGATGAAAAGGCTCAAAGCCTCTTTCAGCCTTCTTGAAAGCTTCCTGGAAACGAATTTGTTCGACTAATTAATATAAGGGGGGATGAAAAGGCTCAAAGCCTCTTTCAGCCTTCTTGAAAGCCTCCTGGAAACGAATTTGTTCGACTAATATAAGGGGGGATGAAGAGGCCTAAAGCCTCTTTCAGCGTTCTTGAAAGCCTCCTGGAAACGAATTTGTTCGACTAATATAAGGGGGGATGAAGAGGCTCAAAGCCTCTTTCAGCCTTCTTGAAAGCTTCCTGGAAACGAATTTGGTCGACTAATATAAGGGGGGATGAAGAGGCTCAAAGCCTCTTTCAGCCTTCTTGAAAGCCTCCTGGAAACGAATTTGTTCGACTAATATAAGGAGGGATGAAGAGGCTCAAAGCCTCTTTCAGCCTTCTTGAAAGCCTCCTGGAAACGAATTTGTTCGACTAATATAAGGGGAAATGAAGAGGCTCAAAGCCTTTTTCAGCCTTCTTGAAAGCCTCCTGGAAACGAATTTGTTCGACTAATATAAGGGGGAATGAAGAGGCTCAAAGCCTCTTTCAGCCTCAGGAGGAGTTTGTTCTACCTATATGAAGGGTCCAGAGCTCAGACCTGCCCAGCAGGAGTTTGTTCTACTTATATGAAGGGGTCCAGAGCTCAGACCTGCTCAGGGAGAGTTTGTTGAAGGGGTCCAGATCTCGTTCTACCGGTATGAAGGGGACCAGAGCTCAGACCTGTGGAAGAGTTTGTTCTACCTATATGACGGAGTCCAGAGCTCAGACCTGTTCAGGAGGAGCTTCTTCCACCTCGACGAAGGTGTCCAGAGCTCAGACCTGCTCGAAAGGAGTTTGTGTTTCGTTTATGAAGGGTTAGCAAAGAGAAATGCTTGCAGAATTGTTTCGCTTATTGGTGCGTTAGGAAGGAAAATCTCCTGCAGAATTGTTTCGCTTATTGGGGCGTTAGGAAGGACAATCTCTGGCACAATTGTTCCGCTTATTGGGGCGTTAGGACTATCAATCTATTGCAGAACTGTTTAGCTTATTGCGTGCCTTCTTCAAAGCTTCCTGGAAACGAATTTGTTCGACTAATATAAGGGGGGATGAAGAGGCCCAAAACTTCTTTCAGCCTTCTTGAAA
>CAJNDT010004793.1:0-10938 GCA_905221615.1 Symbiodinium sp. CCMP2592
ACAGTCGTTCTTGCAACACGCTTCACTTTAAGAGTTAATGCTGCCGACCAGCTTTCTAAGAGAGCTAGTTAAGAAACGCAACATCGCCCTAACCCGCCGAAGCTGCGGTCACCCCATCGCTTTACGATAGCAACCATAGCTGTCAAGTGTCATGACTTGAATCTCCTCAACTAGCAACCACAGCTATCCAGCTTTCTAAGAGAGCTAGTTAAGAAACACAAGATCGCCCTAACCCGCCGAGGCTGCGGTCACGCCATCGCTTTACGATAGCAACCATAGCTGTCAAGTGTCATGACTTGAATCTCCTCACCTAGAACAGCTATCGAATTCGATTTCAATGTTTCCACATCGGACTGTGTCCACTGCCTGACAACATTGCCTCCAACAGTTGAAGCTGCGGTCACGCCATCGTTTTACGATAGCGCAACCACAGCTATCAAGTTTCTTTGCGATGACCGTTGAGCTGAAACCCTTCACCGCCAGGCCTCCAAAGACCTTTTCGCACAACAGTTCACGCGGACCCTGCAATCAAAAGGGTAAGCTCGGGAGTGGGTTTGCGGACATAGTTTGACCTCCCCTGTCCATCTATGGCCCTCCCGCGGCTCCCCTTGAACACCAGTTTCCGCATGAAGGGTAGCTTCACGGCAAAGTATGCGCATACCCGTATCAAGCAACTTCCCACAAGCCACCCTTTGGATGCTTCCAAGCTTTGTCCAGTGCAACTCCCCAACCCACCCTAGATCCTTCAAAGCTCTGCCCGGCAGGATTCGTGGATTTTGGGCCTGGATTCGTGGATTTTGGGCCTGGATTCGTGGATTTTGGGCCTGGATTCGTGGATTTTGGGCCTGGGATTCGTGGATTTTGGGCCTGGATTCGTGGATTTTGGGCCTGGGATTCGTGGATCCTGGATTTGGGCCTGGATTCGTGGATTTTGGGCCTGGATTCGTGGATTTTGGGCCTGGATTCGTGGATTTTGGGCCTGGTCCACGAAGTTTGGGCCCAATTTTGGATCCTGGATTTGGGCCTGGATTCGTGGATTTTGGGCCTGGATTCGTGGATTTTGGGCCTGGATTCGTGGATTTTGGGCCTGGGATTCGTGGATTTTGGGCCTGGATTCGTGGATTTTGGGCCTGGGATTCGTGGATCCTGGATTTGGGCCTGGATTCGTGGATTTTGGGCCTGGATTCGTGGATTTTGGGCCTGGTCCACGAATTATGGGCCCAATTTTGGGCCTGGATTCGTGGATTTTGGGCCTGGTCCACGAATTATGGGCCCAATTTTGGGCCTGATCCACGAATTCCATTAAGGTTTAAATTACTATATGATTAGGGTTTAGGGTTTAGGGTTTAGGGTTTAGGGTTTAGGGTTTAGGGTTTAGGGTTTAGCCTCTGACAAATTCTCGTTATAGTTTCCCTGCCTGATCGATGCTCCTGAGGCCGTCAACCGGCGTGGCGGCTTTCTGTGGCTGGAGCTTCTCCTGCGAGTCGTCCAGCTCGCCGAAGATCTTCACGACTTCGGGCGGCACACCGTCCTCCGGCAGCGAGCTTGCCTTCTCCCTCATTTTCTCTTCTTGGATTTCTTGGAAGGCAGGGTGTCCACAACGGCGCATGTCCAAGATGAGCTGCACCACCACGTGCCGCCGGACTCTTGCCTGGTGAATCAAGTTCTTCAAGTCCGCCTCGGAAGTCTGGCCCGTCTTGTTGGTCTTGAGGATCACCCGGACGACGTCGGAGAGCTCGTTGGGGCTCCGGGGTAAGTCGGAAGGGGTGGTGTCCTGGCCCTCCAGCTTACGAAGCAGGTCCTCCCAAGGCAAAGGAAAGGTAATCGCATTGCCGCGGGCGCCCAAACGATGGCGCGGCATGTGAGCCGTCTGGGCCAAGGGCGCTCCCTCCGCCCGGTAGCGAGCCTCCATCGTCAAGCAAACGAGGGTCGTGATGTAGGGACTGGCACACAACATTTCCATGACCGTCACGTTGTCCTGGTAAAGCCTTTCGTGGCCGTAACCTGTCCACATGTCATTTGCGAGGCTCGCCGGAGGCAGCTTCTTCCTGCTCAAGCAGTCCAGGCAACCGCGACAAACCGGCACCTCGCAATGCTCGCAGAGAACTCTGGCGCGGGGATGCTCTGGATTCCTTGTGCATCTGTGATCTTCGGGGCAGCAAAGCAAGCGAACGTGCTGTGCTTCCCCTGCCAGTTTGAGGTGCCAATTCTCGAAGTCCTCGGAGTCGGTTAACTTCGTGTTTTCGACCAGATGGTTGTACTTTCCAAGGAACTGGTCCAATCCCAGGAGCTGCTCGATGACCTTCACGGGCTGGCCGAGGAACTTGTTCGTCTGCTCCAGAGGGCGGTGCCACTGGATGTCGCCCCGATCTTCCGTCTCTGCGATGCGCGTGTAGCTGCAAGCGCACGAGAAGCAGATCAGGGATTCCACGTGGTCCTCAGCAGTCGCCTCTGCGAACTTTTCCGGGGCGATCCGGTCGAGCGAGCTGCCCGCCAGGGGAGCGGCCGAGCGGCACTTGACGCTCAGAGCGGCATTGTAGATGCTGAGCAGATCGTGCTCGTCATGGCCATTCCACAGAAGATTTGCCAGTGGATCAAGGTCGGGGCCATGCTGCTCGTGGAGGTGCTGAAGCAGGTCGTCCTCCGTGCCCGTTCTGGCCGTCCACAAACAGCCGCTGAACGCACAGAAAGCATGGGGCCACGCTTCGCCCGCATCCACTTCTTCCGGCAGGGCAAGAGGTGGGAGTGTGGGATGGTCCCGAAGCCTGGTCGTCGCCAGCTTCGTAATGGCATCCTCCATTTGGCGATGCGGATGGGGGGATGCCGGCGCCACGATCGCCTTGCACACTTCGTCCAGGATGTCGTCGGTGCTGTCGGGAAGCTCGGGCGAAGTGACGGTTTCCACCGATCTGGTCTTCTTGATCGCCGGCAACGCATCGTCGATATCTTGCGGGGGCAGCTCTTCCGGCAGTCGCCAGTACCTCATCGGCCACGTCTGACCTTGCCAAGCGGGCTCTAGCAGTCCCACGTCTTCGGCCTCCACCAATGCATCGTAATGGTCTTTGCCGTTGTAGAGTAGACGAACCACGGTCAATCCAGCGGAATCTTGAAGATCTTGATGGGTTGCGTCCATCGCGGTGACGGTGGAGCCGTCGAGATGGCGTGTGTGCACTTGTACACGGCATTTCTTCATAAGGGAGAACGCCAAGATAGAGTCGTTGCCAGCCCAGGCCTCTTCCGGTCCTCTTTCCAGGTGCTCCGCCTCTTCCAACCAATTCTCCGCGAAGTCGCCCTGCTCGAACGCATTGGCGGTCAGGAAACTTATCACTTCCTGGCGGAGGGCTGCTCCAAGGTCTGGACGAGGGCGCTTGTCGTCATCTTTCCGGACCAGGCTGTGTGCATGGACCAGCGCGTGGAACAAGCAGTTGCCGTCCGCAACCATTTTCACTACCTGCAAGAAGGTTGTGTCCGGAGCAGCGGTCATCTGCGTGGGAAGGGCAGAACGTCCGAGTGAATAAGTAAACGAGCTTCGCGATCCCTGCAAGATCGACACAGGATTGATGGCCATAGGATTTGCCTCGCTGGTGCTGGAACTGCACATTGCTGTCGCGGCCTGTGCGATTGCTACATCGAGGTGCCGAACATGCAGAGTTCTAGTTGCCAACTCTGGCGGTCGGTGCCCAAGCCTGGCACTCGTCCGCAGAGGCCGTGTTGCCACAAAGAGCCTCGCAGGACACGCCTTCACCATCTGGAAAGGTTACACCGTGCTTCAGTATGTGCTTGCGGCACTTCTTCAGGCACTGGCATGCTGCAGCCGATTCCGCTGTCGTCCACGTACTTATGACCATTGCGTCAGCACGGTTGTCGGGATGCAATCTCGGATGACCTTGGAAGCAATGAAAATCAAATTGAACTGATGCGATCTGGAGAATGGGAACAGAATGGCTCCGAGCCCCGTGCTCGAGAGCAGATACGCCAAGCTGAAGGGAACCTCACAAGCGGCCCAGATGGCTGGGCAGTGAAATGCTTCTACGCGCAGCCAAAATAATAGGCGAGCCCGCCTCGGTGCTGCTGCTGGGCCTGACGTTTTGCGTGTCATTCACGTTGGTCGTTGCCTGTCTCCGTCGCCGTGCCGTGCGGCGATGCTGCTCCGGCCGTGCTGTTGCAGCGCTTGTGTCGCTGCATTCGTGCGAGGAAGCTCTCGCAGTGGCCCTTTCGGCCTGCAGCTGCTCGGAATGAACACTCGGTCACCCGGATGTTGCTGCATCCCGCGCCTCTGCCAGTTGGAAAGCATCTTCGAGTGCGGAATCGTCCTCGGCTGTCCACTGTGTTGGCTTCGGTAGTGTCGGCGCGGGTTCCTGCAGACTGATTGCAAAGTATCTGAGTCTTTCAAGCGTTTGCAAGGGCGGTGCCTTCTTGCGTCGGTGCACCCGTTGCTGTCCACTTGGGCGATGGGCCGACCTTCGTGTCCGGGAGGCCGTCGGATGCGTCTTCCATGCCTCGGTCCGGGCACATTGTGTTGATTGCTGTTCGAGGCCCGCAAGCAATCGCCTCGTCGATTTTGATCATTCCGGCCTCGTTAGGTTTCGTGCAGGAGCAATGCTATTTATGGGCTAGCGGTTGCATGCATTGTGTTCTAATGAAGTTCTGGGACGGGGACGGGCGTCTTCAGCGTCAGGGCGCACTGCGTTGCCAGGTATTGCTTCTTGAACGCCTCAAAGTCGAAGCACCATCCCGCCCCCTGTGCGCGGCAAGATCTGGCGATCTGTCTGTCTTCGTCTCTGCCGTTTTGTTCACTCGCTCTCTCTCTCTCTCTCCCCCGGTTTCTCTGCTGTTGGTCCTTGGTTGGAAACAGGAAGACAGGGACTGAGTGCGGGAGAGTCTGTACGCCGTACGCCTTGACTGCTAGCTTGCTTCATGCCACCTGTTCCTCCTCGTCCTCGACGTCGGCCCATCGGCGCCGGTTGCTCGGGTACATTTCGATTTGACCTGCAGGGCCGGCGGAGAAGCTTATGCTGCCATTCCTTCCCTCTTGCTGTCCGAAGCAGCTTCGGCCTAGATTGTCGCTGGAAGCTGCGGAACTTTTGCTTTATTTTGATGCTCTTGAGCACGAATTGGGCTGCGGTGCAGGCGAGTGCTAGTGTGCTTGCTCGCACTGCAGGCACGATGGCAGCGACGTTGGCTTGCAGTTGGTTCCAAGCAATTTTACCGCTCCTTCCATGGCGTCCCGTCTCAATCACTACCACCTAGTTAAATAGGCCGGGGCTGTCTCGAACAAGGCAGCGGTTCTTCTTGTACAGACCGTCCAACTCAAGCCAGCCGATATCCGATGCCGTCCCACGCCTTCCGGCCGGAAAGCCCGCCCGATGCGTTACACTCCCCGCGTGGCAGTGGAGCCCCCAGATCTTGACACTTGGTGTCTATTTTCCTTGCCTCGGATAAGAATGGGCCAGAAAGAATCACCAAGACCCGGGAGTACGATTTGTTACGGATAAGAGTGTGCCAGAAAGAACCCCGTAGAGCAAATTCCCCACTAAACGACGCACTTCAGCAAGAGATATCCGCTCCTAACACCCCAATAAGCGAAACAATTCCGCGAGAGGTTTTGCTTCCAAACGCCCCAATAAGCGAAACAATTCTGCAAGAGGATTTCATTCCGGAAGCCCCAATAAGCGAAACAATTCTGCCAGAGAATTTGGTTCCTAACGCCCCAATAAGCGAAACAATTCTGCAAGACGTTTTCATTCCTGAAGCCCCAATAAGCGAAACAATTCTGCCAGAGAATTTGGTTCCTAACGCCCCAAGAAGCGAAACAATTCTGCAAGAGTTTTTCATTCCAAAAGCTCCAATAAGCGAAGCAATTCTGCCAGAGATTTTCTTTACTAGCGCCCCAATAAGCGAAACAATTCTGCAAGAGGTTTTCCTTCCTAACGCCCCAATAAGCGAAACAATTCTCCAAGAGGTTTTCATTCCCAAAGCCCCAATAAGCGAGGCAATTCTGCCAGACTAACCCTTGAAAACTCCCTGAAAGGCTTGTGCGGACTCGAGGTTTGCGTCTAGATTCTAGATGCAGTCTGGAGGCGGCTCTCGCCTCATCTGACCGCGCCTTGGCTTCGGCAGGGAAATTGATGCAAGCATGACGCAAGCATGACGCAAGCACGCTCTAGACGTGGACATGTTTGATTGCAGCCGAGTTGCGACCACCAGAGCAATGCCTGGGCGAGCACATGTTGAGTTAACATATATGTTGATGATGGCCGTGGACATGCACGTGTTTAATTGCAGCCGAGTCGCTTGCACCAAAAATCAGTCCTTGGCTTGGACATGTTCACTGAATGCATGCGTGGGAAGTATGAGAGTGTGAAGGTCTTCGAAGGCACCCCCCAGCGTACTTAGTACTGGGATGGCCTTATTTTAGGCGCCTTATAAGAGAATGTCCCGCAGCACACGCTCCCTGCTTCCCCGATGTTTCTGGTCGGATTGAAACATCCTTCGCCCATATGTGTTCACCGATTGGAGATAGATCGGATCCCCGGTAGTAACGCGCACCCGCGAGCGAGTACACGCGTTCCCGTTGACAGGCTCAATGGGAAGCCCCCTTGGCCCTTGGCACTGAGGAAAACAAACCGATCCTCGCGCAAAGCGCGTCCGTGGCACACATCCCAAAAGTATGCCCGCGGCCTACTTTTGGAATGCTCAAGGAAGGCACCTCGGCTCTTTTTAGGTATTTGGAGGCCGCTTCGCTAGTGAACTGGCGCGTACAGCAGTCGCTGTAGTTCAACGCCATTACTAGCTTCCAAAAGACACCTGGCATGCCCCCCTTGGGGTGCGAGCGGAGGGTCCAAAAGCGCATTGTGTGTACGCGCGCGGGTCGGGGAAATCCTGGTCCCCGGGCGGTCGTAGATTGACGGTGGGTGTCAATTTTGCCCGGCTTCAAGACTGCTTAAAGCCCTTTGAAATAACTTCGGAAGCCACTTAGAACGTTTTAAAACCACTCTGAGCCTTTAAAAACCTCTCAAAACCTGCAAAAACTTGCAACCAGGCCACCCACAACGCCAAAGTGACAATCTCCAGGCCCCAAAGTGACAATCTCCAGGCCCCAAAGTGACAATCGCCAGGCCCCAGGTGACAATCTCCAGGCCCCAAAGTGACAATCGCCAGTCCCCGAGTGACAATCTCCAGGCCCCAAAGTGACAATCGCCAGGCCCCAGGTGACAATCTCCAGGCCCCAAAGTGACAATCGCCAGGCCCCGAGTGACAATCTCCAGGCCCCAAAGGGGTGGCAATCTTAGGGGGTCTAGATTGTCAGAAGGCGGCAATCGTAGGGGGGTACAGATTGCCAACAGGTGGCAATCACAGGGGATCTAGATTGTCAGCAGGTGGCAATCTTAGGGGGGTACAGATTGCCAACAGGTGGCAATCTTAAGGGGGTACAGATTGCCAAGAAGTGGCAATCACAGGGGATCTAGATTGTCAGCAGGTGGCAATCTTAGGGGGGTACAGATTGCCAACAGGTGGCAATCTTAAGGGGGTACAGATTGCCAATAGGTGGCAATCGTGGTGGGGGTTGGTGGAAAGGGGGCGGATGGCTGTCACACTCCCTTGCTGGCCGGTTGCCCCTTTGGATTGTCAGCAGGTGGCAATCTTCAGGGCTTCAGATTGTCAGCTGGTGGCAATCTGGGTGGAGCTTGGTGGAAAGGGGGCGGATGGCTGTCACACTCCCTTGCTGGCCGGTTGCCCCTTTGGATTGTCAGCAGGTGGCAATCTTCAGGGCTTCAGATTGTCAGCTGGTGGCAATCTGGGTGGAGCTTGGTGGAAAGGGGGCGGATGGCTGTCACACTCCCTTGCTGGCCGTTTGCCCCTTTGGATTGTCAGTAGCTCTGGACCCTCCCGGCGGATGGCTGTCACACTCCCTTGCCAGATTGACAGCAGGTGTCAATCGTGAGAGGTCCGGTGGGGGAAGGGGCCGGTTGTTGGCTTCTTGTTTCAAGGATGTTGAGCACGACAACCAGGACTAACAAAATGGGGCTTTTTTTTTCTGCACTGGTTCTTGGCTTCTTGTTTTAAGGATGTTGAGCACGACAACTAGGACTAACAAAATGGGGCTTTTTTTCTGCACTGGTTCTTGGCTTCTTGTTTCAAGGATGTTGAGCACGACAACCAGGACTAACAAAATGGGGTTTTTTTTTCTGCACTGGTTCTTGGCTTCTTGTTTTAAGGATGTTGAGCACGACAACTAGGACTAACAAAATGGGGCTTTTTTTCTGCACTGGTTCTTGGCTTCTTGTTTTAAGAATGTTGAGCACGACAACTAGGACTAACACAATGGGGCTTTTTTTTTTTTCACTGGTTCTTGACTTCTTGTTTCAAGGATGTTGAGCACAACAACAAGGGTTAACAAAATGGTGTGTTTTTGTTCTGCACTGTTTGCTGGCATCTTGGTGCTTCCCAACGGTGTGGCAAATACAATTTCTATTTATCCTGCTCTGTGCTTGCTCCAGGAGGCTGTTTGTGGCTGGTTGTCAGCTGAAGAAAATCTTTTTTTAGTGGCCTCCAGGCGAAATGGCTCACAAAGCTTGCCCCAGGAGGCTGTTTCTGGCTGGTTGTCAGCTGAAGAAAATCTTTTTTTAGTGGCCTCCAGGCGAAATGGCTCGCAAAGCTTGCCCCAGGAGGCTGTTTGTGGCTGGTTGTCAGCTGAAGAAAATCTTTTTTTGTTGGCCTGCAGGCGAAATGGCTCGCAAAGCTTGCGCCAGGAGGCCGTTTTGTGGCTGGTTGTCAGCTGAAGAAAATCTTTTTTTATTGGCCTCCGGCGACATGGCTCGCAAAGCTTGCCCCAGGAGGCTGTTTTGTGGCTGGTTGTCAGCTGAAGAACATCTTTTTTTATTGGCCTGCAGGCGAAATGGCTCACAAAGCTTGCCCAGGGGGCTGTTTGTGGCTGGTTGTCAGCCGAAGAAAATCTTGTTTCGTTGGCCTCCAGGCGAAATGGCTCACAAAGCTTGTTTCAGGAGGCTGTTTGTGGCTAGTTGTCAGCTGAAAAAGATCTTTTGTTGTTGGCCTCCAAGCGAAATGGCTCGCAAAGCTTGCCCCAGGAGGCTGTTGGTGGCTGGTTGTCAGCTGAAGAAAATCTTTTTTTGCTGGCCTCCAGGCAAAATGGCTCACAAAGCTTGCCATCTGATGTCCTCCAGTGCCTTGACAGGGCCATATTACTTCAATTTACTTAAACCTTTTGTCGGGGGTCCATCCTCCAATTTACTTAAATTCTCCTACTGGGTTGTGCCAACTTCCGGGCCTTCGTGGAGAGGATTTCGGGCTTTCGTAGGAGAATTTCGTGCTTTCTGCTTCCATTCTACTGTCAAACCAACAAACTACGCTGTCGCATCTTGGCGCCTGCGCCTTCTACATTTAGGGTTTAGGGTTTAGGGTTTAGGGTTTAGGGTTTAGGGTTTAGGGTTTAGGGTTTAGGGTTTAGGGTTTAGGGTTTAGGGTTTAGGGTTTATGGTTTCGGGTTTAGGGTTTAGGGTTTAGGGTTTAGGGTTTAGGGTTTAGGGTTTAGGGTTTAGGGTTTAGGGTTTAGGGTTTAGGGTTTAGGGTGTTCGCTGCGAGTGCGCTGTCGACCCCTCCATGAAGTGGTTGGGGTCGGCGCATGAGCTGCAATGCCCGCCCTCCCACCCGAATTTCAAACCTTGAACGGGTTTAGGGTTGTCTACCCCCCCAACCCCCCCTAGCAAGGGGGGCTTATATGGTTTGGAAGCAACAGGCTTTGAAAGCGCGCAAAGTGTTAATCTCCAGGCCCCCAAGTGACAATCTCCAGGCCCCAAAGTGACAATCTCCAGGCCCCAAAGTGACCCAAAGGGCCTTCTGGGTGGCTTCGATAGGCTTGTGGCCTCTGGGGACTCTGCAGGGTTTACGGGGGAGGACCTTCTGCAGGCTTTGTGGGGGCCTGCGCGGCCTTCTGGAAACCTTCTGGACACCTTTTTGCCCACCTTCAAAACTGCTTAAAACCTATTGAAACAGCTACAAAAACCAGATAAAACTTTTAAAAACCATTCTGAGCTTTAAGACCCTCGCAAAACCTGCAAAAACTTCAACCAGACCAGGCCAACTTTTCCACAACACCAAAGTGAAAAACTCCAGGCGCAAAGTGACAATCTCCAGGCCCCCAAGCGACAATCTCCAGGCCCCAGAGTGACAATCTCCAGGCCCCAAAGTGACAATCTCCAGGTCCCAAAGTGACCCAAAGGGCCTTCTGGGTGGCTTCGGTGGGCTTGTGGCCTCTGGGGCCTCTGCAGGGTTTACGGCGGAGGACCTTCTGCAGGCTTTGTGGGGGCCTGCGATAGGCTATGGGTCCTTAATTTTAATTACGGTTAATTTTAAGCTCCGGGCCTTTAAGTTTAGGCTCCGGGTCCTTAATTTTAGGTCCGGTCCTTATTTTAAGCTCCGGTGCCTTAATTTTAGCCTGGCCCTTAATTACGGGCCCTTAATTTTAGGCTCCGGGTCCTTGATTTTAGGTCTGGCCTTGATTTTAAGCTCCGGGTTCTTAATTTTCGGCTCCGGGTCCTTAATTTTAAGGTTCTTTAAAGGCAGCAAGGAGGAATCCAGGGGTCCCCGCCCATTTGCACCAAGGTTTACCGGGGCCCAGAAATCTGGAAAATTCCTGCTGATTTTGCCTTGTTAAATTCTTTATATAAAATGTGCATTTTAATTAGGGCCAGGTGCCCAAGTCGAGGTCCCCCTCTTTCTTTTCGTGTGGCTCCACTAAACTCTGCCCTGGGGCTCCTCGGTCCAGGGCTCGGAACCGTCCCTGAGCTTAGGATCGAAAACTGGACCCTCGAGTGCTCGTGTGTGCCCAAAGGGGTCGGGGCCACATTCTGCAGCAAAACAGGGCCGTTCTTTATGTGTGCCGCCACTAAACCATCCGGTGTCCATGTGGGCCCAAAG
>CAJNDT010004794.1:0-10935 GCA_905221615.1 Symbiodinium sp. CCMP2592
TATTGGGAGGTAGTCACACCAAGCAGTCCCAGGAAAGCAAAGAGCATGAGCATCGCTTATTGGGAGGTAGTCACACCAAGCAGTCCCAGGAAAGCAAAGAGCATGAGCATCGCTTATTGGGGGGTGGTCACACCAAGCAGTCCCAGGAAAGCAAAGAGCATGAGCATCGCTTATTGGGGGGTAGTCACACCAAGCAGTCCCAGGAAAGCAAAGAGCATGAGCATCGCTTATTGGGGGGTAGTCACACCAAGCAGTCCCAGGAAAGCAAAAAGCATGAGCATCGCTTATTGGGAGGTAGTCACACCAAGCAGTCCCAGGAAAGCAAAGAGCATGAGCATCGCTTATTGGGGGGTAGTCACACCAAGCAGTCCCAGGAAAGCAAAGAGAGGAGCATCGCTTATTGGGGGGTAGTCACACCAAGCAGTCCCAGGAAAGCAAAGAGCATGAGCATCGCTTATTGGGGGGTAGTCACACCAAGCAGTCCCAGGAAAGCAAAGAGCATGAGCATCGCTTATTGGCGGGTAGTCACACCAAGCAGTCCCAGGAAAGCAAAGAGCATGAGCAACGAAACCATAGGCCCTTAAAACCTAAAGCCCGAACTTAGGCCCTAAACCCTAAAGGCCCAACCTAGGCCCTAAACCCTTAAAGCCCAAGCCTAGGGCTAAACCCTAAAGCCCAAAACCTTCAGGCCCTTAAAACCCTAAAGCCCAAACCCTAGGCCCTAAACCCTGAAGCCCAAACCCTAGGCCCTAAACCCAATGGACCCCCCAGTGTTGCACCAGGTTTTCTAATGGACCCCCCTGGTAGGACCAGTGTTGCACCAGGTTTTCGAATGGACCCCCTGGTAGGACCAGTGTTGCACCAGGTTTTCGAATGGACCCCCCAGTGTTGCACCAGGTTTTCGAATGGACCCCCCTGGTAGGGACCACGGTGTTTGCACCAGTTTTACGAATGGCACCTGGGGACCAGGGTTGCACAGGTTTTCGAATGGGAACCCAAACATACGGGGACCAGTGATGCACCAGTGTTGTCGAATGGGGTCCAGTCGAAAATCTTGTTTGTGTGCAACATAAGGGGGGACCAGTGTTGCAACACCCCCCCCCCCCCCCCCCCAGATTTTCGAATGGACCCCATTCGAAAATCTGGTGCAACACTGGTGGTCCATTCGAAAATCTGGTGCAACATACGGGGGACCAGTGTTGCACCAGTTTTTCGAATGGGGTCCATTCGAAAATCTGGTGCAACATACGGGGGGACCAGTGTTGCACCAGATTTTCGAATGGACCCCATTCGAAAATCTGGTGCAACACTGGTGGTCCATTCGAAAATCTGGTGCAACATACGGGGGACCAGTGTTGCACCAAATTTTCGAATGGACCCCTATTCGAAAATCTGGTGCAACACTGGTGGTCCATTCGAAAATCTGGTGCAACACTGGTGGTCCATTCGAAAATCTGGTGCAACACTGGGGGGTCCCGTTCGAAAAAATGGCTCAACATTTAAATACTCATTTGAGAGAGAGGGTTTAGGGTTCAGCTGCTCCGGATCGAGCAGTTTTAAAGTAGAGTTGTATTTAAGGTTTAGAAATAACACCCACCCACCCTTAGAATCCCATAACATAAGCCATATAAAGTCCTTAAACACCCAAAATTGTAGCACTAAAACAACAAAACAACTTAAAAAAAAAATTCTGTAGGTGCGTTCTCTTTCTTTAAAAAAACTAGAGCACAAATAAATTATTGTTTAATACTTTTCGTTTTGTGTTGTCTCAAACCCTAATGTCTAAACATCATCATTCATAGAGTTGTACCTACAACCTAGCCTGTCACACTTTAATGTCGCCTTCCCACACCACTCAGAAAATACAACAGTTCATATTGTTCCCACAGCTGATTTAATTATTTAAAGTTGTCGAGCTTAGATTCATTTTAGATTACACTTATGAATGGATTTGTTAACTTATTGTTTTGCTTATTGCGGCATTAGGAAAAAAAACCTCTTATAGAATTGTTTCGCTTATTGGGGCGTTCGGAATGGAAATCTCTTGCAGAATTGTTTCGCTTATTGGGGCGTTTGGAAGGCAAACCTCTTGTGGAATTGTTTCGCTTATTGGACCGTTCGGAATGTGTTCCGAAACGGGCTCACGTAGCATTGTCTCCGCCGGGAGGGCACGGAAGATTCCCATTTTGTTACGGATGTGTTGTGTTCCGAAACGGGCTCACGTAGCATTGTCTCCGCCGGGAGGGCACGCAAGATCCCCATTTTGTTGCGGATGTGTTGTGTTCCGAACCGGGCTCACGTAGCATTGTCTCCGCCGGGAGGGCACGGAAGATCCCCATTTTGTTACGGATGTGTTGTGTTCCGAAACGGGCTCACGTAGCAATCTCTTGCAGAATTGTTTCGCTTATTGGGGCGTTTGGAAGGCAAACCTCTTGCAGAATTGTTTCGCTTATTGGGGCGTTCGGAATGGAAATCTCTTGCAGATTTGTTTCGCTTAATGGGGCGTTAGAAAGCAATACCTCTTGCAGAATTGAAGCCCAAACCTTAGGCCCCAAAACCCTAAAGCCCAAACCCTAGGCCCTAAACCCTAAAGCCCAAACCCTAGGCCCTAAACCCTAAAGCCCAAACCCTAGGCCCTGAACCCTAAAGCCCAAACCCTGGGCCCTAAACCCTAAAGCCCAAACCCTAGGCCCTAAACCCTAGGGCCCTAGGCCCTAAACCCTAGGCAAACCCTAGGCCCTAAACCTTAAAGCCCAAACCCTAGGGTTTGGCCTTAAACGACGAGCCTTAAACGACGAAGGTTTGGCCTTAAACAACGAAGGTTTGGCCTTAAACGACGAAAGTCTGGCCTTAAACGACGAAGGTTTGGCCTTAAACGACGAAGGTTTGGCCTTAAACGACGAAGGTTTGGCCTTAAACGACGAAAGTTTGGCCTTAAACGACGAAAGTTTGGCCTTAAACGACGAAGGTTTGGCCTTAAACGACGAAAGTTTGGCCTTAAACGACGAAGGGTTGGCCTTAAACGACGAAGCTGGAGGCTCAGGCCTTCGTCGTTTAAGGCCAAACCTTCGTCGTTTAAGGCCAAACTTTCGTCGTTTAAGGCCAAAAACCGGGTTTGGCCTTAAACGACGAAGGTTTGGCCTTAAACGACGAAGGTTTGGCCTTAAACGACGAAAGTTTGGCCTTAAACGACGAAGGTATTAGAGTTTAAATTATATAGAAAGAGAGGTTTAGGGTTTAGGGTTTAGGGTTTAGGGTTTAGGGTTTAGGGTTTAGGGGTTTAGGGTTTAGGGTTTTGGGGTTTAGGGGTTTAGTTTAGGGTTTAGGGTTTAGGGTTTAGCAGCTCTGGTCGAGCACTCTCTAGTCAAGTTCGCTAGTAAGAACTTGGAAGAATACCCACCCACCCAAAGAATCCCAAAACATAAGAGTTAGAAAGTTTTTTTCGTTACCCTCAGACGACATCAACCTTCAAACCCTACAACTCGATTTCTACGGATACTTATGTTTCTAGTGCTGCAGTATAGACATGCCTAAACCCTAAATTCCCTGGTTTTCGAATGGACCCCCCAGTGTTGCACCAGGTTTTCGAATGGACCCCCCAGTGTTGCACCAGGTTTTCGAATGGACCCCCCCAGGGTTGCACCAGGTTTTCGAATGGACCCCCCAGTGTTGCACCAGGTTTTCGAATGGACCCACCAGTGTTGCACCAGGTTTTCGAATGGGGGTCCACTCGAGCATTAACATAAACTAAAGTGGTGAATCTAGCCACCCAAAGAACCCCATAACACTAGGATATACAAATTTCTTCATAATTTAGCCCTTGCTTAAGCACCCACCACTTCCATAATGAGCTAATAAAAATTGTTTCGCTTATTGGGGCGATTGGAAGGCAAACCTCTTGTGGAATTGTTTCGCTTATTGAAGGGCAGTCACACCAAGCAGTCCCAGGAAAGCAAAGAGCATGAGCATCGCTTATTGGGGGGTAGTCACACCAAGCAGTCCCAGGAAAGCAAAGAGCAGGAGCATCGCTTATTGGGGGGTAGTCACACCAAGCAGTCCCAGGAAAGCAAAGAGCACGAGCATCGCTTATTGGGGGGTAGTCACACCAAGCAGTCCCAGGAAAGCAAAGAGCATGAGCATCGCTTATTGGGAGGTAGTCACACCAAGCAGTCCCAGGAAAGCAAAGAGCATGAGCATCGCTTATTGGGGGGTAGTCACACCAAGCAGTCTCAGGAAAGCAAAGAGCATGAGCATCGCTTATTGGGGGGTAGTCACACCAAGCAGTCCCAGGAAAGCAAAGAGCATGAGCATCGCTTATTGGGGGGTAGTCACACCAAGCAGTCCCAGGAAAGCAAAGAGAATGAGCATCGCTTATTGGGGGGTAGTCACACCAAGCAGTCCCAGGAAAGCAAAGAGCATGAGCATCGCTTATTGGGGGGTAGTCACACCAAGCAGTCCCAGGAAAGCAAAGAGCATGAGCATCGCTTATTGGGGGGTAGTCACACCAAGCAGTCCCAGGAAAGCAAAGAGCATGAGCATCGCTTATTGCGGGGTAGTCACACCAAGCAGTCCCAGGAAAGCAAAGAGCATGAGCATCGCTTATTGGGGGGTAGTCACACCAAGCAGCCCCAGGAAAGCAAAGAGCATGAGCAACGAAACCCTAGGCCCTAAACCCTAAAGCCCGAACCTTAGGCCCTAGACCCTAAAGCCCAAACCCTAGGCCCTAAACCCTAAAGCCCAAGCCCTAGGCCCTAAACCCTAAAGCCCAAACCTTAGGCCCTAAACCCTAAAGCCCAAACCCTAGGCCCTAAGCCCTGAAGCCCAAACCCTAGGCCCTAAACCCAATGGACCCCCCAGTGTTGCACCAGGTTTTCGAATGGACCCCCCTGGTAGGACCAGTGTTGCACCAGGTTTTCGAATGGACCCCCTGGTAGGACCAGTGTTGCACCAGGCTTTCGAATGGACCCCCAGTGTTGCACCAGGTTTTCGAATGGACCCCCCTGGTAGGACCAGTGTTGCACCAGGTTTTCGAATGGACCCCCCTGGTAGGACCAGTGTTGCACCAGGTTTTCGAATGGACCCCCCCAACATACGGGGGACCAGTGTTGCACCAGTTTTTCGAATGGGGTCCATTCGAAAATCTGGTGCAACATACGGGGGGACCAGTGTTGCACCAGATTTTCGAATGGACCCCATTCGAAAATCTGGTGCAACACCGGTGGTCCATTCGAAAATCTGGTGCAACATACGGGGGACCAGTGTTGCACCAGATTTTCGAATGGACCCCTATTCGAAAATCTGGTGCAACACTGGTGGTCCATTCGAAAATCTGGTGCAACACCGGTGGCCATTCGAAAATCTGGTGCAACACCGGTGGTCCATTCGAAAATCTGGTGCAACATACGGGGGACCAGTGTTGCACCAGATTTTCGAATGGACCCCTATTCGAAAATCTGGTGCAACACTGGTGGTCCATTCGAAAATCTGGTGCAACATACGGGGGACCAGTGTTGCACCAGATTTTCGAATGGACCCCTATTCGAAAATCTGGTGCAACACTGGTGGTCCATTCGAAAATCTGGTGCAACACTGGTGGTCCATTCGAAAATCTGGTGCAACAATGGGGGGTCCCGTTCGAAAAAATGGCTCAACATTTAAATACTCATTTGAGAGAGAGGGTTTAGGGTTCAGCTGCTCCGGATCGAGCAGTTTTAAAGTAGAGTTGTATTTAAGGTTTAGAAATAACACCCACCCACCCTTAGAATCCCATAACATAAGCCATATAAAGTCCTTAAACACCCAAAATTGTAGCACTAAAACAACAAAACAACTTAAAAAAAAATTCTGTAGGTGCGTTCTCTTTCTTTAAAAAAACTAGAGCACAAATAAATTATTGTTTAATACTTTTCGTTTTGTGTTGTCTCAAACCCTAATGTCTAAACATCATCATTCAGAGAGTTGTACCTACAACCTAGCCTGTCACACTTTAATGTCGCCTTCCCACACCACTCAGAAAATACAACAGTTCATATTGTTTCCACAGCTGATTTATTTATTTAAAGTTGTCGAGCTTAGATTCATTTTAGATTACACTTATGAATGGATTTGTTAACTTATTGTTTTGCTTATTGCGGCATTAAGAAAAAAAACCTCTTATAGAATTGTTTCGCTTATTGGGGCGTTCGGAATGGAAATCTCTTGCAGAATTGTTTCGCTTATTGGGGCGTTTGGAAGGCAAACCTCTTGTGGAATTGTTTCGCTTATTGGACCGTTCGGAATGTGTTCCGAAACGGGCTCACGTAGCATTGTCTCCGCCGGGAGGGCACGGAAGATTCCCATTTTGTTACGGATGTGTTGTGTTCCGAAACGGGCTCACGTAGCATTGTCTCCGCCGGGAGGGCACGCAAGATCCCCATTTTGTTGCGGATGTGTTGTGTTCCGAACCGGGCTCACGTAGCATTGTCTCCGCCGGGAGGGCACGGAAGATCCCCATTTTGTTACGGATGTGTTGTGTTCCGAAACGGGCTCACGTAGCAATCTCTTGCAGAATTGTTTCGCGTATTGGGGCGTTTGGAAGGCAAACCTCTTGCAGAATTGTTTCGCTTATTGGGGCGTTCGGAATGGAAATCTCTTGCAGAGTTGTTTCGCTTAATGGGGCGTTAGAAAGCAATACCTCTTGCAGAATTGAAGCCCAAACCTTAGGCCCCAAAACCCGAAAGCCCAAACCCTAGGCCCTAAACCCTAAAGCCCAAACCCTAGGCCCTAAACCCTAAAGCCCAAACCCTAGGCCCTGAACCCTAAAGCCCAAACCCTAGGCCCTAAACCCTAAAGCCCAAACCCTAGGCCCTAAACCCTAGGGCCCTAGGCCCTAAACCCTAGGCAAACCCTAGGCCCTAAACCTTAAAGCCCAAACCCTAGGGTTTGGCCTTAAACGACGAGCCTTAAACGACGAAGGTTTGGCCTTAAACGACGAAGGTTTGGCCTTAAACGACGAAGGTTTGGCCTTAAACGACGAAGGTTTGGCCTTAAACGACGAAGGTTTGGCCTTAAACGACGAAGGTTTGGCCTTAAACGACGAAGGTTTGGCCTTAAACGACGAAGGTTTGGCCTTAAACGACGAAGGTTTGGCCTTAAACGACGAAAGTTTGGCCTTAAACGACGAAAGTTTGGCCTTAAACGACGAAGCTGGAGGCTCAGACCTTCGTCGTTTAAGGCCAAACCTTCGTCGTTTAAGGCCAAACTTTCGTCGTTTAAGGCCAAAAACCGGGTTTGGCCTTAAACGACGAAGGTTTGGCCTTAAACGACGAAGGTTTGGCCTTAAACGACGAAAGTTTGGCCTTAAACGACGAAGGTATTAGAGTTTAAATTATATAGAAAGAGAGGTTTAGGGTTTAGGGTTTAGGGTTTAGGGTTTAGGGTTTAGGGTTTAGGGTTTAGGGTTTACGATTAGCTGGGCTAAGAAATCACTAGGCCAGCAGTGTAGTAGTAAAACACCCACCCGCCCAAAGAAACCCAAAACATTAGGAAAATATACAATTTCTTCCTAAACCCTAAGGGCCAACCACATATGCCCTAAACCCTAGAAGCCACTACTATACTCTAAAACTCGTTGCGCAAGCCACATCCCAACAAAAATCGTTAGTGGCCGGAAATCACTATTTGTTGCGAGGGGCGGTCGCGCAGGCCCCTCGCAACAAAAGTCGCTAATTTGGCAGGGTTCAGGCTGGAAAACACTGCCAAATTAGTGGTTTTTGTTGCGCCGGGCGGTCGCGCAGGCCCCTCGCAACAAAAGTCGCTAATTTGGCAGGCTTCAGCGCAACAAAAACCACTAATTTTGCAGAGCTTTCCGGCCTGAGCCCTGCAAAATTAGTGGTTTTTGTTGCGCCCACCGCCCTCCGCAACAAAAACCATTAATTTTGCAGGGCTCAGGCCGGAAAGCTCTGCAAAATTAGTGGTTTTTGTTGCGCAGGGCGGTTGCACAACCCAGACCGCAACAAAAACCACTAATTTTGCAGAGCTCTCCGGCCTGAGCCCTGCAAAATTAGTGGTTTTTGTTGCGCCCACCGCCCTGCGCAACAAAAACCACTAATTTTGCAGAGCTTTCCGGCCTGAGCCCTGCGAAATTAGTGGTTTTTGTTGCGCAGGGCGGTTGCGCAACCCAGACCGCAACAAAAGCCACTAATTTTGCAGAGCTTTCCGGCCTGAGCCCTGCAAAATTAGTGGTTTTTGTTGCGCCCACCGCCCTCCGCAACAAAAACCATTAATTTTGCAGGGCTCAGGCCGGAAAGCTCTGCAAAATTAGTGGTTTTTGTTGCGCAGGGCGGTTGCACAACCCAGACCGCAACAAAAACCACTAATTTTGCAGAGCTCTCCGGCCTGAGCCCTGCAAAATTAGTGGTTTTTGTTGCGCCCACCGCCCTGCGCAACAAAAACCACTAATTTTGCAGAGCTTTCCGGCCTGAGCCCTGCGAAATTAGTGGTTTTTGTTGCGCAGGGCGGTTGCGCAACCCAGACCGCAACAAAAGCCACTAATTTTGCAGAGCTTTCCGGCCTGAGCCCTGCAAAATTAGTGGTTTTTGTTGCGATTTTGCTTGCCCAGGGACGTTCTCGCAACAAAAACCATTAAGGCCATTAACCTTTAAATATACATATGAAAGAGAGGTTTAGGGTTTAGGGTTTAGGGTTTAGGGTTTAGGGGTTTAGGGTTTAGGGTTTAGGGTTTAGGGTTTAGGGTTCAGCAGCTCTGGTCGAGCACTCTCTAGTCAAGTTCGCTAGTAAGAACTTGGAAGAATACCCACCCACCCAAAGAATCCCAAAACATAAGAGTTAGAAAGTTTTTTTTCGTTACCCTCAGACGACATCAAACTTCAAACCCTACAACTCGATTTCTACGGATACTTATGTTTCTAGTGCTGCAGTATAGACATGCCTAAACCCTAAATTCCCTGGTTTTCGAATGGACCCCCCAGTGTTGCACCAGGTTTTCGAATGGACCCCCCAGTGTTGCACCAGGTTTTTGAATGGACCCCCCCAGTGTTGCACCAGGTTTTCGAATAGACCCCCCAGTGTTGCACCAGGTTTTCGAATGGACCCACCAGTGTTGCACCAGGTTTTCGAATGGGGGTCCATTCGAGCATTAACATAAACTAAAGTGGTGAATCTAGCCACCCAAAGACCCCCATAACACTAGGATATACAAATTTCTTCATAATTTAGCCCTTGCTTAAGCACCCACCACTTCCATAATGAGCTAATAAAAATTGTTTCGCTTATTGGGGCGTTTGGAAGGCAAACCTCTTGTGGAATTGTTGCGCTTATTGAAGGGCAGTCACACCAAGCAGTCCCAGGAAAGCCAAGAGCATGAGCATCGCTTATTGGGGGGTAGTCACACCAAGCAGTCCCAGGAAAGCAAAGAGCAAGAGCATCGCTTATTGGGGGGTAGTCACACCAAGCAGTCCCAGGAAAGCAAAGAGCATGAGCATCGCTTATTGGGGGGTAGTCACACCAAGCAGTCCCAGGAAAGCAAAGAGCAAGAGCATCGCTTATTGGGGGGTAGTCACACCAAGCAGTCCCAGGAAAGCAAAGAGCATGAGCATCGCTTATTGGGGGTAGTCACACCAAGCAGTCCCAGGAAAGCAAAGAGCATGAGCATCGCTTATTGGGGGGTAGTCACACCAAGCAGTCCCAGGAAAGCAAAGAGCACGAGCATCGCTTATTGGGGGGTAGTCACACCAAGCAGTCCCATGAAAGCAAAGAGCATGAGCATCGCTTATTGGGGGGTAGTCACACCAAGCAGTCCCAGGAAAGCAAAGAGCCATGATCATCGCTTATTGGGGGGGTAAGTCACACCAAGCATCCCAGGAAATCAAGAGCACGAAGCATCGCTTATTGGGGGTAAGTCCACCAGCAGTCTCCAGGAAAGCAAAGAGCATGAGCATCGCATTATTGGGGGTAGTCA
This sequence comes from Symbiodinium sp. CCMP2592, assembly GCA_905221615.1. Classification (NCBI taxonomy): domain Eukaryota; class Dinophyceae; order Suessiales; family Symbiodiniaceae; genus Symbiodinium; species Symbiodinium sp. CCMP2592. The sequence goes on from CAJNDT010004794.1 coordinate 9,959, forward strand.
CAACCACGCATTCCCCGTAAGCAAAAGAGCATGAGCATCGCTTATTGGGGGGTAGTCACACCAAGCAGCCCCAGGAAAGCAAAGAGCATGAGCAACGAAACCCTAGGCCCTAAACCCTAAAGCCCAAACCCTAGGCCCTAAACCCTAAAGCCCAAACCCTAGGCCCTGAACCCTAAAGCCCAAACCCTAGGCCCTAAACCCTAAAGCCCAAACCCTAGGCCCTAAACCCTAGGGCCCTAGGCCCTAAACCCTAGGCAAACCCTAGGCCCTAAACCTTAAAGCCCAAACCCTAGGGTTTGGCCTTAAACGACGAGCCTTAAACGACGAAGGTTTGGCCTTAAACAACGAAGGTTTGGCCTTAAACGACGAAAGTCTGGCCTTAAACGACGAAGGTTTGGCCTTAAACGACGAAGGTTTGGCCTTAAACGACGAAGGTTTGGCCTTAAACGACGAAGGTTTGGCCTTAAACGACGAAGGTTTGGCCTTAAACGACGAAAGTTTGGCCTTAAACGACGAAAGTTTGGCCTTAAACGACGAAAGTTTGGCCTTAAACGACGAAGCTGGAGGCTCAGACCTTCGTCGTTTAAGGCCAAACCTTCGTCGTTTAAGGCCAAACTTTCGTCGTTTAAGGCCAAAAACCGGGTTTGGCCTTAAACAACGAAGGTTTGGCCTTAAACGACGAAGGTTTGGCCTTAAACGACGAAGGTTTGGCCTTAAACGACGAAAGTTTGGCCTTAAACGACGAAGGTATTAGAGTTTAAATTATATAGAAAGAGAGGTTTAGGGTTTAGGGTTTAGGGTTTAGGGTTTAGGGTTTAAGGTTTAGGGTTTAGGGTTTAGGGTTCAGCAGCTCTGGTCGAGCAGTTTCTAGTCAAGTTCGCTAGCAAGAACTTGGAAGAATACCCACCCACCCAAAGAATCCCAAAACATAAGAGTTAGAAAGTTTTTTTCGTTACCCTCAGACGACATCAAACTTC
>CAJNDT010004795.1:0-10931 GCA_905221615.1 Symbiodinium sp. CCMP2592
GCTAGTTTGCTGGCTGTGTGGAAGCAACCTGGCCGCAGTCAAGGAGTCTGGGGTGACCCAGGTCTGCAGTGACTCACGGCTGGAGTGACTCAAGGCTGGGGTGACTCAGTTCTGGCAAACCCAGTCCTGAGGTGACTCAGCTCTTGAAGTGATCCAGGCTTGTGGGGTGATGCAGTCTTGGGGTGACCTAGCCTTCAGCAGATTTTGATTTCTTGTCTTGTTAGTATGACCAACCGAAACCTACGAATCATTTGCGTGGATTTGGCTACAACACCTTCATCGTCACGGCAAAGAACGACGACTTCCCGCAGGGCGACGATGCTTATCCAGGCGAGAAAGGAGGAGGACTTCGTGAAGGGCTAGATCACACCAAGACGTCCCGACGGGCTAGTTTGCTGGCACTGTGGAAGCGACCTGGCCGCAATAGACTCTTGTCTGCAAGTGGTGCGATACAGAACGAGCCGCCTGCATCAATTTACGGAGTGCGCAATGTACAGTGGGGTAGCTACGTGCGTCTTGATTTTGGAGCCCCTGGCATCCTCAGCTGTGAAAGCACAAAAGCTGCACTGTGTGCATGTCTGGCGTGTCGCACAGTCTCTGTCGAGTTCAGCAGCCATCCGGGACACGTGTTCCGCCTGCCGTGCCGAGCAAAAGCAGCAGCAGTCAGACTTGCCCTACTTTTGCTTCGCCTCGTCTTCTGCAGCCATGGGCAAATGGACACCGCGGAAATCGGAGGGCAAGCGCGTCGCGAAAGAGGACAAGACCAAGGGGAAGTATCCGCCGGGCATTCCCTTCTACAAGCTACCCGTGAAGGCATTCCTCCGAAGCTGGCCCGACGAGGATGGTTGCATGCTCTTGACGGAGAAGCAAGCTCCTTCCGAATATTTCACTGCTTCGAAGTTGGCAGAGCAGCTGACAGCCGAATCTTCCGAGTGCGTTGCTCGGCTAGGCTTGGGAGTCAGCCTGGCCGCCGCTGCGCTGGAATCTTGTGCAGCTGCTTTGGCGGTGCTGCCGGCAGCGTCGGCCGACAAGAAGTATGGACAGACCGGGATTCCCGCTGTCAAGAAGATTCTGGAAGCCCTCCGTGCCTCGCTCGCTGTGGCCAACATGACCAATAAGGAATGTGCAGATGCTTCCTCGGCGTCGCCCCAAATTGAGAAGGTGCTTAAGAAGTTGGGGAAGAAGGACGCGTTGAAGCAGCAAGTCAAGGACTTTGCGCGCCTGGCGGACACCAGCTCCCGCATGTACGCAGGTGCCATGGCCGGCTTGGAGCTCTGCACCCTGGCGGGTAACCCGAAAGCTTGGGCAAAGAAGATCCCGGACGAGCCGAAGCAGGACAAGGCCGTACAGAAGTTCATGCGCAAGAAGACTCTGGAGACTTGTGCGCAAGCCGTGGCGACGACCAACGCTGCTCGCTTGGAAGCCAAGGCTCCGCGAAAGAAGCGGGCTTTCGGAGACAGCAGCAATGACGGAGACGCCAGCGAAGAGGACTCCCGCTCCGAGTCCGACCAGAACTCGGGCGGCAAGGGATCTGCCACCGACAGCGACAAGGAGTCGCGCTCGTCTTCTGCTTCCAAAGAAAGCCAGAGGAGGAAGAAGAAGGCAAAGAAGCCGAAGGCTCCGAAGAAGCCTGCGGCGCCGGAGAAGCCACCTGCGGAGAAGCCGCCTGCAGTTGATCTCCGTGTGGATGACGAGGAGGATGATGTAGAGGAGGAAGCTGCTGCAGATCCACATCTGTCCTGGGAAGAATCCGAGGTGGTCAAATTTGCCGAGGAGCTGCAGACTATGGTTGCAAACCAGAACAACAAGAAGGAGAGGCTGCCGTTGTCTGCGCTGGTCGCACTGCTGGATAACGTGCCCGAGCCCGTGCTGACGGAGCATGGACTTGCCAAGGTTCTGCAGACGTTGAAGCAGATGGCGCGCCTACCGAAGAAGGAGAAGCTGATCAACATCTTCGATAGCATGCAGGGTATGGCAGCCAAAGCAAAGAGCCTGCACGAGCAGGTCCACCCTGCGCCGGACGCCGGCTTGGCAGCAGAGGTAGAAGCACCGCCAGAAGCGCCTGCCGCGGTCGAGGAGGTCACGGAGAATGAGCCGGGAGGCGATTGAATGCCCGTGTAGGCTGTCGTCATGTTCCAAGGCGTGGCAGCGCAAGTATAGCACAGGCACAGCCCGCCCTTTTTCGAGTTGTACAGCATTTACCGACCAACGCTTCACCGTACCATTTTCCATGCAAAATCAAAGGCTTGCCTCATCATGCTGGTTCTTTGCTGCTGTTTGAACAGGCTTGAGTGGACAGACTTGAGTTGCGCCGTTCTGCCCTGGTTCGACGAGGTCTTCAAGTTATTATACCACTTGTAGGAATACTTGGGGCGATCTCGCGATCCCAACTGTGCAAGCCATGCCCTCCGTGTGTCCTGGCGCAGCGAGCTCTGCTTGCTGCTTCTCTGCGCAGAGCCCCGGCCGCGCAGCGCACCGAGGCAAATTTCCAACATGTGCACCTTGACGGCAGTTGAACCGAATCAATGCTTTTGCGCCCACAGTCGCGAGTTGCCCGTTGTGAACCGAGCCTGAGGTCTTCTGTGATCCGCACCGTCTGGCCACAGCTTGTATCCAGATACGATCACGCGGACAAATCAAACGCTTGCTGCTGGCCTTGACGCCTGAGTGTCAGCTTCTTGCCCTGGAGCGTGTGCCGGAGGAATTCCGTGGGTATTTCCAAACAGAGCTGGCCAAGCCAAAGTTGTGCATGGGCATGGACGGCGAGCGATGCACCTTTGCGCGTGGAGGTCCTGTTCGAGTGAAGGGTCAGGCCGCGCGCTGCCTCTTCTGTCGACCCGAAGATCTTTGGCCGCTCTGCGAAGACGACGCGGGCAAGCGAGAGGCAGGACTTTTGCATGCCGAGCGGCAGACAACAACAAGCACAAATCTTTCCCTGTTCCAGGTGCTCGGCAAACTCCGTCGTATGTCAGCAGCCAGTCGTGCCCGTGCTCTGGCAGAGCGCTTACCGCCCGGTGCCACCATGGAATATTTTCAGGCACAGCTGCAGGGCCCGGCACCCAAGCGTGCGGCTGGGCGGGGTGGCCGGCGACCGCCGGATAAGCAGCAGCTGCCGGACTTGTGGCAGGGTGCTTTGGCGTCGCGGCAAGCAGCTGGAGGCCCGGCATCAGCGGCGATGAAGAACAAGTATCGAGAGCAGGTGCTGGCAGACAGGGCTCGAGCGCGGCGTCGCATGGGCCAGCCTGCCAAGCGCACCAAAGCTGGCGAGACTGTGGACAACACGACTGGGCTGCCGCCGGCGAAGCGTCGGCGGCTGGCTGAGGACTTCGAGCGCTGGTGCCTCTATGACTCGTGGAGCCTGTGCACAAACTGCGGCCTCCTCGCACCTTGCGACCTCACGGAGAGCAGCCTGAGCAAGCCACAGCAGCCCACCCATTCCTCGGGCAAGTGCTCCAGGTGCCAAGCTGTCCGGGCGCAGCCGGTTGTGACAGTGGCAGATGTGCCAGAAGCATTGCGAGGGCTTAGTTCAGAAGCTGCGCAAGCCCTGTCACCTCTGGAGATCGATGTGGGGCCGGTCGTTCGCGCCGAGCACAAGTCCGGGTACCGTCAGAAGACGACCTTGATACGCTTCCGCTGGCAGACGACGGCGGTGAAGAAGCGCCTCAAGCTCTTACAGGCAAGGCGTTCCATGAAAGCTACCTATGTATGTGTATAAGTGCATTTTCTAAATATACCACAATACGCAACACCTGCGGTTTGTGCATTGACCAGGATGTGGACATGCGGGCGAAGGCCCGTGCGGCCTACGACTTCCTGCTGGCCTCGGAGGACACTCCGTACGCGACCTTCGTGGCCGAGCACAAAGAGTTTCTGCGGGATCACCCTGGCGCAGATGAGCTAACTCGTCGTCGCCGGCTGCAGTTCATTGAGCGTGTGGGCGTGGAGTGCGCTCTCTGGCCCGTCCTCTTCTGGGATGTTAGGCACACCTTCACGCACGAGCGTGCCACGGATCCCAGGCGGGTGATTCGTCAGGAGCGGGCCCCAACCCTGGAGCAAGTGCTGAACACTGGTCGGCGCACTGCCTTTCCTGCTGCCGAGAGCGACAACGACAGTGACGAGGAAAGCCAGGATACCCACGAAGAGGCTGTGGAGGACGCTGGCACCACGCGACACAGCATGAAGCGGCTCTTCGCTGCCTTGGCACTGGGTCGCCTGCTGGGCTACGCCGCTGACTTCCAGCTGCTGCAGTTCGTGTACGACTTGAACCTCTGGAGCAGCATCGGCTCCAAGAAGAACCTGCAGCTGCCGACGCCCATGCGCCTCATGCTCAAGGGTGAGGCCTTCAGCCCTCACTACTGGCGCGGCGTGCACTATGCCCTGCTGGACATGGTGCGGCAAGTCGGTTACCCTCGCATCTTCTTCACCGTTGCCCCCTACGAGTGGAGCTTCCCATACCACGAGTGGGTTCGCGACGAGATGCAGAAGATGCTCAAAGAGCGCCTCTTCTTGCCGGTCGCGGAGACGCTGCACATGGTGCACGTCATGGTCCAGGCTGTGAAGGGCCTCGTGCTGGGGCACACAGGTGGACGGGCACGGCAGCAACCTTGGACGAGCAACATCTTTCGTGCGCTGGATGACCAGGGTCAGCCCCGTCGCCTGCACTTCTTCTTGCGTCTCGAGTATCAGGACGGGACCCGCAAGGCAGCCACCCAGGACTACCACGGCTCCGGCAGAGTCCATGTGCACGTCGTCATCTTTGTGAAGCCCGAGGACGTCGAGCAGCTAAACCTGGCGGAAACGGTGTCTGCTACATTGCCTGACGAGGCGGACCTCCGCGGCTACGTGGAAGGCAGCCAGTACGACCGGGACAAGAAGAGCGGCTGGCCCGTCCACGAGGCGCCGACTTGCTTCGACCGCGCGGCGGGCGCCTGGCGCCTTCAGCACACCGAGGATGACCATGCGGCCGGTCTGCGCCCCTACATCGTCGACTTGATGGAGGTGCTCCGCTGCCACCAGGACTTTCAGATGTGCGACGACGACGGCCTGCTCCGTGCCTACGTCACTAAGTACGTCAGCAAATTCTCGGATGCGGCCAGCGAGGAGTGGCTGAACGACGACGCGGAGGCCATGAGCATCGCCGCCACCGTGCTCATGCGGTATCGGCCGCTGGAGCCGGAGATGGTGCTGCAGCTCTTTGGCGCCAAGTTCCGGCAATGGCAGCTCTCCACCCAGAGCGGCGGCAAGCGCGATTTGGTGGCACCCTATCCTGACCAGGACCCCAAGCCGCGCGAAGTGGAGCTGTACGAGCAGGCGGACTGGGCTTGTGGTCGCATCAGCCTCCTCGACTACCTACGCAAAACCACGGCCGAAGGGAAGATCTGCCACTGGCTGAAGAAGCAGCACAAGCAGTCCGGCAGCGAGGCCACTTTGGAGGAGTTTGCTGCGAGCTACGTGATGCAGGGCGAGAAAGTCGTGGCCGCCGAGACCGTGTCCAAGTTCAACGACCGCTTTTTCGGTCAGTGGCTGATGCTTCATGTTCCCTTCGAGAAGGCCACGGACTTCTGCCTTCCTCCGCACCTCGCACGACGGCTCCCGGAAGCCCACAAGTACTTCGCCATGGCGGTCCTCTGCAAGCATCCGGTGGCCCAGGCCATGTGGCAGGACGACGAGAAGATCCGAGCGGAGCTGAAGATGGAGGCGCACACCAAGGACCACGTGGACACCATCCTCGCCATGATCCGCGCTCACCGCGGCTTACTGCAGGAATACCTGGACGGCTCGCTGGATGCCCGAAAGGAGCGGCAGGCCCAAGAGAAGCGCAGCGGTGAGAAGAAGGCGTCCAAGACGAAAGCAGGTCCTATGGATGCCAGCAAATTCAACAGACAGCAACTCCGCGCCTCGTCTGCATCAGATCACAAGCTGTACATGCGAAGCAAGCACGCAGATTGAGCCTTCGGCATGCTGTGAGGCTTCAAGGAGCTCGTGGACTCCGCCGTGGACCGTGCGCTAAGCATCGAGGAGGCAGAGGACGAGGGCGAGGCAGACCGACTGCGACAAGAAGCTCGAAGCAGCAAGGCCAACGTTTGCCTGGGGCCCCCTGGCACTGGCAAGACCACCGTGATCTTCTCTTGCATCGACCGTGCTCTGGCCAAGGGTGGCAAGGTCTTGATGGCTTTGCCGACAGCCCAGCTGTCCAGTCGCATGAAGGCACGCTATGGTCACAAGGTGGACATCGATACTTGCCACGCCGCCTTTGGCCTACATGAGTCTGCAGAGCACGGGGAGGCGTCCTTGCTGAGCATGTACTCCCTCATCGTTGTCGACGAGCTCTCGCAGCTGGACATGGTCAACTTCGACAGGATCTTGAGGCTCTGGGCTGCTGCGGATCGCGTGCCGGCCTTGGCGCTGCTGGGTGACCGCTACCAGATGGCCGGCATGGGAGAACGGCGGCCCTGGCATTCGCGCCTCTGGAACACCATGTGCTACCGGGTGGCCTTGCACAAGATGTACCGCTGCAAGGACAAGCTGCACGCGAAGCTCCTGGCAGTGCTCAGGACCGGCAAGCCGAGCGCCAAGCTCCTCCAACAGCTCCGCAGGAAGATGGCGTGGCGGCCTCCTGGCCCACCCACAGTGAAGGGACTTCGGAAGCTCCTGAAGTCGAAGCCCGACACGACCATCCTCACATGCACCAGGCGGGGTGCCGCTCGAGTCAATGCGGCCGCTTTGAAGGCCCTCTTCCCGAAATACCCTCCGCTTGCGACTTTACCGGCCGACGTGGACGCGAACCCCGAGAATTACGTGCAAGGCATGCTGAAGCCAGTTCACGATCTGCAGCCCTCCGCCATGCCCGTCTACAAGGGCATGAAGGTGTACTTGACGCGCAATGTGCGGAAGGACGTCGACTTCATCAACGGCATGGAGGCGACGGTTTTGAAGTATGACGACGGAACGGGCGGCCTCCTGGTGCGCACCGCCACCGGGTATGTGGTCAGCGTCTGGCCTTGGACCGACCCAGAAAGAGGCGGCTTGGTCTACTATCCCGTCCGGCCTGGCTACGCATCCACCATCCTGAAGTTCCAAGGTGCAGAACTCCCTCATGTCGTCGTCTACCTGGATGCCCCGAGGGTTCCGGCCGCGGCCTACACGGCCATCAGCAGGGTCGGCTACTACAAGGACTTCTTGCTGGCGGGCATCTTGACGGAGCATCATTTCGCGCCGGCGAAGTGACATGGTTATAGCAGCAGTCGTTTCACCTCGGCAGGCGCTACGTGAATAGGTAGCCCGCAACATGTTGCGAAAGCAACTTTCAAGGATTTTCATTCGGAGCCAAGCACTGGTGCCGCGCGAGCAGTATACTGTGCAGGCAGCGCCGAGCACAGTCTTTGCTCTTCAACTTCCCACACCAGATAGCATCGAAGGTGCCAAAACAAGCTTGCCAGGAGCGCCGTACATCGCAGGTGTCTTGACGCATGTGTGTTGATGCCACCCATAGATGGCTGCCGTGGTTGGACGAGCCTCATAGTCGTCTCTCTCGCGCAATCTGGGCTCTAAGCGGAAACAACTTGACATCTGCAGTTTTACATGCTTTTGCACACACACACACCCAACAACCTGTTCATTACTTCTCCAATGCCCTTCTCATACTGCGCGTAGCGTAGGGCCTTTGTAGGGTGTGGTGCTGAGTGCGCAGACAAGTGCCATGAAGTTGGCCGAAAAAACCGCGCGGCTGCTGTGCTGGTACCTGCCCGATTGGGTTGATGGCCTGTCGATCCTGAACTGGCTAGGCACCTGCCGAGAAGCGCGTCTCTCTCAGCGCGGAACCTCTTGGCCGGCCAAATTTCAAGCGACGGTGCACTTCACAAAGAATGTGCTGGCATACATGCGCAAGCACCACGTCATGCCGTCCAACGAAGACTACGTGGACGCCCTGCTACATTTGTTGCACGACGACAGGCTGCCCGTCGCGCTTCCTTCCCCAGGCGGCCCGCTGGTCATTGACACTGCCCACGTTGGAGAATATCGCGAGCACGTTGCAATGTACTTGGGCTTGCGTGCCGGAAGCATCAAGGGCAACAGCTTCAAGGAGTTTCTCGCAGTGGTACAGAAGCTCAACGGCCCTGAGCATGCTTGGTGCAGGGATCCAGCATTCCAGTCTGTGCGCAACAAGCTTGTCGAAGGCAATGCACGATTCTTCGTGCGTAGTGAGTGTTGGGATTCGTTGCTGCACGGCTCTGAGTGTACAGACAGCTGCGACTGCATTTACCTGGTGTTTCAATATCACAACTTCTATTTTGCTTTGTGCACCTGGCCGGATATTGACAATTTCCTGTGAGCTAAATTCCGCCCCGCGTCGAGTGCAGAGACGTCAGGGAGCGTGCAGATGCGAGTCGCTGTACAGGCCGTGTAAAGATCAGAAACCTCGAGCACGCCTTACACCCTTGCGAGCAGAAAACGAATGACAGCTTCTTCCGCGCGATGCCTCCGCTCCGACACAACTGAGAAGTCCGTTTCCATGTTCAGGTTACGTCACTGCTTAAGCTGTCTTGTTCCATGGCCGTCTCGGCTCTTAAAGAATACAATTATGATGTTTCAGCATGGCTTTCGAAAGCTGTTTCCTCTAAACCATATAAGCCCCCCTTGATGAGGGGGGTTGGGGGGGTAGACAACCCTAAACCCGTTCAAGGTTTGTAATTTGGGTGGGCGGGCGGGCATTGCAGCTCCTGCGCCGACCCCAACCACCATGGAGGGGTCGAAAGCGCACTCGCAGCGAAACCCTAAACCCTAAACCCTAAACCCTAAACCCTAAACTAAGCGAGGGGCCGAAATCGTCGAACGACAGGCCCCGAGCGCTCTGGCCGAGGGCCTAACAGCCCGAGCGCCCCTACGAAAAGAGCGGGACGCGGAGAGGGGAGGGTAAAGCCTCCCCGGTCTGACCTGCACAGGTCAACGGTGTAAAGCCCATGGCCGACCCCAACGGGAAGTCTCCGAAACGAGGGACCGCCGTATCGGGACCACCTCTAGCGTAGCTATTAAGTTATAACCCCAAACCGTGATCCATTTGCTCTGGCGGGGGTGTTTTGGGGTTAGGATTTAGTCGCGCTTGTCCTTTTCGGAAAAGGACAACCAGCTCTAAAATCCAGATTTAGGATTTAGGATTTAGGATCTAGGATTCAAGATTTGGGGTTTAGGATTTAGGATTTAGGGTTTAGGATTTAAGATTTAGGATTTGGGATTTAGGATTTAGGATTTAGGGTTTAGGATTTAGGATTTAGGATTTAGCCTCCGGAAATTTGGATTTTTGCTGGTGATTTTCAAGTGACAAATTCTGTTCATAAAATGTGCCTTTTAGAGAAGGCCGGTTGCAAATCTCGAGGTCCCCTCCTTTCTTTTCGTGTGGCTGCTCTTAAGCTTCCGGATTTCAATATTTAGTCGCGCTTGTCCTTTTCGGAAAAGGACAACCAGCTCTAAAATCCAGATTTAGGATTTAGGATTTAGGGTTTAGGATTTAGGATTTAGGATTTAGGGTTTAGGATTTAGGATTTGGGATTTAGGATTTAGGGTTTAGGATTTAGGATTTAGGATTTAGGATTTTTGCTGGTGATTTTCAAGTGACAAATTCTGTTCATAAAATGTGCCTTTTAGACAAGGCCGGTTGCGAATCTCGAAGTCCCCTCCTTTCTTTTCGTGTGGCTGCTCTTAAGCTTCCGGTTTTCAATATTTAGTCGCGCTTGTCCTTTTCGGAAAAGGACAACCAGCTCTAAAATTCAAAATTCAGATTTAGGATTTAAGGTTTAGGATTTAGGGTTTAGGACCTAGGATTCAAGATTTGGGGTTTAGGATTTAGGATTTAGGGTTTAGGATGTAGGATTTAGGATTTGGGATTTAGGGTTTAGGATTTAGGGTTTAGGATTCAGGATTTAGCCTCCGGAAATGTTAGGATTTGGGGTTTAGGATTTAGGATTTAAGGTTTGGGGTTTAGGATTTAGGATTTAGGATTTAAGGTTTAGGGTTTAGCCTTGGATTTTTGCTGGTGACTTTCAAGTGACAAATTCTGTTCATAAAATGTGCCTTTTAGACAAGGCCGGTTGCGAATCTCGAGGTCCCCTCCTTTCTTTTCGTGCGGCTGCTCTTAAGCTTCCGGTTTTCAATATTTAGTCGCGCTTGTCCTTTTCGCAAAAAGGACAACCAGCTCTGAAATCTAGATTTTCCAAAGCTGTCAAACGATAAGCTTGAAGGGCCGAGCCGGCCCTGCCATGCCGAAGGCCCGAAAAGGGCCGAGGCTACTCCCAGCCGTTGCTTAAACCACAACTTCAACAACTGGAACGTTCATGGGTGCAAAAATATAAAAACCCCCCTTGATAGGGGGGTTGGGGGGTAGAAACCCTAAACCCTAATAGAGTATAGTTTGGGTGGCCGGGGTGGGTGTACAAGCAACGCGAGCGCGCGGCCCGGGGTGCTTCACACCCGAGCGCGCGACTTCGCCTGCCACACCCTAAACCCTAAACCCTAAACCCTAAACCCCTAAACCCTAAACCCTAAATTTAAACCCTAAACCCTAAACCCTAAACCCTAAACCCTAAACCCTAAACCCTAAACCCTAAACCCTAAACCCTAAACCCTAAACCCTAAACCCTAAACCCTAAACCCTAAACCCTAAACCCTAAACCCTACACCCTAAACTAAGCGAGGGGCCGAAACCGTCGAACGACAGGCCCCGAGCGCTCTGGCCGAGGGCCTAACAGCCCGAGCGCCCCTACGGAAAGAGCGGGACGCGGAGAGGGGAGGGTAAAGCCTCCCCGGTCTGACCTGCACAGGTCAACGGTGTAAAGCCCATGGCAAACCCCAACGGGAAGTCTTTGAAATGAGGGACCGCCGTATCGGGACCACCTCTAGCGTAGCTATATAATAACCCCAAACCGTGCCCCATTTGC
>CAJNDT010004796.1:0-10886 GCA_905221615.1 Symbiodinium sp. CCMP2592
CAATTCAGCAAGTCAGGCTGGCATGTGATCAGCTCTGGCTCCACAGGGGAGAAGGGAGCCGGGGTTCTCATAATGGTGCACTCCACGCTGTGCAAGTCACAGGATCTTCGCTACAACGAGGTAGTACCAGGACGAGTTCTCCAGGTCCGGGTGCCGAGCAAAGGCATCTCACTGGATGTCTTTAGCTGTTATCAATACGTTTGGCGCTCTAAGGAGACAGTCGCTCAGAATAAGGAGACCCGGAAGCAGACCCTTCACGCCCTAAGTAAGTCCATCCGAGCTGTACCCAATCGCAACACTCTCCTTGTGCTAGGAGATTTTAACTCCTCGCTAAAAACTGACAATAAACATGTAGGGCCATGCACGATCCAGACTTGCAGACTTGGGCATCGCGGATCAAAGGATCTCCAGACCCTACTTTTGGAGCACCAGCTAGTTGCAACCAACACTTGGGGAGTGCATAGACCAGCCACTCATGTACAAGGCAACTCTGTCTCACAGATCGACTTCTCGTTTGTCAGGATTGCACAGTCCCAAGGCCCTGCCAGGTTTTGCCAGCCGCTAAGGACCTTCCCAGTTGCGTCCTGGAGGGATGGTAGTAGGCATTTCCCCCTTCTAGGTAAATTAAGACACAGCAGGAGATACTCCGCCCAAGTCTCCAAGCCCTATGACCAGCAGGCAATGGAGGACTGCTATCGACATCGTTCACCGAAAATACAGGCGTTTGCTAGGGAGGTAGATTCCCTCCTTCAGGATCCTCCTCAAACCTGGCATAGCCTCTATCAAGCAATGAACTCAGCCCTCGTGACTCACTTTCCCAAGAGAAAGGATTCAGCGCCAAGACTTGATCTCAGCATCTGGGAGGAGCGCTCTGTACTGCGCTCACTTCCACTAGCAGTCAAGGTCTTATCAGAGTTCTTGCCCGATCTGCAGGTTCGTATGGTGTTTCGCTGTTGGAGCTCTTTCTCCAAGCAAAGTGCACAGGCGAGGATAGCAAAGCATCACAAGCAGGAGCGGCGGCGGCAGGAAATAGATGAACAACTCGAGCAGGCAGAGTTTAAGTCCAAACAAGACGGGAGCCATTCCCTTTACAAGGTAATCAAGCGCTTTAGGTCGGGGAGACCTCAGGAAAGAGTTCAGCTTCGTGACTCTGAGGGACGCTTCCTTGCTGCCAAGGAAGAAAGAAGACAATTAGAGGAATATTCCCAAGATCTGTTCGGAGCAGGGGATGACTTCCCGCTCTCAGGGCTGCAAGGCAGCCTGCACATCACAGACCACGAAGTGCAAGAACAGCTTGGCACAATAAAGCTTGGCAAGGCAGTTCCTAAAGAGAGTCCTCCCGTAGTAGCCTGGCGCTCCCTAGGCCCTCAAGCAATCCGGCTCATCTCGGACACCCTAAATAGGGAAGTCACTGCCGGAAGGCTTTCGGACAGTGTCACCTCGTCACAGATCTCCTGGCTCCCAAAGCCTCCCAAGAAGCCAGACAAACCAACCTCACTTCGTCCGATTGGGGTGATAGCGCCTGAGGGTAAGGTCCTAGCCGGACTAGTGAGGAAGAGACTCAAGAATACCCTTCATCAAGCAATGACCGGCGTCTCGCAGTTCGGCTTCGTCCCAGGCAGGGGTACAGAGGAGGCTATCTGCAAAGCCCTCACACATGTAGACCAAGCCAGGTTTAGACAGGCCCTTACCACTAGGGCTGCTGGTAAGGGACAACAGGGGCTGAAGCTCAAAGGCAGTCTCACCATGAGCGTTGACATGAGCAAAGCTTTTGACACTGTAAACAGGCTGCGATTAAGAGAGGCCCTTGAAGCTGAACAAGCAGATCCTCTTCTGATAGAGGTGGTAGGTCATCTCCACATCAAAGCCTTGTACAAGATGACAGCCAGCGATCAGAGCTTTGAGATAGCCACACGCAGGGGAATCAAGCAGGGTTGTAAGCTCGCACCCTCTTTATTTGCCTTTGCATCGGGACTCCTCTTTAGAAAGCTCTCTGGGAAAATCAGCCCAGCTGAACTAGTGAAGCTCCTCACAATGTACGCGGACGATAGCCTGATCCAGTCACATTTCGACTCAGAGAATGGCTTAATGACTGCACTAGGGTACTGCGACCTGCTTCTGGATCAGCTAGTAGAGCTAGGGTTCAAGGTCAATCCGTCCAAGTCAGCAATCCTGCTGCAGCTGCAAGGGGGCTCAGCCTCGACCATTAGAAAGAAACTCTTTCGCCAGGTCGAGGGAGAGAAGTTTGTAGAACTTCCTTCGGGCAGGCTGATCTCGCTTCGCTACCAGGTTCCATACCTTGGGGTCATTCTCTCTTATCACGACTACGAAATGAAGACTCTCAAACACAGGCTGTCCTCCAGTAAGCTTGCAATGTCAGAAGTAGCCCATGCAGTTCGGAACCACCGAGTCTTATCAGACAGACGTCGTCTGTCGATTTGGACAATAACTGCGTGGGCCTCTGCTTTGTATGCACTTCATGTGGTGGGGATGACACAGCAGGGATTGCAAAAGCTCCATTCACACATGATGTACCAACTCAGATTCGTCCTGCGGAGCTACTCCCAGGAAACGAAGGAATCAAACCAGGAGTTACTCCGGAGATTACGGATTCCTCACGTGAAGGAGCAGCTGCAAAAGAGACTGACCCAGTTCATAAAGAGACAGCAACACTCCGATCCCCAGCTTCTCCCCCACTATAAGTTGCGAGCTGAGGCAGTTAGCCAGGTACTGGCAGGCCTCTCCACTGACTTCTCCTCGCAACCTGCTGAGGATAGGCTTCTGACTTGCAGTGAATGTGGAGCATGTCTCTCTGGCACCGGAGCTCTCCGTCGCCACCTGCAGAAGGCACACCCAGATTCTCAGCAGTGCTTGAAAGGACCCAAATTTGATCCTATCTTGCACTCAATGCCAGGGTCAGCAACTTGTGTCGCCTGTCGAGCAACATTCCGATCAGTGTTTTATCTGCGCAAACATGTAGAAGCATCTACCTGTCCAAGGGTAGAGCTTTTGCTCAGGCAGCAGGAAGAGCTACCCTTAGAAGCACAGAACCGGATCTCACTCGTAGAAAGTCTACAGTCTGAGGCCCAGGACAATCCAGAAGGTGCCGCTCGAAATCCTGCGTTCCATGATTACCTGATGGAACACTGTGCACTCTGCGGTCAGGTCCTCGTTGGTCAGAAAGGAGCCAAACAGCACCTAAACAAGCAGCATCCTGATGTGATGGCCAAGCTTGAGAAAACTCTCCCACCAAGACTCGCTCAGTTCAAGGTCTTCTTTCACAAAGGAGATAGCTGTCGTTATTGCAAACTCAGGGTGGATGCCCCGGGTAGACATGCTCAGCAGTGCGTTCCACTCCTGCAGGTACACGTACTGCAGGAGGTAGCGCGTCAGCAACTCAGCAAGCAGCCCCGAGAATATACTCGAACAAGGCCCAACACCTCGGCGAAGCCAGCCACCAAAAAGCCTACAGACTCAATACCAGGTATTCCGCTACCCGAATTTAGACTGGACGGCTTTCTTCTGCTAGCCAACACTCGTAACCACTGCTATGCCAACTCAGGTCTACAGTGTCTGCACTGGCTTGCAGATCCTTCAGCGGCGCCTTTTCAAGAGGCAGCTCGGATCAGTCTACTCGCGAGAATAACCCCTGAACACAGAGTCTTCTCGGAGCTCACCGCGGGCTGGCTCTTTGACGGAGGACAGCATGACTCTGCAGAGTTTCTTCAGCAAGTGTTTCGGAATCTCTCTGCTTCAAGATTTGGACAGTGGGAAACTCGAGCTTCAGTTCCAGAGGGTGTGATAGTCGATGAAGAAGGGGGTTCTCCCATTCACCTCGCCACGGCGATCAAGCCCAACCTGCAGGACATGCTAGTGGCATGGTCGTCCCAGGAGCGCTCCTGTGCACTCATAGAAGCTGCACAACAGGTGTGCTTAGCCTTGCCGAGATTTGCAGGTGAAGCAAAGGATCACCACAGCATTGCCCTTCCACAGCAAGTTCAGATTCCTGTCTTCCTAGATCACACTTCCCGAGTCTCCTTCTGTACCTACACAACTGAGGCAGTAATCATTCACCTAGGCATGGAGGCCACTAGTGGTCACTATCGAGCAGCAGTACACAAACAAGACTCCTGGTATATTGGTGATGATTCTCACCCTCCTAGCCCCTGCTCCCTAGATGATCACCTGCTGCAACAGAACTGTTATGTCATTTTCTTATCCCGCAGCGCCGTCTCTCCCGAGCTCCACGCCGTAGACATTCACCCGAACAATGTCTCTGCAAGAGCTCTTCCAGCGAGCCTCGATGGATGAGAGCTTCTCCTCTAAGAGGGGAGAGGTCGCCCCCTCAGGAGGAGATTCTCCCCTGAAACGCCAACGTGGTGGAGCTACTCCCCAGCAGGGCGGCAAAGGAAAACAAAGAGGGGGCAGAAGCAGGGGACGAGGAACCGGAGGTCGCGGGAGAGGAGCACCCAGATTGCAAAACGGGAACGGTGGAAACAATCACCAGGCACAAGACAATGTATCGCAAGAGCTGATCAATGCAATAGCGCGGTTGGCACTCCGACACGATGAGCAAATCACAGCGATCGCCTCGGATGTGACATTCGTCTCTTTTGTCAGAACGGAAGATCACTCGATCCTCCCTCATCTTTACGAGGAATCTCAGCGAGTCAAGAACAGCCCTATCGGGATTCCTCCCAGGGCAGCCATGACCTTGAAGTTTCTCAGGGAACTCAAGGAGCGATTGGTGACTACCAGCCGTGATAAGAGCATACAGGAGCGCCTGCAGAATGATGAGCTGATGACGCAGGATGGCGAATGGCCGTTCCTGGAGTGGAGCCCCACCGAACAAAAGATGATCGAGACGGTGGAAGACCCTCTCACCACGGCTCAAGTCGTTTCAGGCTTGGGAGACGCAATCACTAGAATTTCCTCCGATCCGGAACACATCAAGCTCTTCAAAACTTCGCGGCCATTGACCGAAGGCATGACGGGAGGTCCAGTTCGAATCCAGATCCAACTGTCAACCAGGGCGGCCACATCTGAACTGCAGGAAACCCTGCAGTCCCTAATTGGCAACACTGCATTCTCGCTCATTAACGCGGACTTTCAGCGACTGGGAACTCAGCCATCACCGCTGGTTCGTCAGATTCGCGATTTGCTTTCATGATCTTCTCCAGAGGATAAGATCTTCAGCTCTGCCCCACGAGTGGGCAGGACTGGAACCTAAGGCTCAGCAGAAGCAAATCTTGTGTAGAGGAGCTGCTCCCACCTAGTTCCTTGCCCTAGCATGCTCATGCTTGCGAGGAGCTTGAAGCGTCTTCGCTGAATGGCGAGGAGGCCCTCCCGCGGAGCACTGCACTCAAGCTGGACTGCCTTGCATTGCTGCACATGCTCCTTCATGACAAAGCTCTCAGGCTCAAAAGCTAATCACTTAGAGCGAGGTTAAACCTCTCGACCATGTATGATCAGACGCCAACACGACTTGCCATGATGCTGCTCCCGACGATAGCAGCGATGCACTTCCTGCATCAGAAGGCCCAAGGTGTGGAGATACTCCCCTGGACAGTGCTTACAGAGCTGCTAGAGAGAGTGAAGGGCCTCGGGCTCATCACAAAGGATGAGATATTGAACCTTGCCGTGGAGTTACTCCCGGAGGGTAGGATTCGACAGGTGCTCGCTCATCTCCACTCGATCTCAGGGATCGATGAGTGGGGAGAGATCCGATTCAGAAGACGACGAGCCCTGGTTGAACAAGGGATGCAGTACCTCTGCTTGATTCGCATGCATGGTGGAGACTTGCTCTCCCCAACGAGCCTCGGCTACCAGCGGTACGACTTGGAGATAATGGAACGAGAATCCCATATTACGGGATACGTCGCCAGATATCTCCCTTCTGAGTACCAAGAGGCCTATCAAGCTGATGTTCAGACGTTGAGGTCCAAGTTTTTTGCTGAGGACGGCAAACTTAACCTGGCCTCGGCGACGTGGGAGGTACACTACAATCGCCTCAACGCGGCCAACTCCTGAGCCAAGTGAAATGAGGAGATGCTCCCTAAGCAGGGGCTTCTCTAACAGAAAGAGGAGTTTCTCCCTTGGGCGAAGAGCTGGAGGAGTTACTCCCCAGGGGTTTTTGAACTAGTCCAGATTCTAGGAGGAGTTTCTCCCCTAATTGGCGGAGTTTCTCCCCCAACGAGGGGTGTATAGAATGTGGAGTCTCTCCCTATGGGTTTTTAAAAGGTTTGTGTCGCTGCCTGCAATAATTCTGTCTGCACTGAGCCACACTGAGCCAACAGCAATTCACCCGTGATGCAGGTCTCCTTGGGGTCGCCTGGAGCTCAGTGGCATAAGTCCGACTGCCTGCCTAGAAGTCAGCTTGAGCCCACAACCGCAGCTTTCTTAGCTTACTCAAGACTCGGCATCATGTCCAGACCTGAGTCAACACAGGATCCCTCGTTTCAAGCGGAGTACGAGGAATTCTGCCAACGACGGATACGTGACCAACTTCCGCATGTCACGTATCGCAATTTCCTGCGCCAGTGGAGGCGCTCCGCTCGTGCTCACGGCGAAAGCTATCCTACATATAAAGGAGCCTCCAAAGGAACTGGTGGACAGGAAGACTCAGGAAGTGGAAAGGGTGGAGTCACTCCCCCTCCTCCTCCTTCCAAGAAGAGAAGTACTGGCCAAAGCGAGGGTGGAGATACTCCCCCTGCAGCAAAGGCCAAGAGTGGAGATCCTCCCTCGGGGGACCCAAACACGGAAGCAGCGATCAAAGTTCTTCAGTCAGCTGGTTATACCCCCTTTCCCAGTCTGATTTCAGACTGTGATGGGAACATCACTGATCTGAACAATCACCGAGTAACGGTGACAGTGACCCAGCAGCTGCGAGATGGGCTCACTCAGGTGGAACGACCCTCTCCGGAGATAGCCAATGCTCTCCTGGAGACCTTCCTGGCCTCTCGTCGGGGACTTGCCAATGAGCCTCTGCAACCAAAGCTTGGCTATCCCACAGCTGAGGAGAATGGGTGGTTTCGATTTGAGTATTCTTCACCGAACATTCTTCCTGCAGGGGACAGTGAGGTTGCATTCCACGGAACACACTTGGAATGTTTGCATGGGATACTTGCTACAGGCAGGCTACTACCTTCGACTCCTGACCTCTCCGGCACGCGAAGCTTCGAGGCACGCCCAGGAGTGTATCTCCACAGGGTGTCAAACAGGCATCTAGCAGCCGGATACAGTTGCATGGTGAGGATAGGACCTCGGCACGTGTTCGTGCGACCAATGTTTGAGGTGGAGGCTGCGCACTCTGGATCGCAAAAACGTGGTAAGAAAACAAACCAACTTATATACTCCTACGATGCAGTCAAAATCCGAGCGCTGCTACTGCAAATATCGACCAAGGATACACTCACCTTAGGTGAGTACCTCCGCGAGTGGAGTGGCTTGTTGGAGATACCACTGAGACAAGCACGGGCATCCTTCTCGGCGTTGGGATACGAACTGCCTGGCGAAGCCTCGTCAAGTGGAGCTAAGGAAGGTGGAGCTGCTCCCCTTCCAGACAGTGAGCCGGCGTCCAGCTCACAGGGTGGAGTTCCTCCCCCGACAAGGGCGTCGGACGACCATAGCTTCACAACGCCACGTAGCTCCACTATCGTGGCCTGGGAGGGACAACCCGGCGATCTAGGGGGCTATTGCACTGCCTCTACGAAGCCTGAGAGTAACTTCTCGTTCGAAGTCTCGAAGGCCCTAGCAGCTTTGCTCCGGCACGGACACCAACCCTACATCAGCGTGACTTCGGCTGGTTGGGCCAAATTAGAGGACGTCTTGAGCTGGCCAAGAGTGCAGGCACAGCACGCCACGGCAGGCGACCTCATGGAAGTCGTCCGGAGTAATGCAAAAGGCAGGTACGAGCTTGGCGATTGCCAAGGCCAGAAGTACATCAGAGCCCTGCAAGGACATTCTCGCTCCGATGTGGACTCCAACGAGGTCAGAACAAGATCTCCAAGGGCCGCGGCAAAGGCGGACGTGGCAGAGAGGGACGACAGCATGTTCACTTCGTCTCAGATCGGGACTATGGGAAACCTGGTGTTTCTGGCTTCAGAGATAGCTCGTCGATGCTGATAGTTGTCGATCCACGCAAGGCCATGCAGGTAGGGGTGCAATTTTTCCGTAGCAAGAACGGCGTCATTCTCACCCCTTCCGCAGTGCCCCCCTCTGTCATAGAGTACTACCAGAGCCTGAAATCGGGCACTAAGTACGGAGGCGACAACAGGCCGCTCTGATCGTGAGGACTCCCCCCTATTGGTGGAGTTCCTCCCCAAACAGATAATGCAGCTGCTTGTGCAAAAATCTGCTATGAGACTGAAGGTTACTTCACCTCATCACCAGACAGCAAATATACCCTGAGGTCGCATGCGAAGCTCCGCGCGCAGTCACGGGCCTGGATCTGCAAGTGAGTTGTCAGCCAACAGTCTTCTGGAAGCTCACTGGCATTCTCGCACAGGCTCAACTCGCCAGCTGTCTAACTGTAGAAGCCATGCCTGAAACACCGAAGAAGAATGGCAACAGAGCGACCTCCCGCACCCCTCCTCCAGTGAGACGTCGGCCTCACATCTCCAGGTCGCCACCACCCAGTGACTCAATCCGGGAGTCCGACTCCGAAGACACCGCGGTCCCTACAGGGGCCCCTACAGCAGCTGGGCCTAAGGGTCCTCCGCCTCCGAAGCCTGTTAACTTGCCAGGAAGTGGATCCAGCACAGATCGGACAACGGGCCCAGGTAAGGCACCTGGAGTGCCAGCGAAAGGAGGAATCCCGGGAGGAGCTTCTCCCCTGGGACCACCGCCAAAGGCCGTTACCTCAACGATCTCCCACCCGGGGACAGGAGAGCTTCACGTCACTAGCACAAGTCCGACAGGAGTTGCTCCGTCATCTACCAATAGCAACAACGGGCTGGAAATGGCGCCTGGCCTACCTTTACTGAGTGTCTCATTGCCTCACCGCCTCTATTATAACATAGAGCTAGTGGTTCGTACTGAGCCCTCACAGCGAGGCTAGACACCCCGCGAGACAGCAGAGTGCAAAAAGAATGTCGCCAATCAGTCAGCGATGCATTGCAAATCAGCCGGAGACCTACAGCACAAGTGCCAGAGTCTGCATCCAGACTCACTGAAGACACGTCTGATCCCGACTTCATTGCTTGCAGCCTTGAGGGGCGGAGCGTGTGCGAGTGCTGTGTTAAGGCACGGCTCGTCATGAAGTGACCGCGCAATTAGCAAGCAGAGCAGTAGGTCGATCCCTCGCAAAGCGTGGACGTCAAGTTTCACCACAGACAGTATCCTCCCGCTGCGTGTGAATGAAAATGCTGTTGTTGCGGCTAATAGTTCTGGTGTTGGTGCTGTTGCTGGTGCTGTTATTATTGTGTCATTGTTATTATTGGTATCAATATTTTTGCTGGCGTAGTTGCTGTTGCTTTCAATGTTGTTGTTATTATTGTAGTTACGATTGTTGCTACTATTTATTACTATTGCGATTGTTACTGCTATCGTTACTGCTGCTGCTATTACTGTTGGTGTTGTTGTTGTTGATGAAGTTGATGAAAACCTTAAATCTTCTTCACGGATTTTAGTGAACAAATATTTTAAGCTCTACAAGCTTTCTCCGAGAGTGTGAAAATACCTTGAATATGATTTTAATTTTCGCATTCAGCCATATACGAATTTGATTGGCTCAAACTCAAGAATAAACGTAGCTATTAACCATACGTTTTACAGGCCTTGCTTCTACTACCTCACTATTCAACAGATTATTATGCATTCATTTACACGTAAGGACGTCTCCGAGGCGAATTGGTAATTTTCTTTTATCGCGCTTAGCGGATTTTTTTTTGATAGCCTTTCCTATATTCTAGCTATCGCATTTGATTCTTTATTCGTAGGAACGTCCCCGAGGCGAATTCGTGTTTTGTTTGTTCGATGAGTTCAGCGGAATTTTTTTGGCCGGCTGGCATGCCTAAGGAGAGGACTATTCGACCTCTCCATTCGTAGCGCAGGGAAGGGATAGGGGCGTGGCGGGACACATTCCTTAGCAAAATAATTATTCAAAGGAATTTCTATTTCGCCCTCGCCTAAGTGGGGAGAGGTCATTTCGTCTGCTCCTTCGGCCTGCGTGGGGAGAGGTCATTTCGTCTGCTCCTTCGGCCAGCCCAGGAGTAGTTTTGAGGGGATCAGCAGCCCTCTAGCCCTTTTTAGACAGTCCTAAACCCCAATAAATCTCATCCCAAAGTCAAGCATAAATCCTGTACCCTAAAATCCCTTCAGTTCAAGCCGCAAGTCCTAAAACTTTAAACGCTTCATCCGTAAACCCCTAAATCCGTAAAAACAAAGGTATGCTTTGATTCAAGTTCAGATAGATCCTAAACCCCAGAACTAGCTTTACCTCATAATTCATCAAGGCTCAATTTTATTTCCTAGATTGCAGCCTTCAGCCCGAAACCATAAGGCGACAATCTTGATGAGATTTAAAGCCCAGACCTTGAAGCGAAGCCCTATGCCTGGTATTCAAACAAAGAATCCGAATTATTTATTTTGTAAACCTACCACGTGGACCGTGCTCAGATAGCTCCTAAGCCTTACAAGAAGCACCTTGACACAGCAGCCGATGCAGCTGATATTCGTGGGCCGAAGCACCCCCAGCTCAATCACTCAAAAACCTCTAATTATTTGGAGCTCAAGCTTGCAGCTTCGTGAAGGCCGAATCAGCCTTTAAATTGAATCCGAGGGATTGTCGGATTGGGATGCATCTTGACGACGAACCTCGTCACGAACTACAGCATAGTCGCGGAGTATCATTTGAGCATCGAAAAGCTGTCCTTGCGCTTGGCCCA
>CAJNDT010004797.1:0-10883 GCA_905221615.1 Symbiodinium sp. CCMP2592
AGCCTCTTTCAGCCTCAGGAGGAGTTTGTTCTACCTATATGAAGGGTCCAGAGCTCAGACCTGCCCAGCATGAGTTTGTTCTACTTATATGAAGGGGTCCAGAGCTCAGACCTGCTCAGGAAGAGTTTGTTGAAGGGGTCCAGATCTCGTTCTACCGGTATGAAGGGGACCAGAGCTCAGACCTGTGGAAGAGTTTGTTCTACCTATATGAAGGAGTCCAGAGCTCAGACCTGTTCAGGAGGCGCTTCTTCCACCTCGACGAAGGTGTCCAGAGCTCAGACCTGCTCGAAAGGAGTTTGTGTTTCGTTTATGAAGGGTTAGCAAAGAGAAATGCTTGCAGAATTGTTTCGCTTATTGGGGCGTTAGGAAGGAAAATCTCCTGCAGAATTGTTTCGCTTAGTGGGGCGTTAGGAAGGACAATCTCTGGCACAATTGTTCCGCTTATTGGGGCGTTAGGACTATCAATCTATTGCAGAACTGTTTAGCTTATTGCGTGCCTTCTTGAAAGCTTCCTGGAAACGAATTTGTTCGACTAATATAAGGGGGGATGAAGAGGCTCAAAGCCTCTTTCCGCCTTCTTGAAAGCCTCCTGGAAACGAATTTGTTCGACTAATATAAGGGGGGATGAAGAGGCTCAAAGCTTCTTTCAGCCTTCTTGAAAGCCTCCTGGAAACGAATTTGTTCGACTACTATAAGGGGGGATGAAGAGGCTCAAAGCCTCTTTCAGCCTTCTTGAAAGCCTCATGGAAACGAATTTGTTCGACTAATATAAGGGGGGATGAAGAGGCTGAAAGCATCTTTCAGCCTTCTTGAAAGCCTCCTGGAAACGAATTTGGTCGACTAATATAAGGGGTGATGAAGAGGCTCAAAGCCTCTTTCAGCCTTCTTGAAAGCCTCCTGCAAACGAATTTGTTCGACTAATATAAGGGGGGATGACGAGGCTCAAAGCCTCTTTCATCCTTCCTGAAAGCCTCCTGGAAACGAATGTATCAAAAAAATTCGACTAATATCAGATGAGATGAAAAGGCTGCCAAAAGCACAATACAAAATATACAGACAACAAAAATTGCAGCATTAATAAAAACGCTTCCTGGAAACGAATTTGTTGTTCAAACAACGACTCTATAGGGGAAAAGATGAAGAGGCTCAAAGCCTCTTTCAGCCTTCGTGCAACCCCTGCGAACGACTTTGTTTCGACTAATTAAGGGGTGGATGAAAAGGCATCAAAGCCTCTTTCAGCCTTCTTGAACCCTCCCTGGCAAACGAATTTGTAAACGACTAAATATAAGGTGAGATGAAAAAAAAGGAAAAACAAAAATACAATCAAAGACAAAAACTACAATTTATCCTTCTTGAAAGCCTCCTGGAAACGAATTTGTTCGACTAATATAAGGGGGGATGAAGAGGCTCAAAGCTTCTTTCAGCCTTCTTGAAAGCCTCCTGGAAACGAAATTGTTCGACTAATATAAGGGGGGATGAAGAGGCTCAAAGCCTCTTTCAGCCTTCTTGAAAGCCTCCTGGAAACGAATTTGTTCGACTAATATAAGGAGGGATGAAGAGGCTCAAAGCCTCTTTCAGCCTTCTTGAAAGCCTCCTGGAACCGAATTTGTTCGACTAATATAAGGGGGAATGAAGAGGCTCAAAGCCTCTTTCAGCCTCAGGAGGAGTTTGTTCTACCTATATGAAGGGTCCAGAGCTCAGACCTGCCCAGCAGGAGTTTGTTCTACTTATATGAAGGGGTACAGAGCTCAGACCTGCTCAGGAAGAGTTTGTTGAAGGGGTCCAGATCTCGTTCTACCGGTATGAAGGGGACCAGAGCTCAGACCTGTGGAAGAGTTTGTTCTACCTATATGAAGGAGTCCAGAGCTCAGACCTGTTCAGGAGGAGCTTCTTCCACATCGACGAAGGTGTCCAGAGCTCAGACCTGCTCGAAAGGAGTTTGTGTTTCGTTTATGAAGGGTTAGCAAAGAGAAATGCTTGCAGAATTGTTTCGCTTATTGGGGCGTTAGGAAGGAAAATCTCCTGCAGAATTGTTTCGCTTATTGGGGCGTTAGGAAGGACAATCTCTGGCACAATTGTTCCGCTTATGGGGGCGTTAGGACTATCAATCTATTGCAGAACTGTTTAGCTTATTGCGTGCCTTCTTGAAAGCTTCCTGGAAACGAATTTGTTCGACTAATATAAGGGGGGATGAAGAGGCTCAAAGCCTCTTTCAGCCTTCTTGAAAGCCTCCTGGAAACGAATTTGTTCGACTAATATAATGGGAGATGAAGAGGCTCAAAGCCTCTTTCAGCCTTCTTGAAAGCCTCCTGGAAACGAATTTGTTCGACTAATATAAGGGGGGATGAAGAGGCTCAAAGCCTCTTTCAGCCTTCTTGAAAGCCTCATGGAAACGAATTTGTTCGACTAATATAAGGGGGATGAAGAGGCTGAAAGCATCTTTCAGCCTTCTTGAAAGCCTCCTGGAAACGAATTTGTTCGACTAATATAAGGGGTGATGAAGAGGCTCAAAGCCTCTTTCAGCCTTCTTGAAAGCCTCCTGCAAACGAATTTGTTCGACTAATATAAGGGGGGATGACTAGGCTCAAAGCCTCTTTCAGCCTTCCTGAAAGCCTCCTGGAAACGAATTTGT
Organism: Symbiodinium sp. CCMP2592; assembly: GCA_905221615.1. Lineage (NCBI taxonomy): Eukaryota > Dinophyceae > Suessiales > Symbiodiniaceae > Symbiodinium > Symbiodinium sp. CCMP2592. Next base: position 2,633 of record CAJNDT010004797.1, read on the forward strand.
TCGACTAATATAAGGGGGTATGAAAAGGCTCAAAGCCTCTTTCAGCCTTCTTGAAAGCTTCCTGGAAACGAATTTGTTCGACTAATATAAAGGGGGATGAAGAGGCTCAAAGCCTCTTTCAGCCTTCTTGAAAGCCTCCTGGAAACGAATTTTTTCGACTAATATAAGGGGGATGAAGAGGCTCAAAGCTTTTTTCAGCCTTCGTGAAAGCCTCCTGGAAACGAATTTGTTCGACTAATATAAAGGGGGATGAAGAGGCTCAAAGCCTCTTTCAGCCTTCTTGAAAGCCTCCTGGAAACGAATTTGTTCGACTAGTATAAGGGGGGATGAAGAGGCTCAAAGCCTCTGTCAGCCTTCTTGAAAGCCTCCTGGAAACGAATTTGTTCGACTAATATAAGGGGGGATGAAGAGGCTCAAAGCTTCTTTCAGCCTTCTTGAAAGCCTCCTGGAAACGAATTTGTTCGACTAATATAAGGGGGGATGAAGAGGCTCAAAGCCTCTTTCAGCCTTCTTGAAAGCCGCCTGGAAACGAATTTGTTCGACTAATATAAGGAGGGATGAAGAGGCTCAAAGCCTCTTTCAGCCTTCTTGAAAGCCTCCTGGAAACGAATTTGTTCGACTAATATAAGGGGGAATGAAGAGGCTCAAAGCCTCTTTCAGCCTCAGGAGGAGTTTGTTCTACCTATATGAAGGGTCCAGAGCTCAGACCTGCCCAGCAGGAGGTTGTTCTACTTATATGAAGGGGTCCAGAGCTCAGACCTGCTCAGGAAGAGTTTGTTGAAGGGGTCCAGATCTCGTTCTAACGGTATGAAGGGGACCAGAGCTCAGACCTGTGGAAGAGTTTGTTCTACCTATATGAAGGAGTCCAGAGCTCAGACCTGTTCAGGAGGAGCTTCTTCCACCTCGACGAAGGTGTCCAGAGCTCAGACCTGCTCGAAAGGAGTTTGTGTTTCGTTTATGAAGGGTTAGCAAAGAGACATGCTTGCAGAATTGTTTCGCTTATTGGGGCGTTAGGAAGGAAAATCTCCTGCAGAATTGTTTCGCTTATTGGGGCGTTAGGAAGGACAATCTCTGGCACAATTGTTCCGCTTATTGGGGCGTTAGGACTATAAATCTATTGCAGAACTGTTTAGCTTATTGCGTGGCCTTCTTGAAAAGCTTCTGGAAAACGAATTTGTTCGACTTAAATATAGGGGATGAGCGGTCAAAGCCTCTTTCAGCTTCTTGAAAGCCTCCTGGAACGCTTTGTTCGACTAATATAAGGGGGGATGAAGAGCCCCAAGCTTCTTTCAGCTTTCTTGAAAGCTCGGAATAAACGAATTTGTTCGACTAATATAAGGGGGGATGAAGAGGCTCAAAGCCTCTTTCAGCCTTCTTGAAAGCCTCATGGAAACGAATTTGTTCGACTAATATAAGGGGGGATGAAGAGGCTGAAAGCATCTTTCAGCCTTCTTGAAAGCCTCCTGGAAACGAATTTGTTCGACTAATATAAGGGGTGATGAAGAGGCTCAAAGCCTCTTTCAGCCTTCTTGAAAGCCTCCTGCAAACGAATTTGTTCGACTAATATAAGGGGGGATGACGAGGCTCAAAGCCTCTTTCAGCCTTCCTGAAAGCCTCCTGGAAACGAATTTGTTCGACTAATATAAGGGGGGATGAAAAGGCTCAAAGCCTCTTTCAGCCTTCTTGAAAGCTTCCTGGAAACGAATTTGTTCGACTAATATAAGGGGGGATGAAGAGGCTCAAAGCCTCTTTCAGCCTTCTTGAAAGCCTCCTGGAAACGAATTTGTTCGACTAATATAAGGGGGGATGAAGAGGCTCAAAGCCTCTTTCAGCCTTCTTGAAAGCCTCCTGGAAACGAATTTGTTCGACTAATATAAGGGGGGATGAAGAGGCTCAAAGCCTCTTTCAGCCTTCTTGAAAGCCTCCTGGAAACGAATTTGTTCGACTAATATAAGGGGGGATGAAGAGGCTCAAAGCCTCTTTCAGCCTTCTTGAAAGCCTCCTGGAAACGAATTTGTTCGACTAATATAAGGGGGGATGAAGCGGCTCAAAGCCTCTTTCAGCCTTCTTGAAAGCCTCCTGGAAACGAATTTGTTCGACTAATATAAGGAGGGATGAAGAGGCTCAAAGCCTCTTTCAGCCTTCTTGAAAGCCTCCTGGAAACGAATTTGTTCGACTAATATAAGGGGGAATGAAGAGGCTCAAAGCCTCTTTCAGCCTCAGGAGGAGTTTGTTCTACCTATATGAAGGGTCCAGAGCTCAGACCTGCCCAGCAGGAGTTTGTTCTACTTATATGAAGGGGTCCAGAGCTCAGACCTGCTCAGGAAGAGTTTGTTGAAGGGGTCCAGATCTCGTTCTACCGGTATGAAGGGGACCAGAGCTCAGACCTGTGGAAGAGTTTGTTCTACCTATATGAAGGAGTCCAGAGCTCAGACCTGTTCAGGAGGAGCTTCTTCCACCTCGACGAAGGTGTCCAGAGCTCAGACCTGCTCGAAAGGAGTTTGTGTTTCGTTTATGAAGGGTTAGCAAAGAGAAATGCTTGCAGAATTGTTTCGCTTATTGGGGCGTTAGGAAGGAAAATCTCCTGCAGAATTGTTTCGCTTATTGGGGCGTTAGGAAGGACAATCTCTGGCACAATTGTTCCGCTTATTGGGGCGTTAGGACTATCAATCTATTGCAGAACTGTTTAGCTTATTGCGTGCCTTCTTGAAAGCTTCCTGGAAACGAATTTGTTCGACTAATGTAAGGGGGGATGAAGAGGCTCAAAGCCTCTTTCAGCCTTCTTGAAAGCCTCCTGGAAACGAATTTGTTCGACTAATATAAGGGGGATGAAGAGGCTCAAAGCTTCTTTCAGCCTTCTTGAAAGCCTCCTGGAAACGAATTTCTTCGACTAATATAAGGGGGGATGAAGAGGCTCAAAGCCTCTTTCAGCCTTCTTGAAAGCCTCATGGAAACGAATTTGTTCGACTAATATAAGGGGGGATGAAGAGGCTGAAAGCATCTTTCAGCCTTCTTGAAAGCCTCCTGGAAACGATTTGTTCGACTAATATAAGGGGTGATGAAGAGGCTCAAAGCCTCTTTCAGCCTTCTTGAAAGCCTCCTGCAAACGAATTTGTTCGACTAATATAAGGGGGGATGACGAGGCTCAAAGCCTCTTTCAGCCTTCCTGAAAGCCTCCTGGAAACGAATTTGTTCGACTAATATAAGGGGGATGAAAAGGCTCAAAGCCTCTTTCAGCCTTCTTGAAAGCTTCCTGGAAACGAATTTGTTCGACTAATATAAGGGGGGATGAAGAGGCTCAAAGCCTCTTTCAGCCTTCTTGAAAGCCTCCTGGAAACGAATTTGTTCGACTAATATAAGGGGGGATGAAGAGGCTCAAAGCCTCTTTCAGCCTTCTTGAAAGCCTCCTGGAAACGAATTTGTTCGACTAATATAAGGGGAGATGAAGAGGCTCAAAGCCTCTTTCAGCCTTCTTGAAAGCCTCCTGGAAACGAATTTGTTCGACTAATATAAGGGGGGATGAAGAGGCTCAAATCCTCTTTCAGCCTTCTTGAAAGCCTCCTGGAAACGAATTTGTTCGACTAATATAAGGGGAGATGAAGAGGCTCAAAGCCTCTTTCAGCCTTCTTGAAAGCCTCCTGGAAACGAATTTGTTCGACTAATATAAGGAGGGATGAAAAGGCTCAAATCCTCTTTCAGCCTTCTTGAAAGCCTCCTGGAAACGAATTTGTTCGACTAATATAAGGGGGAATGAAGAGGCTCAAAGCCTCTTTCAGCCTCAGGAGGAGTTTGTTCTACCTATATGAAGGGTCCAGAGCTCAGACCTGCTCAGCAGGAGTTTGTTCTACTTATATGAAGGGGTCCAGAGCTCAGACCTGCTCAGGAAGAGTTTGTTGAAGGGGTCTAGATCTCGTTCTACCGGTATGAAGGGGACCAGAGCTCAGACCTGTGGAAGAGTTTGTTCTACCTATATGAAGGAGTCCAGAGCTCAGACCTGTTCAGGAGGAGCTTCTTCCACCTCGACGAAGGTGTCCATAGCTCAGACCTGCTCGAAAGGAGTTTGTGTTTCGTTTATGAAGGGTTAGCAAAGAGAAATGCTTGCAGAATTGTTTCGCTTATTGGGGCGTTAGGAAGGAAAATCTCCTGCAGAATTGTTTCGCTTATTGGGGCGTTAGGAAGGACAATCTCGGGCACAATTGTTCCGCTTATTGGGGCGTTAGGACTATCAATCTATTGCAGAACTGTTTAGCTTATTGCGTGCCTTCTTGAAAGCTTCCTGGAAACGAATTTGTTCGACGAATATAAGGGGGGATGAAGAGGCTCAAAGCCTCTTTCAGCCTTCTTGAAAGCCTCCTGGAAACGAATTTGTTCGACTAATATAAGGGGGGATGAAGAGGCTCAAAGCCTCTTTCAGCCTTCTTGAAAGCCCTGGAAACGAATTTGTTCGACTAATATAAGGGGGGATGAAGAGGCTCAAAGCCTCTTTCAGCCTTCTTGAAAGCTTCCTGGAAACGAATTTGTTCGACTAATAGAAGGGGGGATGAAGAGGCTCAAAGCCTCTTTCAGCCTTCTTGAAAGCCTCCTGGAAACGAATTTGTTCGACTAATATAAGGGGGATGAAGAGGCTCAAAGCTTCTTTCAGCCTTCTTGAAAGCCTCCTGGAAACGAATTTGTTCGACTAATATAAGGGGGGATGAAGAGGCTCAAAGCCTCTTTCAGCCTTCTTGAAAGCCTCCTGGAAACGAATTTGTTCGACTAATATAAGGGGGGATGAAGAGGCTCAAAGCCTCTTTCAGCCTTCTTGAAAGCCTCCTGGAAACGAATTTGTTCGACTAATATAAGGAGGGATGAAGAGGATCAAAGCCTCTTTCAGCCTTCTTGAAAGCCTACTGAAAACGAATTTGTTCGACTAATATAAGGGGGGATGAAGAGGCTCAAAGCCTCTTTCAGCCTTCTTGAAAGCCTCCCGGAAACGAATGTGTTCGACTAATATAAGGGGGGATGAAGAGGCTCAAAGCCTCTTGCAGCCTTCTTGAAAGCCTCCTGGAAACGAATTTGTTCGACTAATATAAGGGGGATGAAGAGGCTCAAAGCCTCTTTCAGCCTTCTTGAAAGCCTCCTGGAAACGAATTTGTTCGACTAATATAAGGGGGGATGAAGAGGCTCAAAGCCTCTTTCAGCCTTCTTGAAAGCCTCCTGGAAACGAATTTTTTCGACTAATATAAGGAGGGATGAAGAGGCTCAAAGCCTCTTTCAGCCTTCTTGAAAGCCTCCTGGAAACGAATTTGTTCGACTAATATAAGGGGGAATGAAGAGGCTCAAAGCCTCTTTCAGCGTCAGGAGGAGTTTGTTCTACCTATATGAAGGGTCCAGAGCTCAGACCTGCTCAGCAGGAGTTTGTTCTACCTATATGAAGGGGTCCAGAGCTCAGACCTGCTCAGGAAGAGTTTGTTGAAGGGGTCCAGATCTCGTGCTACCGGTATGAAGGGGTCCAGAGCTCAGACCTGCGGAAGAGTTTGTTCTACCTATATGAAGGAGTCCAGAGCTCAGACCTGTTCAGGAGAATCTCTTCCACCTCGACGAAGGTGTCCAGAGCTCAGACCTGCTCGAAGTTTGTGTTTCGTTTATGAAGGGTTAGCAAGAGAAATGCTTGCAGAATTGTTTCGCTTATTGGGGCGTTAGTAAGGAAAATCTCCTGCAGAATTGTTTCGCTTATTGGGGCGTTAGGAAGGACAATCTCTGGCACAATTGTTCCGCTTATTGGGGCGTTAGGACTATCAATCTATTGCAGAACTGTTTAGCTTATTGCGTGCCTTCTTGAAAGCTTCCTGGAAACAAATTTGTTCGACTAATATAAGGGGGGATGAAGAGGCTCAAAGCCTCTTTCAGCCTTCTTGAAAGCCTCCTGGAAACGAATTTGTTCGACTAATATAAGGGGGGATGAAGAGGCCCAAAGCTTCTTTCAGCCTTCTTGAAAGCCTCCTGGAAACGAATTTGTTCGACTAATATAAGGGGGGATGAAGAGGCTCAAAGCCTCTTTCAGCCTTCTTGAAAGCCTCATGGAAACGAATTTGTTCGACTAATATAAGGGGGGATGAAGAGGCTGAAAGCATCTTTCAGCCTTCTTGAAAGCCTCCTGAAAACGAATTTGTTCGACTAATATAAGGGGTGATGAAGAGGCTCAAAGCCTCTTTCAGCCTTCTTGAAAGCCTCCTGCAAACGAATTTGTTCGACTAATATAAGGGGGGATGACGAGGCTCAAAGCCTCTTTCAGCCTTCCTGAAAGCCTCCTGGAAACGACTTTGTTCGACTAATATAAGGGGGGATGAAAAGGCTCAAAGCCTCTTTCAGCCTTCTTGAAAGCTTCCTGGAAACGAATTTGTTCGACTAATATAAGGGGGGATGAAGAGGCTCAAAGCCTCTTTCAGCCTTCTTGAAAGCCTCCTGTAAACGAATTTGTTCGACTAATATAAGGGGGGATGAAGAGGCTCAAAGCCTCTTTCAGCCTTCTTGAAAGCCTCCTGGAAACGAATTTGTTCGACTACTATAAGGGGAGATGAAGAGGCTCAAAGCCTCTTTCAGCCTTCTTGAAAGCCTCCTGGAAACGAATTTGTTCGACTAATATAAGGGGGGATGAATAGGCTCAAAGCCTCTTTCAGCCTTCTTGAAAGCCTCATGGAAACGAATTTGTTCGACTAATATAAGGGGGGATGAAGAGGCTGAAAGCATTTTTCAGCCTTCTTGAAAGCCTCCTGGAAACGAATTTGTTCGACTAATATAAGGGGGGATGAAGAGGCTCAAAGCCTCTTTCAGCCTTCTTGAAAGCCTCCTGGGAACGAATTTGTTCGACTAATATAAGGGGGGATGAAGAGGCTCAAAGCCTCTTTCAGCCTCAGGAGGAGTTTGTTCTACCTATATGAAGGGTCCAGAGATCAGACCTGCCCAGCAGGAGTTTGTTCTACTTATATGAAGGGGTCCAGAGCTCAGACCTGCTCAGGAAGAGTTTGTTGAAGGGGTCCAGATCTCGTTCTACCGGTATGAAGGGGACCAGAGCTCAGACCTGTGGAAGAGTTTGTTCTACCTATATGAAGGAGTCCAGAGCTCAGACCTGTTCAGGAGGAGCTTCTTCCACCTCGACCAAGGTGTCCAGAGCTCAGACCTGCTCGAAAGGAGTTTGTGTTTCGTTTATGAAGGGTTAGCAAAGAGAAATGCTTGCAGAATTGTTTCGCTTATTGGGGCGTTAGGAAGGAAAATCTCCTGCAGAATTGTTTCGCTTATTGGGGCGTTAGGAAGAACAATCTCTGGCACAATTGTTCCGCTTATTGGGGCGTTAGGACTATCAATCTATTGCAGAACTGTTTAGCTTATTGCGTGCCTTCTTGAAAGCTTCCTGGAAACGAATTTGTTCGACCAATATAAGGGGGGATGAAGAGGCTCAAAGCCTCTTTCAGCCTTCTTGAAAGCCTCCTGGAAACGAATTTGTTCGACTAATATAAGGGGGGCTGAAGAGGCTCAAAGCGTCTTTCAGCCTTCTTGAAAGCCTCCTGGAAACGAATTTGTTCGACTAATATAAGGGGGGATGAAGAGGCTCAAAGCCTCTTTCAGCCTTCTTGAAAGCCTCATGGAAACGAATTTGTTCGACTAATATAAGGGGGGCTGAAGAGGCTGAAAGCATCTTTCAGCCTTCTTGAAAGCCTCCTGGAAACGAATTTGTTCGACTAATATAAGGGGTGATGAAGAGGCTCAAAGCCTCTTTCAGCCTTCTTGAAAGCCTCCTGCAAACGAATTTGTTCGACTAATATAAGGGGGGATGACGAGGCTCAAAGCCTCTTTCAGCCTTCTTGAAAGCCTCCTGGAAACGAATTTGGTCGACTAATATAAGGGGGGATGCAGAGGCCCAAAGCCTCCTTCAGTCTTCTTGAAAGCCTCCTGGAAACGAATGTGTTCGACTAATATAAGGGGGGATGCAGAGGCTCAAAGCCTCTTTCAGCCTTCTTGAAAGCCTCCTGGAAACGAATTTGTTCGACTAATATAAGGGGGGATGAAGAGGCTCAAAGCCTCTTTCAGCCTTCTTGAAAGCCTCCTGGAAACGAATTTGTTCGACTAATATAAGGGGGGATGAAGAGGTTCAAAGCCTCTTTCAGCCTTCTTGAAAGCCTCCTGGAAACGAATTTGTTCGACTAATATAAGGGGGGATGAAGAGGCTCAAAGCCTCTTTCAGCCTTCTTGAAAGCCTCCTGGAAACGAATTT
>CAJNDT010004798.1:0-10874 GCA_905221615.1 Symbiodinium sp. CCMP2592
GGGTCCATACGAAAACCTAGCTGAACCACCGGGGTCCATACGAAAACCTAGCTGAACCACCGGGGGGTCCATACGAAAACCTAGCTGAACCACCGGGGGGTCCATACGAAAACCTAGCTGAACCACCGGGGGTCCATACGAAAACCTAGCTGAACCACCGGGGGGTCCATACGAAAACCTAGCTGAACCACCGGGGCTCCATACGAAAACCTAGCTGAACCACCGGGGGGTCCATACGAAAACCTAGCTGAACCACCGGGGGGTCCATACGAAAACCTAGCTGAACCACCGGGGGTCCATACGAAAACCTAGCTGAACCCCCGGGGGGTCCATACGAAAACCTAGCTGAACCACCGGGGGGTCCATACGAAAACCTAGCTGAACCACCGGGGGGTCCATACGAAAACCTAGCTGAACCACCCGGGGGTCCACACGAAAACCTAGCTGAACCACCGGGGGGTCCATACGAAAACCTAGCTGAACCACCGGGGGGTCCATACGAAAACCTAGCTGAACCACCGGGGGTCCATACGAAAACCTAGCTGAACCACCGGGGGGTTCATACGAAAACCTAGCTGAACCACCGGGGGGTCCATACGAAAACCTAGCTGAACCACCGGGGGTCCATACGAAAACCTAGCTGAACCACCGGGGGGTCCATACGAAAACCTAGCTGAACCACCGGGGGTCCATACAAAAACCTAGCTGAACCACCGGGGGGTCCATACGAAAACCTAGCTGAACCACCGGGGGTCCATCCGGAAAACCTAGCTGACCACCGGGGGTCACATTACGAAAAACTAGCGTAACACCGGGGGGTCCATACGAAAAACACTAAGCTGAACCACAGGGGGGTCATACGAAAACCTAGCTGAAACCACGGGGTCATATGGAAAACCTAGCTGAACCAACGGGGGGGGGTCCATTACGAAAAAACCTAGCTGAACCACGGGGGGTCCATACGAAAACTAGCTGAACCACCGGGGGGTCCATACTGAAAACCTAGCTGGAACCACAGGGGGTCACCAATACCGAAACTAGCTGAAACCACGGGGGGTCCATACGAAAATAGCTGAACCACCGGGGGGTCCATACGAAAACCTGTGAACCACCGGGGTTCAATACGAAACACCTAGCTGAACCACCGGGGGTCCATACGAAACTAGCTGAACCACCGGGGGGGTCACTACGAAAAAAACCTAGCTGAACCACCGGGGGGTCCATACGAAAACCTTACTAGCTGAACCACCGGGGGGTCCATACGAAAACCTAGCTGAACCACCGGGGGTCCATACGAAAACCTAGCTGAACCACCGGGGAGTCCATACGAAAACCTAGCTGAACCACCGGGGGGTCGATACGAAAACCTAGCTGAACCACCGGGGGTCCATACGAAAACCTAGCTGAACCACCGGGGGTCCATACGAAAACCTAGCTGAACCACCGGGGGGTACATACGAAAACCTAGCTGAACCACCGGGGGGTCCATACGAAAACCTAGCTGAACCACCGTGGGTCCATACGAAAACCTAGCTGAACCACCGGGGGGTCCATACGAAAACCTAGCTGAACCACCGGGGGGTCCATACGAAAACCTAGCTGAACCACCGGGGGGTCCATACGAAAACCTAGCTGAACCACCGGAGGGTCCATACGAAAACCTGGCTGAACCACCGGGGAGTCCCGAACGAAAACATGGCTCAACATTTAAATACTCATTTGAAAGAGAGGGTTTAGGGTTTAGGGTTTAGGGTTTAGGGTTTAGGGTTTAGGGTTCAGCAGCTCTGGTCGAGCAGTATCTAGTCAAGTTCGCTAGTAAGAACTTGGAAGAATACCCACCCACCCAAAGAATCCCAAAACATAAGAGTTAGAAAGTTTTTTTCGTTACCCTTAAACGACATCAAACCTCAAACCCTACGCCTCGATTTCCAGGCATAGTTATGTTTCTATTGCTGCAGTACAGAAAGAAGCATAACACATTTCACCCCGGAGTCATTTTTTCCGCCTTACAGAAAGAAGCATGACACATTTCAGGTCGGAAATGTGTCATCTTTTCCGCCTTACAGAAAGAAGCATGACACACTAAAGCCCAAACCCTAGGCCCTAAACCCTAAAGCCCAAACCCTAGGCCCTAAACCCTAAAGCCCAAACCCAACCCTAAAGCCCAAACCCTAGGCCCTAAACCCTAAAGGCCAAACCCTAGGCCCTAAACCCTAAAGCCCAAACCCTAGGCCCTAAACCCTAAAACCTAGAAAAAACAAGGTGAACATTTGGGGGGTCCATACGAAAACCTAGCTGAACCACCGGGGGGGGTCCATACGAACCCTAGCTGACCCACCGGGGGGTCCATAACCGAAAACCTAGCTGAACCAACGGGGGGTCCCTAACGAAAACCTAGCTTGAAACCACGGGAACAACCACCGGGGGGTCCAGACGTAAAACCTAGCTTGAACCACCGGTGGGTCCGTACAAACCTAGCTGAACCACCGGGGGTCCATACGAAAACCTAGCCGAACCACCGGGGGGTCCATACGAAAACCTAGCTGAACCACCGGGGGGTCCATACGAAAACCTAGCTGAACCACCGGGGGTCCATACGAAAACCTAGCTGAACCACCGGGGGGTCCATACGAAAACCTAGCTGAACCACCGGGGGGTCCATACGAAAACCTAGCTGAACCACCGGGGGGTCCATACGAAAACCTAGCTGAACCACCGGGGGGTCCATACGAAAACCTAGCTGAACCACCGGGGGTCCATACGAAAACCTAGCTGAACCACCGGGGGGTCCATACGAAAACCTAGCTGAACCACCGGGGGGTCCATACGAAAACCTAGCTGAACCACAGTTGGGGTTCCATACGAAACCCTAGCTGACCACCGTGGTCCATACAAACCTAGCTGAACCACCGGGGGGGGGGTGTCCATACGAAAACCTAGCTGAACCACCGGGGGTCCATACGAAAACCTAGCTGACCCACCGGGGGGTCCATACGAAAACCTAGCTGAACCACCGGGGGGTCCATACGAAAACCTAGCTGAACCACCGGGGGTCCATACGAAAACCTAGCTGAACCACCGGGTCCATACGAAAACCTAGCTGAACCACCGGGGGGCATACAAAACCTAGCTAACCACCGGTGGCCTACGAAAAACCTAGCTGAAACCACCGGGGGTCCAACGAAAAACCTAGCGAACCACCGGGGGGTCCTAACAGACGAAAACCTAGCTGAACCACCGGGGGGTCCATAACGAACCTGCTGACCACCGGGGCCATACGAAAACCTAGCTGAAACCACCGGGGTTCCATACTAAACCTAGCGAACCCACCGGGGGTCCATCAAAACCTAGCTGAACACCGGGGGTCCATACGAAAACCTAGCTGAACCACCGGGGGGTCCATACGAAAACCTAGCTGAACCACCGGGGGTCCATACGAAAACCTAGCTGAACCACCGGGGGGTCCATACGAAAACCTAGCTGAACCACCGGGTGGTCCATACGAAAACCTAGCTGAACCACCGGGGGTCCATACGAAAACCTAGCTGAACCACCGGGGGGTCCATACGAAAACCTAGCTGAACCACCGGGGGGTCCATACGAAAACCTAGCTGAACCACCGGGGGTCCATACGAAAACCTAGCTGAACCACCGGGGGGTCCATACGAAAACCTAGCTGAACCACCGGGGGGTCCATACGAAAACCTAGCTGAACCACCGGGGGGTCCATACGAAAACCTAGCTGAACCCCCGGGGGTCCATACGAAAACCTAGCTGAACCACCGGGGGGTCCATACGAAAACCTGGCTGAACCACCGGAGGGTCCCGAACGAAAACATGGCTCAACATTTAAATACTCATTTGAAAGAGAGGGTTTAGGGTTTAGGGTTTAGGGTTTTTTTAGGGTTTAGGGTTTAGGGTTTAGGGGTTTAGGGTTTAGGGTTTAGGGTTTAGGGTTTAGGGTTTAGGGTTTAGGGTTTAGGGTTTGCGCAAGGCACAGCAAGAGTACCCTCGCCGGTTGGGCGTTTGAGGTCGATGCGAATCTTTCGGCCTCGGAGTGCGCATGGAGGCACTGAGACTGGGGCCTTGTGTCGGCCACGTCAGTTTTTTTTCCCACCCGCGCCGCTCGGGCGGCTCCCGCCCTTAACCAGCTCCGCCTTTTAGGGTTTAGTTTTCTAAACTCTTTTTTTTCTTTTGGTCGTTACACGCCGCGATTCTGCAGCAATATATGCGGCCGTCGAACAAGCAGGTTCTGCAGCAGTGCCCGCCTCTCAGTCTGAACATTTCGAGATTCTGTCTGTGCACCAAGGAATGGAGCTCCAGGGAAGGTTGAAGTAGATTGATAAGCTCCCGCGAGGATTAAGCGATTCCAGGTATGGAGTTTACTGCCAGGGTTTAAGTAAATTAAGGTATTGCGCAGTGTTCTGTGAAGTAGACTAGCAGCATCATAGCAGTGGACACAATCCGACAAGGAAACATTGAAAGACATGAAATCGAATGTGACGGTCGTGATTGCTATCATGAAGCGATAGCGTGACCACGAGACCGGTTGTTTCATATAATGCTTTCTATAGTGGACAGGCAAGGTTGCTTTGCTAGCTCTTGTACATAATGTGATACCGTGTCGGTAGTTACAGGTCACTTGTTTTAAGGTCGACGGACATGTAATAGCTTGTTTAGGTGGTATGTAAATAGTTATATTCAAGTGCGATGGAATTCTTTGGGCCCACCGGGATGGTTGAAGTAAATTGAAGTATGGAGCAATAGAAAGAAATGCTGAATCCATATTGTTCGGATATGGTGCTTTCAACCAGAATTCGGCTTGAATCCAATGACCGGCAGGCCGGATAATACAAGATATTCCTGAAGCCAGTCGCTCAGTCGCATTTCTGCAGAGCAGGTCAGGGCCGAATCCTATTTGCCGCATTGCTCATATATATCGTGAAAGCATCACACAGTCTTGTAGCAGGTTGGTTCCGAATCTTTCAGATGCGTTCCACATTCTTTTTGCGAAGGTCTTTCCCAATATGCTGCGAAATGCAAAAAAATACGTGGATTACGTAAGCCCGGAACGCTATTCTTGCTAAACACCATACTTTAGGAGTTTCCAAAACACATTTCCTAAGCAATAAATACCTTACACGCGGCTCCGAAACTCTGTTGCACATAGTCGTACGTCTCGGCCAGTACATTCTTGACCGAATCCAAGAATTTTGACGAGTACGTTCTTGACCGAATCCTACAATTCGCATGCTACGATAAGCTAAACGAGCTCCATGATTTGCTTCAATTTGCGTTGTAATACAAGATCTTGCCGTGTCTGGACCAGAATTCTGAATTTCACGTCGTCGGGTGTAATTTCGTCGATTGTTAGCTATGTGACAACATCTTCGTTGACTCATGAAAGTCGCATGGCCACAAGCTCGGGATGGGAACGCAAGCGTGTCCGCAAACGTCCTCGTTGGTAAGTTAGTTGCTCACAACCACAAGCTTGCGGTGGTAACGTCACCTTGTCCTCGACCATCTTTACAAGCAACAAGCTCCCACCCACAAGCTTGCGACGGTGACATACTCGTGACCTCACATCTCTTCGCTGGTAAGTTCCTCAAAACCATAAGGTGGCGAGGGTTAGTTACCTTACGGTGTCCCCGAACTTGTTGACTGGTAAGTTGCTCATAGCCACTACTTCTTCAATGATTTCTTTTTCACTGTTTAATTTCGCTTGTTCTCTAACCCAGAGACCCTCAAGACGTCATGCTTGCATGCACTGCTGCGGTGAAGCTTTCGCTGTACTTCTGGCGCTTGACGGCCGAGGTTTACATTGGGTCTTTCCGGGTTCCCCTCCATGTTGGTCGTAGTTCCGAAACCAATCTCTCGGAATAAAGGCGCATCACGACCACCGGGACGTGGTTGCAAAAATAATTCGTCGAGTTGCTGGATGAATTTTAATGTCCATCTGCAGAGATGTACATTCCCTGCCGAATTGCGAGTGGCAACAAGCCGACTGGCTGACGCGGCTCTTGCCGATCATTCTGCGTTTCGTTGTAATTCGTGTCGCCATTTTCTGGTCTCTCTGAATACAAGCTCGGTTCGCGACCTCCACGTTGCGGGACGAATGGCTGTACGGGATGCAGCTTTGCAGGTTTCCGAGACAGGGTTCAAAACTTGTTAAATCAAGCCCTCGACTTGCGTGAGCATGGACCATTTCGTGTCTTCCTCAGACGTTGATGCAGCTAAATCTCAGGCGTCTTGGAGATTCTGCTTGTAAACTGAGGAATAGAGCCTCCAGCGAAAGTTTAAGTATGTGGTCATGAGCGTCCTGCGAGGATTAAGTGGATTCACATATTGAGTCCACCGCGAAGGCTTCAGTACATGAAGGTATTGGAGCCCACCGCGATGGTTTAAGTAAATTGAAGCATCGAGCCCCCACGAGTTGCGACAAACAAAGACTAGCATCGCATATCTGATAATCTGCATGCCGCGGAAACGTTATGTAATCGTTGAGTCATGTCCCTGCACCATGGTTTTCTCTGCTAAGTGCACTGGGTAAGCAATGGGCCCAATGCAACCTTCCTTCTTTTTCTCGAACATGTCGTGAAGGCATCTTTTATTCATGCGGGCAGGCTCTTGCACAAACCCTATAGTCATCATGCTACGATAAGTAAGGCCTATCGACCGAACAGTTAATGAAACGAAGCCTACACTTCGCCTTACTCCGACATATCATGAAGGCATCCCCTTTTATGCGAGCAGCCTATAGATCGAATCCTACAATTCGCATGCTACGATAATGATAAGCTAGTAAGAACTTCAATATCCTTGCCACAATATTTCTGTGAGCAGGTTCTTGACCGAATCCTGCAGGTCGCATGCTACGAAAAGCTAGACAGGCATGACCTAAATTAGGTGAGTTGTATACCGCGAAAACACAAGCAAATGTTGCACCCGTACGGTTCGGATTTTTCTTGCCTTAGCCAGGCTGCTTCCTGCTTGCGATATTAGAATTGTGGCGTGAAGTGCTTCCCGCTTGCAAAACCTGAATGTTAGTTGAATCCATGTGCAACTAGCTTGTAAAAACCTTTCTGAACAAACCAGCCGCTCAGTCATCTTCCTAATGCGCATGCTGCGAAAGTTAAACAAGCACTTGAAAGTTCCCGATGCTACTGCGAGCAAGTTCGTGATAGAATCTTAGAATGCGCATGCTACGATAAGCTAAACAAGCATCTTAAGAATCACGAAAATCGCATGCCACTAGAATAACACGCTAGTAATCGTTGAGTCACGTCCCTGCGCCATGGGTTTTCTCTGCTAAGTGCACTGTGTAAGCAATGGACCCAATGCAACCTTCCGTTTTTTGTCGAACATATCATGAAGGTATCTTTTATTCATGCGGGCAGGCTCTTGCGCAAACCCTATAGTCATCATGCTACGATAAGTAAGGCCTATCGACCGAACAGTTAATGAACCGAAGCCTACACTTCGAGCAGCCCATGGATCGAATCCCAGAATTCGCATGCTACGATAATGATAAGCTAGTAAGAACTTCAATGTCCTTGCCACAATATTTCTGTGAGCAGGTTCTTGACCGAATCCTGCAAGTCGCATGCTACGAAAAGCTAGACAGGCATGACCTAAATTAGGTGAGTTGTATACCGCGAAAACACAAGCAAATGTTGCACCCGTACGGTTCGGATATTTCTTGCAATAGCCGGGCTGCTTCCTGCTTGCGATACTAGAATTGTGGCGTGAAATGCTTCCCGCTTGCAAAGTCTGATTTTTGGTTGAATCCATGTGCAACTAGTTTGTAAAAACCTTTCTGAAAAAAACCAGCCGCTCAGTCATCTTCCTAATGGTCCTAATGCGCATGCTGCGAAAGTTAAACAAGCACTTGAAAGTCCCCGATGCTACTGCGAGCAAGTTCGTGATAGAATCTTAGAATGCGCATGCTACGATAAGCTAAACAAGCATCTTAAGAATCACGAAAATCGCATGCCACTAGAATAACACGATAGTAATCGTTGAGTCACGTCCCTGCGCCATGGGTTTTCTCTGCTAAGTGCACTGTGTAAGCAATGGACCCAATGCAACCTTCCGTTTTTTGTCGAACATATCATGAAGGTATCTTTTATTCATGCGGGCAGGCTCTTGCGCAAACCCTATAGTCATCATGCTACGATAAGTAAGGCCTATCGACCGAACAGTTAATGAACCGAAGCCTACACTTCGAGCAGCCCATGGATCGAATCCCAGAATTCGCATGCTACGATAATGATAAGATAGTACGAACTTCAATGTCCTTGCCGCCACAATATTTCTGTGAGCAAGTTCTTGACCGAATCCTGCAAGTCGCATGCTACGAAAAGCTAGACAGGCATGACCTAAATTAGGTGAGTTGTATACCGCGAAAACACAAGCAAATGTTGCATCCGTACGGTTCGGATATTTCTTGCCTTAGCCGGGCTGCTTCCTGCTTGCGATACTAGAATTGTGGCGTGAAATGCTTGAATGTTGGGGTTGAATCCATGTGCAACTAGCTTGTGAAAACCTTTCTGAAAAAACCAGCCGCTCAGTCATCTTCCTAATGCGCATACTGCGAAATTTAAACAAGCACTTGAAAGTCCCCGATGCTACTGCGAGCAAGTTCGTGATAGAATCTTAGTATGTGCATGCTACGATAATCTAAACAAGCATCTTAAGAATCACGAAAATCGCATGCCACTAGAATAACACGCTAAACTCGTATTGTTCGGATATTTGTTGCGTTAGCTGCGTTGCTGCCTGAAAAACCCAATAATCCGCATGCTACGAACCTGTGAAGACGTACCTGCCCAGGCCTTATTCCTCAAATCGTAATCCTTCATCGACCAATGCTTATTCCGAAATCTTATTCCCTAATTCTTGTTCCCAATTCCTATTCCGAATTCTAATTCCCAACTCCTGTTCCGAAATCTTATTCCCAATTCTTATGCGCTAATTCTTATTCCGAAATCCTAGAGCCCACATATTCTCCCCCTGGGCTCCCCTGGGCTCCAGAAATGCTCACTTAATTCTTATTCCCAATTCTTATTTTCAAATCCTATTCCCGACTCTTAGTCCTAATTCTTATTCGGAATTCTTATTCCAAATTCTTAGTCCCAATTCTTATTCCCAACTCTTATTCCCAATTCTTGTTCCTAGTTCTTGTTCCCAATTTCTATTCTCAATAAGAATTAAGCACCGGAATGAGGGTCCCCCCAGGATTGGCCACCAGCCTAATCTAAAACGCATTTTTTATGATCAGAATTTGACAACGAAAATCCATCCTCCGATTCTCCAGAAAAAGCCGGTTTAATTTTTATTCCCAATCTTTATTCCCAATTCGTATTCCCAATTCTTATTCCCAATTCTTATTCCTAATTCCCAATTCTTATTCCCAATAAGAATTAAGCACCTGAATGAGGGTCCCCCCAGGATCGGCCACCAGCCTAATCTAAAACGCACTTTTTATGAACAGAATTCGACAACGAGAATCCATCCTTCGATTCTCCAAAAAACGCCCGTCTAATTCTTATTCCCAATTCTTATTTCCATTTCGTATTCCCAATTCTTATTCCCAATTCTTATTCCTGATTCTTATTCCTAATTCCCAATTCTTATTCTCAATAAGAATTAGCCACCTGAATGAGGGTCCCCCCAGGATCGGCCACCAGCCTAATCTAAAACGCATTTTTTATGAACAGAATTTGACAACGAAAATCCTTCCACCGATTCGCCAGAAAAACACGTCTAATTCTTATCCCCAATTCTTATTCCCAATTCTTATTCCTAATTCCCAATCTTATTCCCAATAAGAATTAGGCACCTGAATGAGGGCCCCCCCAGGATCGGCCACCAGCAATCTAAAACGCAATTTTTATGAACAGAATTTGACAACAAAAATCCCTCCACCGATTCTCCAGAAAAGCCCGTCTAATTCTTATTCCCAATTCTAATTTCTAATTCTTATTCCCAATTCTTATTCCCAATTCTTATTCCTAATTCCCAATTCTTATTCTCAATAAGAATTAGGCACCTGAATGAGGGTCCCCCCAGGATCGGCCACCAGCCTAATCTAAAACGCATTTTTTATGAACAGAACTTGATAGCAAAATCCCTCCACCGATTCTCCAGAAAAGCCCGCCTAATTCTTATTCCCAATTCTTATTCCTAATTCCCAATTCTTATTTCCAATAAGAATTAGGCACCTGAATGAGGGTCCCCCCAGGATCGGCCACCGGCCTAATGTAAAACGCATTTTTTATGATCAGAATTTGACAACGAAAATCCATCCTTCGATTCTCCAGAAAAGCCCGTCTAATTCTTATTCCCAATTTTTATTTCTAACTCTTATTCCCAATTCTTATTCCCAGTTCTTATTTCCAATTCTTATTCCTAATTACCAACTCTTATTCTCAATAAGAATTAGGCACCTGAATGAGGGTCCCCCCAGGATCGGCCACCGGCCTAATGTAAAACGCATTTTTTATGAACAGAATTTGACAACGAAAATCCTTCCACCGATTCTCCAGAAAAAGCCGTCTAATTCTTATTCCCAATTCCTATTCCCAATTCTTATTCCTAATTCCCAACTCTTATTCCCAATAAGAATTAGGCACCTGAATGAGGGTCCCCCCAGGATCGGTCACCGGCCTAATGTAAAACGCTATTTTTATGAACAGAATTTGACAACGAAAATGCATCCTTCGATTCTCCAGAAAAGCCCGTCTAATTCTTATTCCCAATTTTTATTTCTAATTCTTATTCCCAATTCTTATTCCCAATTCTTATTCCTAATTCCCAATTCTTATTCTCAATAAGAATTAGGCACCTGAATGAGGGTCTCCCCAGGATCGGCC
>CAJNDT010004799.1:0-10869 GCA_905221615.1 Symbiodinium sp. CCMP2592
CTTAGGTTGCTTGGACCCAAGAAGGAAATCCGGCAGTGATTGACACCAACTCTGGATGGACAATGGGTGGAGCCATTGGAGAGTGGTCGAATTCAGCCCCTAGGGCTGAGCCAAGCCATTAGGCCCCTTGCGTGGCGCCCATATTCGCAGAGGGAATTCCTTCGAATCTCAACAAATTAGAATACCCTAAACCCGACGACCAAATCCCTTGGTGGGCGTTTCCATTTGGCCCCCCTTCAGAAAAGGCCCCAGAGGGCGGCCCAGGGGCCCCCTCAGCTGGCAGATTCCAGGGACGCGGGGGGCTCCTGGCGGGTCCTAGGGGGGGACCTGGCGTTTTCTGACCTTCCTTGGCTTTTTGCCTGGGTTCCTGGCCCTCCCTGCCCCCTGGCCCTCGCTGCCCCCCCCGGGCCCCCCCTGGCCCCCCCCGGCCCCCCTTGGCCCTCCCCTGGCCCTCGCCACCTGGGCCTTGACCCTATCTGTTTTGTGGCGTGTGTAGGTGCGTCCTTCCTGGCGCCAGGGGCAGGTGGGAATTGAGGGCGTAAGCGCTAAACCCTAAAAGGCAATGTTTTGGGTGGTAGCCTGTGTATTCTCACAGCGGGTGGGAAAAGGTGAGGAACCAATGTGTAATTGTTTGGTGGTGGAATCGCATTCGAACGCTAGACGTCGATATGCCGCCCCCCACACCCCTGGGAGTGTTGGGGCGCCATCCTACATAGAACATACTGCCGCTGCGCGGCGAGACGCCCTAAACCCTAAACCCTAAATTCCCACCCAGGCCTGCTTAGGCCGTACCCACCCTTTTTCTTAGGGTGCCTGGACCCAGAAGAAACCCGGCAGTGATTGACACCAACTCTGGATGGACAATGGGTGGAGCCATTGGAGAGTGGTCGAATTCAGCCCCTAGGGCTGAGCCAAGCCATTAGGCCCCTTGCGTGGCGCCCATATTCGCAAAGGGAATCTCAAGAGATTAGAATACCCTAAACCCGACGACCAAATCCCTTGGTGGGCGTTTCCATTTGGCTCCCCTCAGAAAAGGCCCCAGAGGCCGGCCCAGGGGGTCCTGCAGCTGGCAAATTCCAGGGACCCGGGGGGCTCCTGGCGGGTCCTAGGGGGAGACCTGGCGTTTTTTTTGCCCTTCCCACCCTCGCCCCCCCTGGCCCCCCCTGGCCCCCCCTGGCCCCCCCTGGCCTCCCCTGGCCCCCCCTGGCCCCCCCCTGGCCCCCCTGGCCCCCCCTGGCCCCCCTGGCCCCCTCTGGCCCCCCCTGGCCCTGCCTCTCGGCGCCCTGTGTTTTGCGTGTAACAGACAAGGTGGGAATTGAGGGCGTAAGCGCTAAACCCTAAAAGGCAATATTTTGGGTGGAAGCCTGTGTATTCTCACAGCGGGTGGGAAAAGGTGAGGAACCAATGTGTGATTGTTTGGTGGTGGAATCGCATTCGAACGCTAGACGTCGATATGCCGCCCCCCCACACCCCTGGGAGTGTTGGGGCGCCATCCTACATAGAAAATACTGCCGCTGCGCGGCGACATGCCCTAAACCCTAAACCCTAAACCCTAAACCCTAAACCCTAAACCCTAAACCCTAAACCCTAAACCCTAAACCCTAAACCCTAAACCCTAAACCCTAAACCCCTAAACCCTAAACCCTAAACCCTAAACCCTAAACCCCTAAACCCTAAACCCTAAACCCTAAACCCTAAACCCTAAATTTTAGAAGGCGCAAGCGCCAAGATGCGACAGCGTAGGTTGTTGGTTTAACACTAGAATGGAAGCAGAAAGCACGAAATTCTTCTACGAAAGCCAGAAATCTTCCCCACGAAAGCCCGAAATTCTGCCCGAAATCCTTCCGGGCGCGGGTGCGGGGGGGCGCGGCGGGCGAGCGCGTGCGGGGCGCGGGTGGGCGCGGAGCCTGCGCTGGAGCGGGGGGCGTGGGCGGGGGGCGGTGCGGGCGGGCGCGTGTGCGGGCAAGAACGCGGGCGCGGGCGGGCGCGGGCGCGCACGGGCGCGGGGCGCTGGGCGCGGGGCGCGGGGCGCGGCGCGGGGCGCGGAGCACGGGGGGCGGGGCGCGGGGCACGGGGGCGCCGCGCGGGGGGCGTGGGGGGGCGCAGGCGGGCGCAGGAAGGCCCGAAATTCTCTTAGGGGCTTCCAGGGGCTTCCAGGGGCTTTCCAGGGACCTCCCAGGGGCTTCCCAGGGGCTTCTGAGGGGCCCGTAGGAGTCTCTGAGGGGCATTTTAGGTCACTTTCCCCAACCAGAAAAATTGCTTTTCAGGAGCGTTAGGACCTTCCCGACACCCTCCCTCCCCCCCCCCCCCCCCCCCCCCCCCCCCCCCCCCCCCCCCCCCCCCCCCCCCCCCCCCCCCCCCCCCCCCCCCCCCCCCCCCCCCCCCAGGCGGGCGCAGGAAGACCCGAAACTCTCTTAGGGGCTTCCAGGGCTTCCAGGGGCTTTCCAGGGACCTCCCAGGGGCTTCCCAGGGGCTTCTGAGGGACCCGTAGGAGCCTCTGAAGGGCATTTTAGGTCACTTTTCCCAACCAGAAAAATTACTATTTCAGGAGCGTTAGAACCTTCCCGAGACCCTCCCTCCTCCCCCATCCCTCACCCCCCCCCGGCGGGCGCAGGAAGACCCGAAATTCTCTTAGGGGCTTCCAGGGCTTCCAGGGGCTTTCCAGGGACCTCCCAGGGGCTTCCCAGGGGCTTCTGAGGGCCCGTAGGAGCCTCTGAGGGGCATTTTAGGTCACTTTCCCCAACCAGAAAAATTACTATTTCAGGAGCGTTAGGACCTTCCCGAGACCCTCCCTCCTTCCCCACACCTGGGCGCAAGCGGGCGCAGGAAGGCCCGAAATTCTCTTAGGGGCTTAGGGGCTTCCAGGGGCTTTCCAGGGAGCTCCCAGGGGCTTCCCAGGGGCTTCTGAGGGGCCCGTAGGAGCCTCTGAGGGGCATTTTAGGTCATTTTCCCCAACCAGAAAAATTACTATTTCAGGAGCGTTAGGGCCTTCCCGAGACCTTCCCTCCTCCCCCACCATCCCCCCCCTCCCGCCCCCTCCCCGGCCCCCCGCCCATCCCCCCCAGCGCTTCCCCGTACGCAGCTGGTCTTAGGGGCTTTCAGAGGGTTTCAGCGTGTATTCCGCCGTGTGTGGCTGGTCAGCGACCTCATAGCGGCGCTCCCCCCGTGCGCGGCTGGTCTTAGGGGCTTCCCAAAGGCGTGCCAGCCCGCAGCTCCTTCCCCCCGTCTTTCAGCAATCTTGGCTTTTTTGGGGTGCTGCGGCTGTTAGCCCGCACCTCCTGCCCCCCGCATGTTTCGGCAATCTTGGCTCTTTCCGGTGCTGCGAGCTGGCAGCCCCCCCCCCCCCCCCGCAATCTTGGCTCCTCTTGGTGCTGCGGGCTGCTAGCCCGCAGCTCCTTCCTTCCCGTCTTTCGGCAATCTTGGCTCTTTAGTGCTTTCTGGCCCCGGGGTTTAGGATTTACGGGACCACGGGAGGTTCAAAGGAATTTCTGCCTTCCAAGGCCCGAAATGGTGAAAACCCCACAAAAGCACCAACATCGTCGATTTTGCAGTACCCCTTCCTTTTCCGGAGGCCATTTCCAAGCTTCCCCAGGATTTTCAAGGTATTTCTGGCTTCCAACGCCGCCGGAAAGACAAGGAAACTTCACAAAAGCACCAAAATCGTCGATTTTGCAGTCCCCGCTCCTTTTCCGGAGGCCATTTCCAAGGCCCCTTGGGACTTTCAAGGGAAGTTCCGGCTTCCAAGGCCCGAAATGGGCAAAACCCCAAAAAAGCACCAAAATCGTCGATTCTGCAGTGTCCCCTTTCCTTTTCCGGAAACAATTTCCAAGTCTTTTCGGATTTCTTGGATTTCAGGTGTCCACGGCCGCTGAAAGGAACGGAAACTCCACAAAAGCACGAAAATCGTCGATTTTGCGGTCCCGATTAGCCCGGGCCACCGCAAGGGACAATTAAAGGCCCTATGAAAGCCCGGGGCACCCGGGAAGAAAGAGAAAACGATTTTGTTTTTTTTTTTTTTATTTTTTTTTTTATTGTTTTTTTTTTGTTTTTAAATTTGTGTTTTTTTTTTGTTTTTTGTTTATTTTTTTTGTTATTAATTTTTTTGTTTTTTTTTTTAAAGGGCCCGATTTTTTAAAGCCCGGGACCACCGGGGGAGTCGATTAAAGGCCAGATTAAAGGCCGGGAAGAACCACCGGGAGGGCGGAATTAAAGACGCGATTAAACCCGGAGCCCCCGGGAGGGGCGATAAAAGGCCCGATGAAAGCCCGGGACCACCGGGAGAGATGATTAAAGACCAGATTAAAGCCCGGGGAGAATCACCGGGAGGAGTAATAAAAGGCCTGATTAAAGCCCGGAGGGGGGGGCGATTAAAAGCCCGATTAAAGCCCGGGGCCCCCGGGAGGGACGATAAAAGGCCCGATGAAAGCCCGGGACCACCGGGAGAGGCGATGAAAGGCCAGAGTAAAGCCCGGGGAGAGGTAATAAAAGGGCTGATTAACGCCCGGGAGGGCCGATTAAAGGCTCGATTAAAGCCCGGGGCCCCCCGGAAGGGGGAATTAAAGGCCCGATTAAAGCCCGGGGCTCCCGGGAAGGGGCGATTAAAGGCCCGATTAAAGCCCGGGACCACCGGGAGAGGCGATTAAAGGCCGGATTAAAGCCCGGGGAGAACCCTGGGGAGGGATAATTAAAGGCCCGATTAAAGCCCGGAGCCCCCAAAGCCCGCCCCCCCCCCCCCCCCCCCCCCAAAGGGGCGATTGAAGGCCCTATTAGAGCGCGGAGCCATTAAAGCCCGGGACCCCTGAAAGGAGCGATTAAACGCCCGATTAAAGCCCGGGACTCCTGCAGGGGCAATTAAAGGCTCGATTAAAGCTCGGGGCCCCCGGGAGGCACAGGACGGGGAGCAATTTAATTCAATATAGTCCAGGCCAACAAAAATGTTTTTTCACTGAAGTTCACTTTCGGAACCGTTCCGACACGTAGCCATGCACTTTTTATTGCATCCACAATTATATTTACAAATTCTTTACCGTACAGATTTCGGCTACGAGATCCCGAAAAAAATTCTGAGTACACTGTATTGCAGGGCAACTATTGGTCATCTACCCTTCCGGAGGGCCCTGAGGCAGGAAAGCTGCTGAGATTGAGTGGGCAGATCGCTGGTGTTGTCTCGTGGCTGTTCTCCAATCGGGGAGCAGCTGCAAGTTCATCTACCATGCCCTTTGCCCTGAAACAGAGAAGCTGTTGAGATCGAGTACGCAAATCGCTGGTATTGTCTCGTGGCTGTTCTCCAATCGGCGCGCAGCTGCAAGTTCATCTACCATGCCTTTTGCCTGTGAGATAGAGAAGCTGGTGACATCAGATACGCAAATCGCTGGTGTTGTCTCGTGGCTGTTCTCCAATCGGGACGCAGCTGCAAGTTCATTAACCATGCCTTTTGCCGTGAAGCAGAGAAGCTGCTGAGATCGGGTAGGCAAATCGCTGGTGCTGTCCTGGGCTGTTCTCCAATCGGGGCGCAACTGCAAGTTCATATACCATGCCTTTTGCCGTGAAGCAAAGAAGCCGTTGAGGTCGGTTCCAGGTGCAAGTGCGCTTACCTTAGCCGTGTCTGCTCTAAAGCATCCTTGCATCAACTTGCATCCAACTTCGTCTTTGCATCGCCTGGAACAATGGCTGCTGCTGGGCAGCATCTGAGAACACTTCATGCTGCAAATAAGACTGGTGTACCTTGGCCCCGACCGTTAATCCTTAAGCCTCAACTCTGAATCCTTAACCCTACATGCTATTACTAAGGATGCCCAGGTCGCCGCGAACAGTCCTTCCAATAAACGGGCAGCTGGAGTTCCTTGGCTTAAACATGCCCTAAACCCAAACCCCTAAACCATGTACCCTACTATGATAATACTAAGGCGCTTCAGCTGCCGCTCATCGCGGAGACCTTGGATGCAACTTGGCTCAAATAATTCCTTCTGCATTCGTGTAGCTGATGCTTTTCATCATGAAACCAACTCAGGGCAGCGGCGGAATCCAAGGAACAATCGCACCTTGGCCAGCACCTGGTTTCCTAAAACCTCTCAAACACGCAACCTCATGCCCGACTCGGCCAGTAAACTCAGGATTGGAAGGATGACCAAAGCCCATCTAAGAAATCAAGGAGCTAAATGGCATCTTATCTGCATTGGACCCAGACGTATGCGCGTCAAACCCAATTGTCGGAATCCAAGCTTTCCAGATGACCTTGCAAGGTCATCGGCGGAAAGGAAGTGCCAGTTGAAGACCAAACGGTCCCTTGGACCAAGCTTCCATATCAAGAATGCAGTGAGCATCTGATGGAACCGACTGGCCCGGCAAAGCCGGAAGGATTTGCTGAAGTAAGAAGGCTTGAGCCAAAACTCAAGCTTCTGAAACCGAATCTCGAAGCTGAAGCTATTCCGGTGATCCCGCCACCTGAATCCGGTTCTATAAACGAACCGAATTATAGAAGGATGCGGCCAATGCGGTATCTCATTGAGGAGAAACCGTGTCATGCTTGCGATGTTTGTCTCAGAGTCTTGCGGCGCGGGGGTAATCCACGAAGCAAGTGGTGCCGAAATCCTCGACCGCGGCGATGAATGAGTTCAAACTGTGCGAGTAAAAGATTGAGAGTTGCGGGGGCTTAGAAGTCCTGGATTTACGGGATTTGGGCTGAAGGTTTTGAGTTGTTGGATTGTTGGCCGGGTGCAACTTGGGCAAGTTCAGCAACCATGCCTTTTGCCATAAAGCAAAGAAGCCGTTGAGTCCAGGTGCAAGTGTACTTACCTTAGCTGCGTCTGCTCTAAAGCATCCTTGCATCAACTTGCACCCAACTTCGTCTTTGCATCGCCTGGAACAATGGCTGCTGCTGGGCAGCATCTGAGAACACTTCGTGCTGCAAATAAGACTGGTGTACCTTGGCCCCGACCGTTAATCCTTAAGCCTCAACTCTGAATCCTTAACCCTACATGCTATTACTAAGGATGCCCAGGTCGCCGCGAACAGTCCTTCCAATAAACGGGCAGCTGGAGTTCCTTGGCTTAAACATGCCCTAAACCCAAACCCCTAAACCATGTACCCTACTATGATAATACTAAGGCGCTTCAGCTGCCGCTCATCGTGGAGACCTTGGATGCAACTTGGCTCAAATACTTCCTTCTGCATTCGTGTAGCTGATGCTTTTCATCATGAAACCAACTCAGGGCAGCGGCGGAATCCAAGGAACAATCGCACCTTGGCCAGCACCTGGTTTCCTAAAACCCCTCAAACACGCAACCTCATGCCCGACTCAGCCAGTAAACTCAGGATTGGAAGGAGTTGGAAGGCCAAAGCCCATCTAAGAAATCAAGGAGCTACATGGAACCTTACCTGCATTGGATCTAGACGTGTGCGCGTCAAACCAATTGTCGAAATCCAAGCTTTCCAGATGACCTTGCAAGGTCATCGGCGGAAAAGAAGTGCCAGTTCCTGACACAATGGTGTATTGGACGAAGCTTCCAGTTCCATATCAAGAATGCGGCGAGCATCTGATGGAACCGACTGGCCCAACAATATCGGAAGGATTTGCTGAAGTAAGAAGGCTTGAGCCAAAACTCAAGCTTCTGAAACCGAATCTCGAAGCTGAACCTATCCCGGTGATCCCGCCACCTGAATCCGGTTCGGTAAACGAACCGGATTACGAAAGATTGCCGAAGCGGTATCTCATTCAGGAGAAACCGTGTCATGCTTGTCCTGTTTGTCTCAGAGTCTTGCGGCGCGGGGGTAATCCACGAACCAAGTGGTGTCTCTTCCCGCGTCCGCGGCGATGAATGAGTTCAAACTGTGCGAGTAAAAGATTGAGAGTTGCGGGGGCTTAGAAGTCCTGGATTTACGGGATTTGGGCTGAAGGTTTTGAGTTGTTGGATTGTTGGCCGGGTGCAACTTGGGCAAGTTCAGCAACCATGCCTTTTGCCATAAAGCAAAGAAGCCGTTGAGTCCAGGTGCAAGTGTACTTACCTTAGCTGTGTCTGCTCTAAAGCATCCTTGCATCAACTTGCACCCAACTTCGTCTTTGCATCGCCTGGAACAATGGCTGCTGCTGGGCAGCATCTGCGAACACTTCGTGCTGCAAATAAGACTGGTGTACCTTGGCCCCGACCGTTAATCCTCAAGTCTCAACTCTGAATCCTTAACCCTACATGCTATTACTAAGGATGCCCAGGTCGCCGCGAACAGTCCTTCCAATAAACGGACAGCTGGAGTTCCTTGGCTTAAACATGCCCTAAACGCTAAACCATAGACCCAAACCCCTAAACCATGTACCCTACTATGATAATACTAAGGCGCTTCAGCTGCCGCTCATCGTGGAGACCTTGGATGCAACTTGGCTCAAATACTTCCTTCTGCATTCGTGTAGCCGGTGCTTTTCATCATGAAACCAACTCAGGGCAGCGGCGGAATCCAAGGACCAATCGCACCTTGGCCAGCACCTGGTTTCCTAAAACCCCTCAAGCACGCAACCTCATGCCCGACTCAGCCAGTAAACTCAGGATTGGAAGGAGTTGGAAGGCCAAAGCCCATCTAAGAAATCAAGGAGCTACATGGAACCTTACCTGCATTGGATCTAGACGTGTGCGCGTCAAACCAATTGTCGAAATCCAAGCTTTCCAGATGACCTTGCAAGGTCATCGGCGGAAAAGAAGTGCCAGTTCCCGACACAATGGTGTATTGGACGAAGCTTCCAGTTCCATATCAAGAATGCGGCGAGCATCTGATGGAACCGACTGGCCCAACAATATCGGAAGGATTTGCTGAAGTAAGAAGGCTTGAGCCAAAACTCAAGCTTCTGAAACCGAATCTCGAAGCTGAACCTATCCCGGTGATCCCGCCACCTGAATCCGGTTCGGTAAACGAACCGGATTACGAAAGATTGCCGAAGCGGTATCTCATTCAGGAGAAACCGTGTCATGCTTGTCCTGTTTGTCTCAGAGTCTTGCGGCGCGGGGGTAATCCACGAACCAAGTGGTGCCTCTTCCCGCGTCCGCGGCGGTGAATGAGTTCAAACTGTGCGAGTAAAACATTGAGAGATGCGGGGGCTTAAACCTGGGGATTTTGAAACTTGTGATTCTAGAATTGAAATTCGGGATTCAGAGGTTTTACATTGAGAAGTTTTGGCAAAGGGTTCTGGGTTTGAGGGTTTTGGGGTCTTGGATTCGAGTTTCGAGAATTGGAATTTCGGATTCAGAATTTCTGGGTCTACGGGATTTGGAGGTTTAGGGTGGTTGGATTGCTCGTCGGGTGCAACTTGGCTGGAATTTTAGATTCGGAAATCAGAATTCAAAACTGAATGTGATGTAAAAGATCCAGGGCTTTTGAAGTTGTTGGATTTGGGCTTTGGGGTTTAGGGTTTGAGGTTTAGGGTTTCGGATTAAGGGGCGTCCGCGGCGGTGAATGAGTTCAAACTGTGCGAGTAAAACATTGAGAGATGCGGGGGCTTAAACCTGGGGATTTTGAAACTTGTGATTCTAGATTTGAGATTCGCGATTCAGAGGTTTTACATTGAGAAGTTTTGGCAAAGGGTTCTGGGTTTGAGGGTTTTGGGGTCTCGGATTCGAGTTTCGAGAATTGGAATTTCGGATTCAGAAGTTCTGGGTCTACGGGATTTGGGCTGAAGGTTTAGAGTGGTTCGATTGCTGGTCGGATACAACTTGACTGGAATTTTAGATTTGGAAATCATAATTCAGAACTGAGTATGATGTAAAAGACCCAGGGGTTTTCAAATTGTTGGATTTGGGCTTTGGGGTTTCGGGTTTGAGGTTTAGGGTTTCGGATCAAGGGGTTTCAAGACTGAGGATTTGAGGTTCAGGGTTCAAGCCATCCTTCCACTTTTAATTTAACAGGCTTTCCTACTGGCCGTTGCTGTCTTTGGGTGTGATGTAAAAGATCCAGAAATCGATAACTGGGTGTGATGTAACAGATCCAGGGCTTCTGGTTTTCGGATGTTGAGAAGGAGGTTTGGAACTTGGGACTTAGGAATAGAAATTGGGGTTTCAAACCTAATATCTTGAAGCGAGGGGTTTTGGAGATGAGGTCAAACGTTTCTAGCTGTCAGGTTGCGAACTGGGGGTTTCAAAATTCAGACTTTCGACTTGGACATTGGGATCTGAAATCTTAGGTACACATCTTAAAACGTTGAGTGGAGGTCTGTAATATGAAACTACAAAGAAAAATCGGGATTCGGAAATTGTGCATGGAGAGGTTTTGACACAAGGTTTGGGAGGTAGGGTTTAGGGTTAAGGCTTAAGGGTCAAGGGTCGGGTTAAGGGTCTAGGGCTAAGGGTTTAGGGTTATGGGTTAAGGGTTGACGGCTAAGGGTTTAGGATTTAGGGTTCAGGGTTAAAGGTTAAAGATTGGGAATTTAGGGTTTAAGTTTCAGGGTTAACGGTTTAGGGTTTAGTGCTTAGGGGTGAGGGTTAAGGGTCAAGGGTTTAGGGTTGAGAATTAAGGGCTAAAGGGTTAGGGTTTAGGTTTTAGGGTTTAGGGTTTAGGGTTTAGGGTCTAGGGCTTGGGGTTAAGGGTTAAGGGCTTAGTGTTAAGGTTTAAGGTTTAGGGTTTAGGAGGTAAGGGTTTAGGATTTAAGGTTTGGGGTTAAGGGGTTAAGGGTTTAGGATTTAAGGTTTGGGGTCTAGGGTTAAGGGTTAAGGGCTTATGGTTTAGGGTTTAGCACTAAGGGTAAAGGGTTAAGGGTTAAGGGTTCCGGGTCTAGGGTTAAGGGTTTAGGCTTTAGGGTCTAGGGTTTAGGGTTAAGGGTTATGGGCTTATGGTTTGGGGTCTAGGATTAAGGGTAAAGGGTTAAGGATTAAGGGTTTAGGGTTTAGGGTT
>CAJNDT010004800.1:0-10854 GCA_905221615.1 Symbiodinium sp. CCMP2592
TCAACATCAAAATCGCCGAGACCCGGAGGCGGAACAACCGCTGCCGCGGATGGAGGCCTCCACCCGGCTTCTTCGATCGCCAGTCGGGCTTCGGGAGTCAACTTCTCCCACACTGTGTGCAAAGCGAGTGCCGCCTTGCCGGGCTTTCGCTCCTTACTCTGCCTGGGCGGCCTAAATGAGGTCTCAGATGCCTCATCACCGCTCTGTACAAACCTAACCTTAGGCTTTGCCTGTCGAGGCCACGCTGCACCACAAACTGCACAACACGGGTGGGCCGAAATGCGATCAGCATACAGCCAGCTCTCTTTGCACTTCCTGCACACGACATACGGCCGGAAGCGCGACATGTCCGCACTGACTTGCACCAGTCCTTGTGCGTCTGCTGCCGTCCTTCAAGAAAACTGTACGCAAGAAAGTTTGGCAACAAAGGGCGTTTTTGCAAGCAAGGCCCTCAAAACAAACTTTTCCAAGAAAATCAAGCGATCTGTGCAAGCAAGATGTTTCAAGGTTTCAAGTTGCAGCGGTGTTCAAGCAGATGGCGCAAAGAGCGCCTGACAAACTACGGCTCCCGCCCAGCCCTCGCCGGCTAATCCGGCCTACGACCTCTACGAGGTTACGTTTGGGTTCTGTTCGAGAGCACTAGAATGCAGGCCTCAAGGCTGGCCACGTCGGCACCTCAGTTTGAGCACTCACGGCAACTTGAGCCAAAATGGCTTGAGCCACAGAGCCGAACTTTTCTCGCACACGCTTCGCAGAAGCAGCCCGTAGGCTTGTCCGACATGCACAAATTAACTCCAAGTATTTTGGAGTCATCCGCATTTGCGGGCATCGCCAAAGTGGCGGCAGTGGCTACTCCTACCCTGAGCTACAGGCTGCCTGACCTACCTGAGCTACTGGCAGGAGTGGGTAGCCACTTCCTGGGAGTGGGGCACCCGGAGGGGAGGAAACCTTCACCCTGCAGAGCCTCCTGTCTCTGCACAGGAGAGGGGGGGCTAGGAGGCCAAAAACCTCCTGACCCTCTCCTGTCATGAAATGGGCTTGCATATGTTCGATTGTAGGGCACCCGACCCTACAAGCGTAACAAAAAAGCCCATCCGGGCTGTTGACTGCTCGGTGGGGTCCATACGAGGGTGGTGCCACCACATCCTCTGCAAGAGCCGAATCCTTGGGGGAAGGCTCTTGAGGGGGGGGGCACCCCGTCCCTCCTGGAGTATGGTCCCCCTGGGGCGCGCCCTACGCGCTTCGCGCGCTTCGCGCGTTTCGCGCGCCTTCGCGCGCTTCGCGTGGCTTCGCGCGCTTCGCGCGGCCTCGCGCGCTTCGCGCGCTTCGCGCCTCTCGCGCGCCTCTGGCGCCTCTTCGCGCGCTTTCGCGCGTTTCGCGCGCCTTCGCGCGCTTCGCGTGGCTTCGCGCGCTTCGCGCGGCCTCGCGCGCTTCGCGCGCTTCGCGCCTCTCGCGCGCCTCTGGCGCCTCTTCGCGCGCTTCGCGTGGCTTCGCGCGCCTTCGCGCGCTTCGCGTGGCTTCGCGCGCTTCGCGCGGCCTCGCGCGCTTCGCGCCTCCGCGCGCCTCCGCGCGCCTTCGCGCGCTTCGCGCGCTTCGCGCCTCTCGCGCGCCTCTGGCGCCTCTTCGCACGCTTCGCGTGGCTTCGCGTGGCTTCGCGCGGCCTCGCGCGCTTCGCGCCTCCGCGCGCCTTCGCGCGCCTTCGCGCGCTTCGCGCGCTTCGCTTCTCTCACGCGCCTCTGGCGCCTCTTCGCGCGCTTCGCGTGGCTTCGCGCGCTTCGCTTCGCGCGCTTCGCGCCTTTCGCACGCCTCTGGCGCCCCTCCGCGCCCGCTTCGCGCCTCTCGCGCGCCGCTGATGGCACCCCTCCGCGCGCCTTCGCGCGCTTCGCGCGGCTTCGCGCGCTTCGCGCGCCTCACCGCGCCTCCGCGCACCTTCGCGGGCTTCGCGCGCTTCGCGAGCTTCGCGCCGCTCCGCGCGCCTCCGCGCTCCTTCGCGCGCTTTGCGCCGCCTCGCGCCTCTCGCGCGCCTCCGCGCACCTTCGCGCGCTTCGCGCGTTTCGTGCGCTTCGCGCTGCTTCGCGCGCTTCGCGCCGCTTCGCGCATCTCACGCGCCTCTCGCGCGCCTCCGCGCGGCTTCGCGCCGCTTCGCGCCCTTCGGTTGGCTTCGCGCGGCTCTTCGCGCGGCTTTTTGCGCGCTTCGCGCCCTTCGCACGCCCCGCGCTTCGCGCGCGGCACACGCGCCCTTCGCGCGGGTTTCGCACGGGACTTTGTGCGTGCATGTATATATGAGCCCACGTGCATGCATCCATGTGCGAAAAGTGTTGTTTCAACGAACGTATTCTTCATGTGAAGCTGCATACTCCGAACTTGGGACGTTTACCGAGGCTGGCCGGCTTGCAAGCACACGTTGGTCTGTAGTCGACTCGAAGTAGTTCCGAAATCCATATGGTGCCGTTGACCTCTAAAAAAATTTTGATCAACCTGAGAACCCTAGGAGGATCATGGGACTTCTAAAGTATAAGGTTATAAGTACCTTAATTGGGGTTATAAGTAATTATAATTATCGTTACCTTAACCCAGCCTTGAGTGCTTGGCACCAGCTGCCCAAGCTGGCGAGCACCTCCTCCCGACGCCGGGCAAGTTCCTCTGAGCTGAAGCGTGGAAAAGAAGAGCAAGAGCGCTTCATGCACCACGTAGGCCATGCGCTGCCCTTTCTTAGCAGTAGAATCAGCTGCAGTTAGTTGGGCAGGTCTGCGCGATTGCAACATGAGAACTCGCAGCTGCATGTCTGCCCAACCCGAGATGGACGAAGCAAATGGTAAATGTGGTAAGGTTACAATCGCTGCTGCTGATGTGTTTTCGACTGCGATTAGACCGTCATCGTTTCATGTTGACGCTTCTACCTTCACTTCACAATAAGCCAACCCCGACTCCACATGACACCTCCTCCACCAGAACCCATGAACCAAGACCCCAAAACCCTCTGAACAAGGAGCCAAGATCAAACATCCCCGTCACTGTCTTCCACGATGATCCGGAGAAATGACGTAATTATGCCAAGGACATGACACCTCCTCCAGCAGGAACCCATGAACCAAGACCCTATAAACCCTGCACGGAGTCCTGATGGGCGGCCTCTGTCGAGACCTCCATCGCCGCGACCTTTCGCAGTAGAACAGGGGGGCATGATCAAACATCGGCGTTACTGTCTTCCACGAAGACCCGACGCTGGGCAAGTTCCTCTGAGCTGGAGCGCGGAAAAGAAGAGCCGGAGCGCTTCATGCACGACGTAAGCCATGTGCTGCGCTTGGATGGGGTGCTCTTAGCAGTAGAATCAACTGCAGTGAGTTGGGCAGATCTGCGTGATTGCAACATGAGAAGTCACCGCTGCATGTCTGCCCAACCCGAGATGGACGAAGCAAATGGTAAATGTGGTAAGGTTACAATCGCTGCTGCTGATGTGTTTTCGACTGCGATTAGACCGTCATCGTTTCATGTTGACGCTTCTGCCTTCACAGTAAGCCAACCCCGACTCCACATGACACCTCCTCCAGCAGGAACCCATGAACCAAAACCCCAAAACCCTCTGAACAAGGAGCCAAGATCAAACATCCCCGTCACTGTCTTCCGGGATGATGCTGAGAAACGACAGAATTATGCCAAGCACATGACACCTCCTCCAACAGGAACCCATGAACCAAGACCCCTAAACCCTGCAAAGAGTCCTGATAGGCGGCCTCTGCAGAGACCTCCCTCGCCGCGGCCTTTCACAGTACTGTTGTCCTGACTCCAACGTAAGCTAACAGGTAATTAACGTGCAGACCCGATGCAAACGAGGTCGACCCCCACCGCCTCGGAAGTGGCTTCTTCGCAGCTGCCTTCGCAGCCTCCAGCAGGCTTTCCTTCTTGACTTCGCGCAGAGCGCGCGTTCTGCACAGCATGCATTTCGCGGCTCGCTTCACCATGACGAAGGCTGGCAGACCTACAACTAGGAGAATGCTTGTGCTTTGGCTGGCTGTAGCTTGGAGCTTTGTCTCTGCGTGTATGCTGATTCGTGTCGTGCGAGGTCCTGCTTGTGGCACAGATGGCACAGCATTTCCTCATCTGTGTTATACATTGATCTGCTAGTATGGTCAACATGAACTGAGCCCGTTGACTACGTAGCTGCCCTGCTGTGATAAAACGGCAGGCACGAGTTCGGCGATAGCGTCGACTCGACGGCGCAGCTCCGGCGGCAAGGTGACATGCGCTGCGTCCCGGCCCGACGCATGTCTGTGGTATGTAGACATGCCAGGTGAGTGATTACAGGCCCTACTACTACTACTACTACTACTACTACTACTACTACTACTACTACTACTACTACTACTACTACTACTATACTACTACTATTTTCAATTGAACGCTGTGCGACCGGGCTCAGCACATTGCGGGCGATTGCCGCGGTGCACGCACTTGGTGTGAAACTGACTCGATTGACCCTATGACTGATATGCTCGAAGAGGCGAGCACCAGCTCCCTTGATGTCGTGCTACTTACCACTACTGCTACTGCTGCTACTACTACACAACTACTGCTACTACTACTTGCGTGGGGATTTGATCTTGATGATGTTCCTTGTCGCTCACCCCACCGAGCTATGTTGGGTAATGATGTGGTTGCCCTCTACAGACTCGATCACTTTCTCTCTCTCCCACGTGTCAGCTTCACTCCCTGTGCAGACAGATCCAGAGCTCGCTTGTTTTGTTTTGCACCTTCGCGGCCAGCGATGGATCGTCGTTTTATTAAACGGATGAGGGGATTTCATACATACATAATAAATACATACATATATAAATCACCACAGACACACATGCACATACACATGCGGCTTCGCGCGAAGCGAAGCGCATGCAGGCTGCTGGCGTGGCTTCGCACGTGCTTTGCGCGGCTCGCGCCGGCTTCGCGCGGCTTCACGAGAGCTGCTTCGCGTGACTTGGCGCATGCTTCGCGCGCGCATCTGGGTATGTTTCGTGCGGCTTCGCGCACCAGACGCCGGCTTTGCGCACCTGCGTGCGCGCACCTTCGCGCGCGGCTTCGCACGGCTTCACGCAGCTTCGTGCGCGGGCTGCTTCGCGTGGCTTCGTGCGTGCACCTGCGCGCACTCTGCGTGCGCACACCTGCGCGCGCGGCTTCGCGCGGGCTGCTTCGCATGGCTTCGCGCGTGCCCCTGCGCGCGCTCGGTTTCGCGCGGCTTTAGGCGGCTTCGCGCGCTTCGCGTGGCTTCGCGCGGCTTCGCGCAGGCTGCTTCGCGAGGCTTCGTGCGTGTGCGCGCGCCCGGCTTCGCGCCGCTTCGCGCTTCGCACGGCTTCGCGCCGCGCTTCGCGCGGCTTCGCGCGTGCTTCGCGCGCCCGCGCTTCGCGCGCGCTTCGCGCGGCTTCGCGCGCTTCGCGCGCCTCGCGCCCGGCTTTCGCGCGGCTTCGCGCGGCTTCGCGCGGCCGCGCGCTTTCGCGTGGCTTCGCGCGTGCTTCGCGCGCACGCTTCGCGCGCGCTTCGCGCGGCTTCGCGCGCTTCGCGCGCTTCGCGCGCCTCGCGCCGGCTTCGCGCGGCTTCGCGCGCCCGCGCTTCGCGCGCGCGCTTCGCGCGCCTTCGCGCGCTTCGCGCGGGCTAGTCCCGTCCCCAGGGCGGATCATTCTGCCCTCCTGTAGACCCCGCAGCCTCGCTGAGGGAGGGCTCGCTGGCTGCAGGGCCGAAGGCCCAGTAGCCATGAGGGTCCTTTCACCCTCGCGGAGTTGGTCGGGCAACCGAAGGTCCAGGATCGCCTCGTCTGGCCAGACCTGGAGGCAGTCCAAGCCCCCCAGCTTGAGCCTGTTGCGACACAGGCTGAGCACCTCACGGCCAGGGCGATCCATCGCGCCTCCGGCGGTTGGCGACACTCTATGCACCCCTCGGGAGGGTGGGGAGGAGGAGGGAGGGGAGGAGGCTCCTCAACCCTCGATGCACTGGCAGGTGGTGGGTTGCTAGGAGGAGCTTGGGGAGACTGGGTCCCCTCCCCTGGGCCGTAGGAGACCGGGGGGCCAGCGGGCGGGGTTTCACGCCCCGGGGTGAGGTGGCGCCTCCTGAGGAGCAGGATCCCGCTCGTTGGCTGCGGTAGCGGGTCCTGCGGAGGACGTGTCGCGGCTGGGACCACCTGTTCCTTCCTCGACCCTGGAAGGGGAGGTTGAGCCTGTTGAGACCGGAGCCCCGGATACGGGGTCATCCTTGGTGGTGGTCTCGTCTTTGGCAGGCACCTCCTCCATGGGTGCAGCTGTAGGCACCTCGGTGGCCTCCTGGTCGGAGGGTGCCTTCACGGCACTGGGACCCGGCGCAGCAGAGGGTGGGTCAGGCTCCATCTCCTCTCCAGAGCTGCTGGGTGGGTCGTTGGCCGACCTGGCCCTGGCCGACGACTTTACCGCCGTCGTTAGAGAGCCGAACTTTTCTCTCGAAGCGCACAGCTGTCGCGGCTCCAAGGCCAAGTGAAAGAAACTAACAAGCTACCGAAACACAGATCAACAGAACTACACTGCCTACGGAAGTCTCGCACTGCCACCCGAAAGTAGCAGAGCGAGACTGAGCCGAACTTTTCTCGCGCACGCTTCGCAGAAGCAGCCCGTACAGTAGGCTTGTCCGACATGCACAAATTAACTCCAAATATTTTGGAGTCATCCGCGTTTGCGGGCATCGCCAAAGTGGCGGCAGTGGCTACTCCTACCCTGAGCTACAGGTTGCCTGACCTACCTGAGCTACTGGCAGGAGTGGGTAGCCACTTCCTGGGAGTGGGGAGCCACATCCCAGTGAAACAGGACGAAAGTCCTACAGGGAGGGAGCCTCACCCGGAGGGGAGGAACCCTTCACCCTGCAGAGCCTCCTGCCTCTGCAAAGGAGAGGGGAGGCTAGGAGGCCAAAAACCTCCTGACCCGCTCCTGATGCCCGGGGGTCATGAAATGGGCTTGCATATGTTCGATTGTAGGGCACCCGACCCTACAAGCGTAACAAAAGAGCCCATCCGGGCTGTTGACTGCACGGTGGGGTCCATACGAGGGTGGTGCCTCCACATCCTCTACAAGAGCTGAAAGAAGGCTCTTGAGGGGGGGGGCACCCGTCCCTCCTGTAGACCCCGCAGCCTCGCTGAGGGAGGGCTCGCTGGCCTCGGGGACCTCTGGCTGCAGGGCCGAAGGCCCAGTAGCCATGAGGGTCCTTTCACCCTCACGGAGTTGGTCGCCCATGGGCAACCGAAGGTCCAGGATCGCCTCGTCTGGCCAGACCTGGAGGCAGTCCAAGCCCCCCAGCTTGAGCCTGTTGCGGCACAGGCTGAGCACCTCAGAGGCAAGGGCTGAGGGCTTCACTGCCAGGGCGATCCATCTCGCCTCCGGCGGTTGGCGACACTCTATGTCGAGGCGCATGAACTGGGTCGCCGCCGGGGCACCGCCTGGGACATCGCCCCTGTTTCTCTTGCTCCTCATTCGGGAGGATGGGGAGGAGGAGGGAGGGGAGGAGGCTCCTCAACCCTCGGTGCACTGGCAGGTGCCGGAGGCCGGACCACCTGTTCCTTCCTCGACCCTAGAAGGGGAGGTGGAGCCTGTTGAGACCGGAGCCCCGGAAATGGGGTCATCCTTGGTGGTGGTCTGGTCTTTGGCAGACACCTCCTCCATGGGTGAGGCTGTGGGCACCTCGGTGGCCTCCTGCTCGGAGGGTGCCTTCACGGCACTGGGACCCGGCGCAGCAGAGGGTGGGTCAGGCTCCATCTCCTCTCCAGAGCTGCTGGGTGGGTCCACGACTTTACCGCCGTCGTTTTCTGAACGATACGGCGGGACCGGCAGCATCTCTTCCTGGTCTTCGGGCTCCTGAGGCTCCGTCGGTGCCGTCGGGGGGCTGCTCTCGGAGCTTTCCGTGGAGCTTGTAGAGGCTTTCACAGCCTTTGCCGCCCCTTTGCTGTTGCCGCCAGTCCGCCTGGAAGGCGGAGGGGTGCGGACTCTGGGCGGTTTGCCGTCCACCGAGGCCTTGGGAGGGTCGGACCCTTCCCTTTCGGCCTTTAGGGCCTCCCTCTGGCTGCGAGGGGGACGTTTCCGGTTCCGCACAAAGCTGGAAACCGAAACCCGCCTCGCATCGGGGTTTTTCTTGGCACGCTCGTCCACATGCTTCCGGTAGGCCTGGACGAGGGCCTTGTCCTCCCTGTGGACGGAGGGCTGTTTGCCTCGCCCTTTTGAGGGGGTGGAGCGACCACGCCCTTCAGAGGAGGCGGGTGGGACGTCCCTGGACCCGCTGGCACCGGTGTCGCCAGCCTGGTCGGTCCAGTCCCACTCTTCCCACCAACCTTGCCAGTCCTGCCACCCGGTGGTGGGACCATCAGAGCCGCCGGTATCACCACAAGCTCCCGAGGAGCTGTGACGGCTCGGCTGGGGGCTCCCAGAAGTCAGCCCCAAACGGTTCTGGACCATTCGCCAGACCCATCTCCAGGAGTGGTAGCACCACCTCCTTTCCCATTCCCAGCCCATCTCGACAAGTGGGAGGGCTAAGGCCGGGGAAGCGAGAGGTGCTCGTGGGCCATGGCTGCAGCTACTGCGCTTAAGAGGCTTGGGGAAAACTGCGACTGAGGAAGGTGTTAGCGTCCCAGGTGACTAGGGGGAAAGGGCCCTAAAAGGAAAAGTGCCTACAAAGGCTACGGCTTCCCTAAGGCTTCCCACCTTGGGCCCAGAACTGCCGGAGCTTAGATTGATTCGTAGGCTTGGGCTTCGGCTTGGGCTTCGGGGTGGGTGCAGCAGTCCCTTCCCCAACATCACCAACAGACACAGAAGCCTCGGGGGCCTTGGGTTGACCTGAGAAAAAAGGGGCTAGGGCGGAGGACTTGGAGCCTGAGGGTCTAGGGGCCCTGCTACTAGACACGCGTGCGGGATTCCGCTCTCTCTTAACCGGTTTTTCCTTTTCCTTTTCCTTTTCCCGGTCGTGGTGCCTAGAGGTCTCTCTATGGACCTCTCGCGCGGTGTGGGAACCACTACCGCTGATCCTAGAGGCCCTCAAGCTGGCCTGGAGGGATGGCTCGGGCTCCCTCAGCGCAGGGGAGGGAACCTCGGGTCTCGCGGGGAGGCTCGAGGCCCGTTTGGCCTTTGTGCTGGGTGCCACCTGGGTGGTAACCAGCGGGCCTTGGTCAGCGGATTTCGGAGCAGGCTGGTTGTTCCTGCCTTTTTTGCTTTTGCCTTTGGAGGAAGACTGTTCCAGGGTGCGAAGAGGCTGAGGGGAGGGGTCCTCAACCCTGTCAGCACCACTAGGGCCAACAAATGGGCCTGGATTGTGAAGGCGACTCCCCTGGGAAAAACCGGGTCCCTCATTCCCTGCACGGCCTAGCACCTTCTGGAGAGTGTCCTGGGTGGACGTCTCCTTGAGGTATTTGGCCGCCCATTGGGTGCCACGTTTTTTGTGGGCGCGGGAGGCCCCCTCGCACTGCGATTTGGCCACAGCCGTGGGGTTAAGCTGCCCTGGCTTGTGGACCGCATAGCATTTGGTGCAAAGGAGGACCGCCCCCATGCAGTAGAAGGAGTGGGACGCGTGCAGGCCAAAGTTGCTGAGATCGGGCAGCGGCCGGTGAGCGCACGGCTGTGCCTCCAGACGCCGGAAGGCCTCGGAAGAGTGGGTTTGCTGGATAAAGAGGGAACAAACCTTACAAACCAAGGAGTGGTTGTTGGGGTTCGTATGGCTCCACTCGAATTGGTGCCCGTGGTGGCCTTCCCCTGCCATTAGGGCTTCCAGGCGTTGTTTTTTATTAATACCCCCATCCGCGCCAGGACGATGCTGCCTCTGAGGGGGTTTGGCCTGTTTCGCCTTAAGCCTGGCATCAGGGCGGGGAGACCCCTTGCCCTTACCGGGCTGTCACCGACGGCCTCCCAAGGGGGCCTGTCGGTACTCAGAAGTAGCACTTCGGCTTTGCGTTGGAGGTGTTGCGCCACCTCTCGCGCCAAATCATCTGCAGGGGATGGATCCCACTGTGGTAAGTGGGCGATGGCGGCAAGCACAGCTTCGCCACATGCGGCGTCAGCCTGGGCATTAATAGTCCGGCGCCAGCTCTGGTCGGGGCCGAATTCAGCCGCGTGTTCGGCCTCCGTGGTGTGGGACCTGGTCCACGTGACTTGCGCCAGAGACGCATTTTCAAGCGCCTGGGCCCATACCCATGGCCTGACAGCGCGGGACTGCTGCTTGACCACCGCACTGCAGTCGGAGGTGCAATCTGCCCGCTCTAACAAGTGCGAGGTGAGCCTTGCGACCGCGAAGCATTCCCCTTCGCACACAGAACTCCCCGGGGGGACCAGTGAGTTGGCCGACCTGGAGAGGGGCACCCTCCGTCCAGGTGAACGCGCAGATGGCCCAGGCCACTATCCTGCCCCTGGCGTCGGCCGCGTAGGGCCCACCAGAGAGAAAAGCCCCTTTGGCCACTTGGCCTCTTTGCAGACACCAACGGCCCGTTCCGACTGTGGGCCCCAGCAGTACCCCTGCAGCTGGGTGGCCTGAGCTGGGGTGCCTTGCCGCGCCACCATCTGCAGTCGGTGGCGACGTGGTGCTGGGTGAGGGGCACCTTGCACAGGGGGCATAGCTGGCCAGCCTGGACATGCCTGTTTTTCAAAGCTCCCTGCCAGGCCATTCTCAGGGCGGCAGACTTAATCCGCGGGTGTGGGGACCGTCGTATCCACACCTGAGGCCAGACTGCTGCACCCCGTTTGGGTGCTGATGGCCTTCCTCCGGGCCTTGTGGCAGGCGCTGGCCAGGCAATGGCGGACCAGTGCCTCCGTAGGAGGGGGTTGAGGGCCACCAGCCCTAGGTCCTCAGGAACCCCTGCCAAGGTAGCTGGAC
>CAJNDT010004801.1:0-10845 GCA_905221615.1 Symbiodinium sp. CCMP2592
CAGCAAGCAATCGAAACAGTTGAAGCTACAAGCTGAGATTAACATCTGCCAGTTGATGCCGCAAAATCCTCGCATCAGCGTGCCATCATTTAGCCGCAGCAAACTTATCAAGAGCATTACCGCAGGAGGGCGGCGAGCCTCATGTGCATCAGAGGTGAGCCTGTTTAACGTCTTTGGTCTCGACCCAAACTGCAGATAGCAGACGTGCTTTTTGCAGCCTTACTTCAAAGCAGCAAATCCAAATGCAGCGCAAGATGTGCGATGGAACTGTGCCACACCTGCAGCCACTGTCCTGAACATCTTCTTCATTTCCACTCTTCTCTGAAACATAATCGCGAGCTGGAGCAACCATGGGGAACCCACATGTACCCACGGGAACCGAGCTGACACCTGCAAGAGCCAAGGGAAGCCCCCCAGACCTATTGCGCATATATGCTGGAAAACCATGGGAAACCCCCTTGCAATGCGCAAAAAGCAAGGGAACCCCCAGGGATATGCCACCGTCGATGCTGTTAAACCATGGAAACCCATTAAAACTGCTGCAAAAAACTAGGAAACCCACAGGGAACCCAGCTGACATGCTGCAAAAGCCAAAAGAGCCTATTGGAAAACCATGGGAACCCACTTCAAATGCTGCAAAAACCCGGGAACCAAACAAAGAACCCACCGTATCGACGGTGAAAAACCATGGGAGCCCACTTAAAAATGCTGCAAAAACTAAGGAACCCACAGGGAACCCACCGTACATGCTGCAAAAACCATGGGAATCTACAAGACAGCTAAGTGATGAACATACACAGACCACCCGAAATGCTGCAAAAAACCAGGGAACCCATATGTTGCCCACCTGAAGTGTTGCAAAAAACAAGGGAACCCACAGAGAATCTACCGTCGATATTGTTAGAAACCATGGGAACCCATTTAAAAATGCTGCAAAAACTAGGGAACCCACAGGGAACCCACCGTCCATGCTGCAAAAACCATGGGAATCTAAAAGAAAGCTCAATGAAGAACATACACAGACCCACCCGAAATGCTGCAAAAAACAAGGGAACCCATATGTAGCCCACCTGAAGTGTTGCAAAAAACAAGGGAACCCACAGGGAACCCACCCCAATTGCTGCAAAAACCAAGGGAACCCACTTACACACCCTTTGGGTAGTATAACACTATTAGAACGGTGGAAGGTCCCAGACATGCCGGAGTCAATCAAACTCAGTTGGCAGCTGAGTATTATACCACAGGCTTTGTCCTAAGGGTGAAATCATTTGCCCGCCACCTCTGGGCTCGTTCAGGTTCCCTCGTCTGTATCCTCACACCCTGCAGCATACAATCTCGAATCAAACTGCGGCGGATCAGTAGAGTCTGCCTGTCCTAGCTTTCTGCAAGCGGACAATTTCGGATCCAGATTTACCATGCTGCGCGTTGCTCTACGTAAAAGACTACGGCGCTCAGCTTCGACCTTGCAACAGGCTCAACATTTCAGAAGCGAATGAGCATGATATGACGGGCTCACATTCGTGCATCGGAAAAACCTGCTAGATGTCAACAAAGAGTTTCGGCTGCCCACATGGACTACAGCAAGGCTCACTTACTCATCCTAAACCCTACACCCTACACCGCAACGCAACCACGTTTTGTGGCCTTCAGAAAAAGAAGGCTGGGGTTGCGTCAAAGCAAGGCTTCGTCACTGACTAGCCGGAAAGTTTACCAGCTGCTCAGGCAACAGTTTGGGCAATGCTCATACATTCACTGGCTCAGATGGCAGACCTCATTGCCAGACGGCAAACCCCACTCCGCAGAGTCATCGCTTTTAGTGCCAGGCTCAAAGCCCGTAAAACATTCGTGCTCTGCCTCAGACAAGGCTTGCACACTGCTGAACCGCTCACGCTCAACCGAAGACGAAGAAGTTACTAGCTGCCACGCAACAGTTCGGGCCACAGCCAAGCACTCTCACCCACTGCTTCGGCAGGGCTCGTACCGCTTGACCACTCTCAGCGCCGGGCTCAAAGCCGTAAACATTCATTCCCTTTGAAAAGAAAGAGCGAAGCTTGGTCACTGCTCACCCGACACCGAAGAAGAATTTACGCGCTGCAGGCAGCCGTTCGTCGCAGCTAAGCTCACTCATTCACACTCACTGACTCACGTACTAAAAGCTGGCAGAGCTTAGTCACTGCTGAATCAGATACTCGCTGCTGGGGCAACAGTTCAACACCAGAGAGGCGACAGCGAAGCTCACTGACCGCTTCGATCACCGCTCTCAATGCGGGCTAATCCGTTAACACATTCGCCAAGCCATCGTGCGAGAAAACGACAATGGGTTAATTACTAGCGATTCAGAAAGCTGCGTGCTACTGTTTTTCCTGGGCCAATTCCACACATCTACATTCGACGGGCATCAGCCCCGCACGCCATGCGCTGCAAAAGTCGGTTACTGCTCTGCTTTCAGGATCTTAGCGACTCCTACGCGCGCTTCTACATTGGAGGCCCTTCGAGTCTTCCTACTTTTCTGTAGGAAACAAGATCTTCCTGCAAGTGGAGCTTCCCATCGCAAAAACCTGCCCACAGCAGCAAGCAATCGAAACAGTTGAAGCTACAAGCTGAGATTAACATCTGCCAGTAGATGCCACAAAATCCTCGCATCAGCGTGCCAGCATTTAGCCGCAGCAAACTTATCAAGAGCATTACCACAGGAGGGCGGCGAGCCTCATGTGCATCAGAGGTGAGCCTGTTTAACGTCTTTGG
This sequence comes from Symbiodinium sp. CCMP2592, assembly GCA_905221615.1. Lineage (NCBI taxonomy): Eukaryota > Dinophyceae > Suessiales > Symbiodiniaceae > Symbiodinium > Symbiodinium sp. CCMP2592. Next base: position 2,746 of record CAJNDT010004801.1, read on the forward strand.
TCTCGACCCAAACTGCAGATAGCAGACGTGCGTTTTGCAGCCTTACTTCAAAGCAGCAAATCCAAATGCAGCGCAAGATGTGCGATGGAACTGGGCCACACCTGCAGCCACTGTCCTGAACATCTTCTTCAGTTCCACTCTTCTCTGAAACATAATGCGCGAGCTGGAGAAACCCTGGGAACCCACATGTACCCCACAGGGAACCGAGCTGACACACTGCAAGAGCCAGGGGAGCCCGCCCATACCTTTGCGCAATATATGCTGGGAAAACCATGGGAACCCACTTGCAATGCTGCAAAAAGCAAGGAACCCACAGGGAACCCACCGTCGATGCTGTTAAACCATGGGAACCAATTAAAAATGCTACAAAAACCTAGGGAACCCACAGGGAACCCAGCTGACATGCTGCAAAAGCCAAAAGAGCCTATTGGAAAACCATGGGAACCCACTTCAAATGCAGCAAAAACCCGGGAACCAAACAGAGAACCCACCGTATCGACGGTGAAAAACCATGGGAGCCCACTTAAAAATGCTGCAAAAAATTGGGAACCCACAGGGAACCCACCGTCCATGCTGCAAAAAACCATGGGAATCTACAAGACAGCTAAGTGAAGAACATACACAGACCACCCGAAATGCTGCAAAAAACAAGGGAACCCATATGTTGCCCACCTGAAGTGTTGCAAAAAACAAGGGAACCCACAGAGAATCCACCGTCGATATTGTTAAAAACCATGGAAACCAACCCACTTAAAAATGCTGCAAAAACTAGGGAACCCACAGGGAACCCACCGTCCATGCTGCAAAAACCATGGGAATCTACAAGAAAGCTCAATGAAGAACATACACAGACCCACCCGAAATGCTGCAAAAAACTAGGGAACCCATATGTAGCCCACCTGAAGTGCTGAAAAAACAAGGAACCCACAGGGAACCACCCCATCTGCTGCAAAAACCAAGGAACCCACTTACCACACCCTTTTGGTATTAATACACAATTATAAACGGTGGAAGGTCCCAGACATGCCGGAGTCAATCACACTCAGCTTGAACCGAAGTCTTATACCACCGCTTGTCCTAAGGGTGCAATCATTTGTCCTGCCCCTCTGGGCTCGTTCAGGTTTCCCTCGTCTGTATCCATCCTCACACCCTCAGCATAACAATCTCGAATCAAAACTTGCGCGGATCAGTAAGTCTGCCTGTCCTAGGGCTTTCTGCAAGGCGACAATTTCGTAATCCAGATTTCCCATGCTGCGCGTTTCGTCTACTAAAAGACTACGGCGCCATCTTCGAACCTTGCAAACAAAGGGGGGCCCTCAATTTCAGAAGCGAAATGAGCATGATATGAACGGCTCACATTCTTTCAATTCGGGAAAAACCCTGCTAATGTCAACAAGAGTTTTTTGGCTGCCCACATGGACTACAGCAAGGGTCACTTACTCATCCTAAACCCTACACCCTACACCGCAACGCAACCACGTTTTGTGGCCTTCAGAAAAAGAAGGCTGGGATTACGTCAAAGCAAGGCTTCGTCACTGACTAGCCGGAAAGTTTACCAGCTGCTCAGGCAACAGTTTGGGCAATGCTCATCCATTCACTGGCTCAGATGGCAGACCTCATTGCCAGATGGCAAACCCCACTCCGCAGAGTCATCGCTTTTAGTGCCGGGCTCAAAGCCCGTAAAACATTCGTGCCCTGCCTTAGACAAGGCTTGCACACTGCTGAACCGCTCACGCTCAACCGAAGACGAAGAAGTTACTAGCTGCCACGCAACAGTTCGGGTCACAGCCAAGCTCTCTCACCCACTGCTTCGGCAGGGCTCGCACCGCTGACCACTCTCAGCGCCGGGCTCAAAGCCGTAAACATTCATTCCCTTTTAAACAGAACCGAGCGAAAGCTTGGTCACTGGCTCACCCGACCCCGAAGAAATTTACGCGCTGCGTCAGCCGTTCGTCGGCATGCTAATCTCCTCATTCACACCAACTGACCTCACCAATACTAAAAGCTGCAGAGCTTATAGTCACTGGCTGAATCAGATACTCGCTGTGGGGCAACAGTTCAAACCAAGAGGCGACAGCGAATCTCACTGACCGCTGAACTCTCATTGGCCTGTCTTAAATGCGCGTTAAAACATTCGCCGCCATCGTGCAGAAACGACAAGGGTAATTACTGCGATTCAGAAAGCTGCCGTGCTACTGTTTTGGCCTGGGCAAATTCAAACATCTACATTCGACGGGGCAGCAGACAGAACCATGCCTTGCAAAGTCGTTTTTGCTCTGCTTTCAGGATCTTAGCGACTCTACGCGCGCTTCTACAGGGGAGGCCCTTCGAGGCTTCCTACGATTCTGTAGGAAAAAAGAGCTCCTTCAAGTGGAGCTTCCCAGCGCAAAAACAGCCCACGTACAGCAAGCAATCGAAACAGTTGAAGCTACAAGCTGAGATTAACATCTACCAGTAGATGCCGCAAAATCCTCGCATCAGCGTGCCAGCATTTAGCTGCAGCAAACTTATCAAGAGCATTACCACAGGAGTGCGGCGAGCCTCATGTGCATCAGAGGTGAGCCTGTTTAACGTCTTTGGTCTCGACCCAAACTGCAGATAGCAGACGTGCTTTTTGCAGCCTTACTTCAAAGCAGCAAATCCAAATGCAGCGCAAGATGTGCGATGGAACTGGGCCACACTTGCAGCCACTGTCGTGAACATCTTCTTCAGTTCCACTCTTCTCTGAAACCTATGTCGGCGAGCCTGGAGAAAACCATGGAACCCACTGTACCCCACCCGGGAACCGCGCTGACACACTGCGACACACTGCAAGAGCCCGGAGCCACCCAGACCTTGCGCAATTATTCTGGGGGGAAAGTGGGAAAACCAGGGAACCCACTGCATCTGTAAAAAAAGCAAGGAACCCACAGGGAACCCACCGTCGATGCTGTAAAACCATGGGAACCCATTAAAAATGCTGCAAAAAACTAGGAAACCCACAGGGAACCCAGCTGACATGCTGCAAAAGCCAAAAGAGCCTATTGGAAAACCATGGGAACCCACTTCAAATGCTGCAAAAACCCGGGAACCAAACAGAGAACCCACCATATCGACGGTGAAAAACCATGGGAGCCCACTTAAAAATGCTGCAAAAACTAGGGAACCCACAGGGAACCCACCGTCCATGCTGCAAAAACCATGGGAATCTACAAGACAGCTAAGTGAAGAACATACACAGACCACCCGAAATGCTGCAAAAAACAAAGGAACCCATATGTAGCCCACCTGAAGTGTTGCAAAAAACAAGGGAACCCACAGAGAATCCACCGTCCGATATTGTTAAAAACCATGGAACCCATTTTAAAAATCTGCAAAAACTATTGAAACCCAATGGAACCACCGTCCATGCTGCAAAAACCAATGGGAAATCTAAAAGAACAGCTCATGAAGACATACACAGACCCCACCCGAAATGCTCAAAAAACAAGGAAACCCTATGTGCCCACAACCTTAAGGTCTGCAAAAAACCATGGACACCCACATGGAAAAAAACCCACCCAATCTGTCTTCAAAAACCAAGGAACCCACTTACACACCCTTTGGGTAGTATACACTATTCGAACGGTGGAAGTTCCCAGACATCCCGGAGTCAATCAAAACTCGTTGCCGCTTAGTTTTCCCACCGGCTTTGTCCTAAGGTGAAATCATTGCCTGCCACCTCTGGGTCTCGTTAGGTTTCCTCGGCTGTATCCTCACACCCTGCAGCATACAATCTCGAATCAAACTGCGGCGGAATCATAGAGTCGGCCTGTCCTAGCTTTCTGCAAAATACGTACATTTCGGGATCCAATTCCATGTCTGTGCTGGCGCGTTGCTCTACGTAAAAGAACTACGGCGCTCAGCTTGGCCTGCAACAGGCTCAACTTTCAGAAGCGATTAGTCATGATATGACGGTCTCACATTCGTGCATTGGAAAAACCTGCTAGATGTCAACAAAGAGTTTCGGATGCCCACATGGACTACAGCAAGGCTCACTTACTCATCCTAAACCCTACACCGCAACGCAACCACGTTTTGTGGCCTTCAGAAAAAGAAGGCCGGGATTACGTCAAAGCAAGGCTTCGTCACTGACTAGCCGGAAAGTTTACCAGCTGCTCAGGCAACAGTTTGGGCAATGCTCATACATTCACTGGCTCAGATGGCAGACCTCATTGCCAGATGGCAAACCCCACTCCGCAGAGTCATCGCTTTTAGTGCCAGCCTCAAAGCCCGTAAAACATTCGTGCTCTGCCTCAGACAAGGCTTGCACACTGCTGAACCGCTCACGCTCAACCGAAGACGAAGAAGTTACTAGCTGCCACGCAACAGTTCGGGCCACAGCCAAGCACTCTCACCCACTGCTTCGGCAGGGCTCGCACCGCTGAAAGCCGTAAACATTCATTCCCTTGGAAAAGAAAGAGCGAAGCTTGGTCACTGCTCACCCGACACCGAAGAAGAATTTACGCGCTGCAGGGCAGCCGTTCGTCGCAGCAAAGCTCACTCACCCACACTCACTGACTCACGTACTCGAGCTGGCTAGCTTAGTGCACTGCTGAATCCATACTCTCTGCTGGGGAAACAGTTCAACACCAGAGATTCGACAGCGAAGCTCACTGACCGCTGATCACTCCTCATGCCGGGCTTAATGCGCATTAAAAACATTCCGCGCCATCGTGCGAGAAACGACAAGGTTAAATTATACTGCGATTCAGGAAAGCTGCCGTGCTACTGTTTTTGGCCTGGGCAATTCAAACAGCTTTACATTCGAACGGGGCATCCAGACAGAACCATCCTTGCCAAAGTCGTTTTTTTTTGCTCTGCTTTCAGATCCTTAAGCGACTCCTACGCGCCGCGTTTACAGGGGAGGCCCTTCGAGGCTTCCTACGATTCTGTAGGAAAAAGAGCTCCTGCAAGTGGAGCTTCCCAGCGCAAAAACAGCCCACGTACAGCAAGCAATCGAAACAGTTGAAGCTACAAGCTGAGATTAACATCTACTAGTAGATGCCGCAAAATCCTCGCATCAGCGTGCCAGCATTTAGCTGCAGCAAACTTATCAAGAGCATTACCACAGGAGGGCGGCGAGCCTCATGTGCATCAGAGGTGAGCCTGTTTAACGTCTTTGGTCTCGACCCAAACTGCAGATAGCAGACGTGCTTTTTGCAGCCTTACTTCAAAGCAGCAAATCCAAATGCAGCGCCAGATGTGCGATGGAACTGGGCCACACCTGCAGCCACTGTCCTGAACATCTTCTTCAGTTCCACTCTTCTCTGAAACATAATGCGCGAGCTGGAGAAACCATGGGAACCCACATGTACCCCACAGGGAACCGAGCTGACACACTGCAAGAGCCAAGGGAGCCCGCCCAGGCCCAGACCTTTGCGCAATATATGCTGGGAAAACCATGGGAACCCACTTGCAATGCTGCAAAAAGCAAGGAACCCACAGGGAACCCACCGTCGATGCTAAACCATGGGAACCCATTAAAAATGCTGCAAAAAACAGGAAACCCACAGGGAACCCAGCTGACATGCTGCAGAAGCCAAAAGAGCCTATTGGAAAACCATGGGAACCCACTTCAAATGCTGCAAAAACCCGGGAACCAAACAAAGAACCCACCGTATCAACGGTGAAAAACCATGGGAGCCCACTTAAAAATGCTGCAAAAACTAAGGAACCCACAGGGAACCCACCGTCCATGCTGCAAAAACCATGGGAATCTACAAGACAGCTAAATGATGAACATACACAGACCACCCGAAATGCTGCAAAAAACCAGGGAACCCATATGTTGCCCACCTGAAGTGTTGCAAAAAACAAGGGAACCCACAGAGAATCCACCGTCGATATTGTTAGAAACCATGGGAACCCATTTAAAAATGCTGCAAAAACTAGGGAACCCACAGGGAACCCACCGTCCATGCTGCAAAAACCATGGGAATCTACAAGAAAGCTCAATGAAGAACATACACAGACCCACAGGACCACACGAAATGCATGCAAGGAAACAAGGGATACCCATTTAGGTAGCCCACCGAGTCTGCAAAAAACAAGGGAAACCCACAGGGAACCAACCCATCGCTGCAAAAAACAGGGAACCCACTGACACACCCTTTGGGTAAGGTATAACCACTATTAGAACGGTGGAGGTCCCAGGACATTGCGGAGTCAATCAAACTAAGTTGGGCGCTGAAGTATTATTACACCGGCTTTCGTCCTAAGGTGAAAATCATTTGCCCGCACCCTTGGCTTCGTTCGAGGTTCCCTCGTCTTATCCTCCACAACCCTGCAGCATACAATCTCGATTAAACTGCGGCGGATAGCACGAGGTCTGATGTCCTAGATTCTGCAAGCGGACAGTTTCGGATCCAGATTTCCCATGCTGCGCGTTGCTCTACGTAAAAGACTACGGCGCTCAGCTTCGACCTTGCAACAGGCGCAACATTTCAGAAGCGAATGAGCATGATATGACGGGCTCGCATTCGTGCATTCGGAAAAACCTGCTAGATGTCAAAAAAGAGTTTTGGCTGCCCACATGGACTACAGCAAGGCTCACTTACTCATCCTAAACCCTACACCGCAACGCAACCACGTTTTGGTGGCCTTTAGAAACAGAAGGCTGAGATTACGTCAAAGCACGGCTTCGTCACTGACTAGCCCGAAAAGTTTACCAGCTGCTCAGGCAACAGTTTGGGCAACGCTCATACTCTCACTGGCTCAGATGGCAGACTCATTGCCAGATGGCAAACCCCACACTCCGCAAGAGTCATCGCTTAGCTGCGGGCTCAAAGCCCACAAAACATTCGTTTGCCATTGGCCTTTCAGACAAGGCTTGCACCACTGCTGACCCGCTCACGCTTCAAACGAAAGACGACGAAGCAGTTTGTTACTTAGCTGCCACGCAACAAGTTTCGGGTTCACGGCCAAGCTCTCTCACCACTGCTTTTGGCAGGGCTCGACCGCTTGACCACTCGCAGCGGACGGGATCAAAGCATAAAACATTCATTTTCCCTTGGAAAGAAAGAGCGAAGTGGAGGGGTTGCAGGGCGAGTGGAGGTCGGGCGGCGGGGGGGCCGCGGGTCAATGATCACCCGACACCGAAGACAGAATTTACGCGCTGCAGGCAGCCGTTCGTCGCAGCAAAGCTCACTCATTCACACTCACTGACTCACGTACTCAAAGCTGGCAGAGCTTAGTCACCGCTCAACAGATACTCGCAGCTGGGGCAACAGTTCAACAGCAGAGAGGCGACAACGAAGCTCACTGACCGCTGATCACTCTCAGTGCCGGGCTCAATGCGCGTTAAAACATTCGCGCCGTCGTGTGAGAAACGACAAGGGTTAATTTACTGCGATTCAGAAAGCTGCCGTGCTACTGTTTTTTGGCCTGGGCAAGTTCACAAACATCTACATTCGACGGGGCAGCAGACAGAACCATGGCCTCTTTGCGAAAGTCGTCGTTTCGTTTTTTGCTCTGTTTCAGGATCTTAGCGATCCCATCTGCGCGCTTCTCCTGCTTTGACGAAAGACAATACAAGGACATCTTGTAGACACTGCAGACAATTTTACCACACCTTTGCATCCTGACGCTCCTGTCGCAGGCGGGCCAGACGGGCGGACAAAGTCTCCTAGCAACAGGCAGACGAGGAAGGACCATTTATTTACGAAGGACGTTCTACACTCCTGCGGCAACTCCACTCTTTGAGGGGAGGAACAGGAGGTGCTTCCACGTCGGACATCGTTGCAACACATGGGCCAAAAGAACGCTCGAATTACGGAGCCAATTCCGGAAGCTGTTCTCTAGGATGCTTGGAAGGGCCTCCTCTGTGTGAGAAAGTTCTGTTTGCAAGGTTCACATGGTTGCGAGCGTTCCACTTGTTATTTTGAGTTTTGAAGGAACACCGGCAAAATGCAAAACAGAGCTGGCGAGTTTTATATACTGTTGCACGCAACGGCCAGCTGTGCACGCAGATGTGGCATCTGCTCGACGAAAAAACGGCATAACTGGGCCCCAGAAATGGCTCCCAAATCTGAGCTCTAATCTAGGGCCCCGAATTGCGTGAGCTTGTATGTCCAACGAAGA
>CAJNDT010004802.1:0-81219 GCA_905221615.1 Symbiodinium sp. CCMP2592
GCACTGACGTGCACACACGCACACACACAACACATAAACGCGCACACGACACACTTCATCACACTTCGCAACAACCACAACACAAATAACACACACACACACATACCCACCACACACACACACACACACACTTACACACAACGCACCCAACGCGGACAAGACACACACACACACACCACACACGCACAAACACACACACACACACACACGCACACATCACACAGCACAGCACACACCACACCACGAACAACTCAGCACTGCACAACACAATACGTGCACTGCACATACAACACTGCGCATGATTTTGACAACACAAGAATATTATAGAATGGCCTGTGGGAGTGCCTTACTCAGGGTCGCAAAAATGTGAAACAAGAATTGCGCCACCAAGGCGCATTCACTATAAAATGGAGCCCCAGCGTAAACACACTCCTATCTCAGATAGCAAACCGACGATACTGAACATCTTTGTATTTATCATGATTTATCTAACTCGTGCCTATAGGTAGCGAAGTGACAAGCGATGATCTAGATCAACAAATAGTTACTTACTACGCACTGAAGACACCGTGTAAATATTGAGCGGCAAACAGTGTAACATCAATGGTTCGATTCTCGGCTCATTGCTCCATATCCGCTGAAGTGAGAACATGTTGACAATGTTTCATCGACGGGCATACTCAAGCAAACAGCATCCTTCATGAGTTTATTTATAACATGCAACACAAAATGGTTGACGAAGCATTCACCGGTACTTACTTACATTTTTTCCTACTCCTCAAGAGTACAAGCATTTCACATACATGCTAACTGCACCGGTCCAGCAGGCGAATACCGGAGATGATACAGATGGTGAGGACAGCTTTGGTGAGAAAAGCAGCATCTCGTACATGAGTCAAGCTGTGAGGTGGGACCGAGACTCTGGCTTTGTGACAGGAAGAGATACCAGTAGGGGACTAAATGATTACCAACACTTTCCACTATTTTTAACCATTATCCTGAAATAGGGGATTCCGTTGGCTTCAGAGGGAGGGTGGTAGCAGATAGATAAACGAATGTTATTATTACTCTGCCCGAACAGAGGTGCACTCGATGAGTGTCTGATTGCACTCAGTGTTGGCCATCAACACGCGCTCACGGAGAGGTAAGCAAGCGTGAAAGATAGACAGGAAGAGTGCAATCTTCGTAGCTCGAGAGCTCAATCTTGAAGTGTTTTAGCATTCTCCCGCGCTGCTCTGGCAGACATCCGCGAAGTTGAAGGAGTACACGAGGCATTCTGGCACCCCTTCTTTCTCTGCATTCATTTCTTCATTATATACAACAGTGGCCAGTTGGGAAAGGCCGGCCCGTTCGACAGAGCGGGTGAAGGCTTCGACTTCGTGCGGCCGTCGAGACACACAAATCAACGCACGACGCCCCAGTGATTTCGCAGTCGCGAGGAGTGCATCAATGGACGGGCTCGGCGTCTCCGGGTTCACAAAGTCATAGCCTGCGAAAGCGGCACGACAGCGCGTGCATGACACTGGCCATTGGGCCGCAGGTGCGATAAATCGGAACAAGCACAGGAAGTTGTGAGGCTGAAAATTCGGCAGATGCGATGTGGACGTGAAATCTATGTATTCATCCACCGAACTTTCCTGCCATGCTGCTGCAGTCGGCAGCAAGCACCAAGTCAAAGGGGACGCAGCTCCGAATCTCGGGCGCAAGGTGGTCCAAGCGGGTGCCCCAAGGCAAAGCCTTGTTGCGATCCATGTCATGTTGGGCATGGGTGGAAGGGTCCATTGGTTCCCGCACCAAGTAATTGCACAACAACAACAACAACAACAACAACAACAACAACAACAACAACAACAACAACAACAACAACAACAACAACAACAACAACAACAACAACAACAACAACAACAACAACAACAACAACAACAACAACAACACCAACACCAACACCAACACCAACACCAACACCAACACCAACACCAACACCACCACCACCACCACCACCACCACCACCACCAACAACAACAACAACAACAACAATTACAATTCTTCACAAAATACTTGAGGCTGGTGCCTGTTGCACGACCAAGTTTTCCTATCTATCGCAATACCGGGTACAGGCTGGCCCGATGGCATCGCGGCAAATCCCGACTCTTCCAACCCTGCTTTGTCCTACTTCTACTATATAACACATAATATGAAATATTTTTTATAGTTGTAGTATAATATAATATCATATCATACAATATAAAAAATAGAATATAGGCGAGCCAGGAGCCAAGGTCCGACAAAGACCTCCCAAACCATTGGCCGTCACGTTGCGCTTGAGGAGTGGCAGTGCTCGATAAACGTCCGTGAGGATGGCGGGCTTCGCTCCTGCAAGGTTTCAATGCCACACATACATATCTTCGATGCGCCCACCGAGATCCTCGCAAAGCTGCGTACCTCAGAGCATTCGACAGAAGGTAGGTTTCTGATAAATCCTGTTCGGGAGAAGGTCTGGAAGCCTCTCTTCATCTCCCCTTACTGGCGGCTGAGCGGCATGCCCACTGCCCCACAGCCGGATCCAAGCTCCAAAATGCTGCTGCCTTTTAGGACTTGGTCGTCCATGGTCGCAAGGTAGTTCATCAAAGCCTGCAGCGACTCGAACATATTCGAATATGTACTGCGCGTTTAGGATATTTAATATCCTAATTATGGGTCAGAGGTCAGTGTCCAGGCATGTTCTGGGGGCCTTAGCCGCCGGCCAGAGGCACCAAGCGCACCACGCATCGTCACCTGGCTGAGGCTTACAGTAGGGGAACATCAGCCTCCAGAGATTGCTGTGGCAGGTCCCCTTTCTTCTGCAGGCTTAACCCCAAGGGGAGCTGCTTGTACCCAGCTGCCCGGACACCTTCCCCTCTGTCTCTCTCACTGTCTGCAGGGCCTGGGGTCCGCTGCTGCAGCCCGCTGTGCCTTGTGCGCACTCTCTAGACGCCATCTTCTTCTCACAGGCTTAAGGGGCGAGTTAAGTCCCCGGGCTCTGAGGCCATGGCGTCTCTCTTGCTTGCACACAGCCAGAAGCAGGTCTCTTTCTTTTTGTTCTTTCGCCAGACCTGCTTCTCTCTCTCTCTCTCTCGTCCCCGGGATTGTTCGAGACGAGCACTGACATATTCCAATCCAGCTCAACTTCACCCACTGGAGTCCGTACCCTGCAGTGGATAGGGGATCAGGTGCCCAGCCAGCTGGGCCTGAAATTCCCTCATGGCCAGCACGAGCCATGAACCGTGACCCACGCTCACGTGTGGGGTCGCAGGAACTTTCGCTTTATGGCTCTTTCTAGCTTTAGCCCAGCAACTGCGCCGCCGCTACCTCCAAGGTCCAAGGTCGGGTCTTCGATGAGGGAGATGCTCAAGCCACGCTCCTTGTCCACCTTCACGGCACAGCTGATCCGAACCCGCTACTGCCCGTGCCAGCCCGACGTTCTTTACATAACGGCCTGTGGTGTTGCATAGTGAAACGAGGATTCCGTCTATGTTCCGCTTCTGGTCAGTAGCTCTTCATGCGTTCGTCCATTTCCTTCTGGCTTGCCAATGCTCTGCGCTTGCACCCGAAGCAGAATCTAAAAAAAATCAAGCATCGGGTAGCCTCCACCTTCCGTGTCCAGAGCCGTGACTCCGAATTTCGGGGGGCCAGGGCCATGGCTTCGTTGCGGATCAGGCGGGATTCCTCAGAACACCCTGGGACCCTAACTGTCCTAACTTACCCCTTCGCAAGGCCTTTCCACTTCCTAAACCCTAAAACCCTAAACCCTTTCCACCCGCCAGGAGCACACTTCGACTGCGGCTCATGGGCTTTCTTCAGAGTGCAGAACTAACCACGCAATTCAGGAACCTACCTTAACCTACAGGAAAGCGGTCTTATCATTATTCAAGAATTTAAGAGTCTAGTGACTCTAGTGAGTCTAGTACGGTAGGTGGGTCATCGGGTCTCGGCTAGTTCTCTAAAGCTTGGCTTAATGGGTAAGTTAGCAGCTCGATCTCAGCCAAGAGAAACGAGCGGAAAGCTCACCAAGTCTACCACCCTTCACCATGCCCGGAGCATGTGTTCTTCACCCAACGGATCACAGCCAATGAATGTAAGTTGCCGTTTCGAAGTGTGCATAGGCAGACTATGGTGTGGAGGGTTCGCTCGAAAGCAATCATGGTCTCAAACAGCCTTCAACATGTATGTGATGGATGCAAGTGCAGGGGCGCGGTGGCAAGGCGGCGCGTTTTCAGAGCTACAAGCTTTTGGTAGCTGTTGCAAACAGTTTGTGGCGCCGAGTCACCGTAGGCTTACAGTGGACAAGGCGGAGCAATTTTCCAACATTGAAGAAACCGCCAAGAAGCAAGAGATGCTCTCCGTCTTTCTACAAGTGTATGTTTGCTACCTCTTTACAACATATCATATAAGGACATGTACTTGCACCTATACACTACGTGCATAATGATAAACAATGATCAGAATGTGTGTGCAAAATGCTGCTGCCTGCGTCGGCATCATTGGCGGGCTGTGTGACGGCCGAGCACTTCGCATCAGTTCATGGCAAGTCATTGCCGCAAGCGGTCCTCAATGGCACGAAATCCGTGTTGCCTGAGCGGGGTGCGACATGGGCGCGCTCAACAAGCATGCTCGGAAATCAAGACGGCTCTGGCTGTGCTGCGGGAGTTCCGCTGAAGAATTTGGCATTGATCTTGCTTGTAGTTTGGATCCGTTGAAACTGGTCGCACTACCCTGACCACCCTGCCTAGCCAGATCAAGGGCTGTCTGCCCGGACTGGGTGGTGGCCGTCGCATCTGCACCTCCAGGGGTGTAGTATGACTGTATTCAGGGCTCTCAGTGCAAGCGAAATAGGCCATCGTCTTCGACAATAACCTTGCGCAACCCGTACAGCTGCATGTTGTATCAATCCTCCTGCTGAAAAGCTGAGCTTCAAGAACAGCCGCGTGCAGTGTAACTGTGGGAACTTAGGCTGCCGCGGCTATTCAACAGAAGGTCAACGAAGGGCGCAGCACCTGCCACTTGCTTCCAAAGGAAGGTGTGAACATTGCAACCATCCTTGAGCACAAGACTCCGTCGACAGGGGGCTGCATAACCCTGGGTCACTGGAGATAGGCAGAGACCAAACGGAACTTGCTACATGCTACATTTCCCTCTCTCAGACAACCCCTTCAAAGGCAGGGAGCAAACATCGGGCGCTTAGACTATGTGATACAATACACCAACTTTGAGATGAGGGTGATTTCAATAAGTTGCAAACGATCTGTTCACATTAAAGTTCGGCCTGGCAAGCTTCTGCATCATGAAAGTTTGGCCGAACTCAGCTGTACTGAGGGTCGTGACCCGCTGAGGCTGCCAGGTGCAGCGGCGCAGTGCCGTCGTCGTGCGCCCTGTGAGGCCCCAAAGTGAGCTGTGAGTGGCGCCAGGTTTCAAAAGGAGTGGGTACTACAGTAGAAGATTCAACAGGTTCATGGCAGCAGCACAAAGGCGGATGGATGCGTGGCCCACGGCGGCCAGCTTCTCGCCATAAAAGGCAGAATCTGCATGCGGTGTGTCAGGATGTGCGTGCTGACGGATGTATGGCCTGAAAGGTATCCAACACCATGCTTCAGGTCGATAGCCTTCAATTACACATCAGTTCTATGCGCAGTGTGTACGTACATTGCTTCTCCTCTCGTCAACTTGCAACCATGAGCCATGAGCTAGCTGGATGTGTTCGAGGACTTCTGATTGGAGGGTGGTGCCGAGGAGAGGTCTCATGATTGCGCGCACTCCTTGCTGTGGCAGGACTCTGAGACCGACACGCATTGGGATCTGCAGCGCCTGCGAGGCCAGTGAGGGACAGCCCGCCCCAACAAAAAGAGAACGTCAACAAGGTATCTGCGAATCTCTAATGCGGCTGATGCGATGGCCCCTGCTGGGCGTCCCGGCGTTCCAAGAGCAAGGCTGCTTCAACCCGAAGGTTATGGTGGACCTGTGTGGTGGAATTGGGACCTCTCCACCATGACTAGCTTTCTCGTAACACTGCGGCGGTGTTCGTTCTTGATTAAGTGTGGCAGGCTCTTCTTTTCTACTTCCGTCCCTATTGTGCACATGTATATAGGCGTATATATACACGCACACACACACACACACACACATCTACGCATAATTACAAAGAAATCAATCTTGAATCCGTCGAGGCCACAGGCACAGGCGTCTTGGGGGTTACCTCACGTACCCTCCACCTAATCCTCCTGCAGTCCGAAAGTTTGCACCCGGTTTTTGCATTCATTTGCCGCCCCCTTGCCCGGCTTCCCATCATTTTACCGGATTTTCTAGCCTCTGCCCCCCTGATCCCCTCCTTTTCTGCTCTTTTTGGGTGTTTTCCCCTTCCCCCCCCTCCCCCCCCTCCCTGCTCTTCTTCCTGCTCCCAGTGCCCAGTTTCCTGCTGCGCGTCCCTAAAATCTGCGTTTGTGCTGTTCGTTCCTCGTTGCCGCACGCTGACATGTCTCGCTGAAAAGCAGCTCTACGGCACCCCCGCACCTGTTGAATCGTGGGAGTCCTGCTCAAAGAAATCTCAATATAGCCGCGACCTGAACAGATTTCCTGAGTGATACAGAAGGCTTTGCCGTTTCATCCGGCCCCTGCACCTCAGGACCCGAGGCGGGCGGCGTAGCGTTAAAACTAGTAAATAAATGCATAAACTCATATGTTTATGTATGTATATATATATATGTATATTCATGTATTTATTTGTTTATACGTGTGTGTGTGTGTATGTACACATACACATAACACACTTGTCGGACAATAGTCGCTGCAAAAGCTGACACATGTGCAAACACTGTTCAAACTGAAGCGAATCAGTAAATTCAACTCGTGCAAATGATGCGAACTACCGTACTCCTGTGCCGTTGAGCCCGGAATATTCTGCAACTATTAAGTCGCAGTTCCGTGCTTCTCGGTAACTTTAAGAAACACTCAATGTGTGGTTTCGTGAAACCTACTGCGAAGTGCAATGCTTCTGTGGCATCAGCCTTGACGACGCATAAAAAAACCGACACTCCTATCTCACTACGCTGTGCCGGTTCTTGAAATCGGAGGGGGGCTTCCGAACGCCATTCCTGCTTTCCCGTCCCATGTCTCCGCTTGCTTCGGTTTTCTGCTCACTTGTGTCTGCTGCTCAAATCTCAGCTCGCGGCCGTAGCGTGAAGAGGACGGGTGCCGTCTCCCCTTGGTGTAGTCACAAGCAGCACACCGAAGTTGGAAGCAGAGTGTACATGCGACACCAGCGGTAGTGCATGTTGGCAGTCGCAGTACACTGCCAGAGTATGCAATCGCATGCTGCTGGACCCTTTACGAATGAAATTTATGTACCGGTTGCCAGAACTGCAGCAAGTCGCTCTCCTCGGAACCCTCAACCACGTGACTGAACCCAATGCAGAGTTGATGTTTGGATTTCGGTTTCCCTTAGCATCTCGGCAAACAGCTGACAACCGTAGGAGCTAGACTGGCGTCAAACTGCCCCCGAAGACCAGCTACAATTCTCCTACAGCCATCTACAGCCTTGCTTGACAACGAAGCAGTAATACACAGTGCCAGCAAGCCATGAGCTCAGTTACTTGCGCAATGGGCCTGTTCACGTCTGCCTGAGTACAACTGCAAGGTAGCAGCCAGCGGTGGTGTACGGGAAAGGAGGCCGCATGGGGCGTCTCTGCGCAAACAAGCTGTGCAGCTAATGCCATCGATGCCACGCATCGCACCCATAGAAGTCGCAGCATGCCGAACATGCTTAAGCTTAACGTGTGTGGTGAAGGGCTCACGGCGATGATGCAAAGCGCCAGCAAACAAACCCATGATCGGCCTTGATGTCGATCAGGTTGTGCAAGGCGGTGCTTCGGTGCGGAGCCTTCGGTCATGTCTCTCTCACGCTTATGAAGGGTGCGAGCCCTCTGAATTCTGAGACCCATGAGCCTGCTCAAGTAACTGCGGGCACAGGTGCATGCGTCTTAATTACAAGCCACCATGTATGCAACAGCCGCAACCAAGCCCTGCTGTCTCATTTTGACGAACAGCTGAACGATAGCTTGGACAGGCTTTTGTGACATGCCTTGCGACCTCAGAACGTTGTTGGGCTGCCCTTCATGGAAACACTGGTCTAGAGTAGACTCTATATGGACCTGTCTTTGTCGGAGTGGACTCATCGGCTGCACCTGTCTTCAGCAGTTTCTGGAAACTCCTTCCGCGCTGGCTTTGCAAGCTGAGTTGGCTCCATCGCTGCATTCCGGAAAAAACCCTTTGGCGACCCGAAACCAGAGCTGTGCATATCCCAATACAATGCCCCAGAACGCAAAGTGTTGAATGGGCGAATCTTTATGAACACATCTGGGGCAGCTGCATTAACGGACGAGCTCATCAGAAGGGACAGCGGTGATACCCCTTGTCTTGTTCGCACCTGTGCTGCTGCAGAGTCACCACGTCTCATCAGCAGTGAATGTACAGTTGCTCCACCTATCTCGTGCTACGGCAAGATATGTCGGTAGCCCATGCAAAAAGGCCGCATCTGTCCAGGCGGCGCAGTTCTGAAGGTCTACTATGTCTACTAGGGCGTTGCGAAGTCAACGGCAAAACAACTCAAGGCAGACCTGCTTCCTCCGCCGAATGCAACGAGCTGCCGAAGCCGACTGAACTGGCCTCAGGATCTGCCCTGGCTTCTGCCAGCAGTGCAATCATCGAAGATTCGCCTAGCCGGTGGCACAGTTTCGCCCATCTTTCAGTGGCTATGAGCTGGGCAAGGCCTGCACGAGGAGGCAGGGTAGCCTCACGCAGCACGGCAGCATGCAATGGGCTCAGGCCTTAGCCAAGGAAAGCTTGGCAGACAGCGGCTCGTCACATGACAATGGACTTGTGCGCAAGGCATGCATCTAACGTTTAAAGCAGTCGCCCAAAGCTGGACTCATCTTCGTGCAATGGCCGCAGCTTCGGGCAGGGTCGGAAACAGCGCAACAGCAACAGCAACAATCACAACAACAACTGACCACCACCACCACCGTCACAACACCATGAGCAGCATCATTTGAAGCATCATCAACAACAACAGACACCCACAAAAACAAGTGACCACCACAGCAACAACTGACCCCCACAACAACAACTGACCCCCACAACAACAACTGACCACCACCACCACCACCACCACCACAACAACAACAAAAGCGTCTGGGCCCAAGAGAGTTACGAGTGCCCTGGGACTCTTTTGGTTGTGTGTGTTCCCTCTCTCCCCCCCCCCCTCTTTCCCTCTAGGTTCAGGGTTGACCGATTGAACGCCATATCTCCCTGCGCCTCTGACTTGCACTGAGCATTACGACTTGTACTCCTGGTTACACTCTGCATGCCTATATGGCTTCTTCTACGACTTATTCTGGCATTGCTGACCGTTCACGCACCACGGCACAGCTCTGGTTGGATAGGGGAACCGCAGACAGGCCTACAGGACAACTGCAGGGACTTGCACTGGGATACAAAGGCATGCGACCACCGACTCAGTTCACTACGACTCCCTCGAGATCCTCACACCAGGGGGAGACCCAGGCGGACGCAAAAGCCCACGCCAGGCGGTTGGTATCGGAACATCCTCGGCGACCTACCTCGGACACTACATCCGGATGCTCCTTGGACCTTAATTCCATGGATTAGTCTGTGCACTCCGGTACCGGCTGGTAGGTATACCTCCGCCGGTGGCTGTGCCCCATCCGAGAACATTACCACCTCACCTCCTAGGCTTCAGTCAACACGTGCATTTCGGTTAGCCTGCCATGGTTGCCTCCGTCCAAGCCACCAGCCTGCCGTGTGCGCCACCACCCCCCCGGTTCGGTTTAGCCTCGCCCCATCTAGGGTACACTGCCCTGAGTCTAGACCTTATCCGCAGGTACTGTTTGCCCCTTGCCGCCCGCCGACTTGCATCGCCGCGGCTGATGCAGGAGCAATCTACTGTCGTCAGTGCACTTTGCCTGCCTGTCTCAGCCAACAGTGTCAGGATATCATGCTTAGCGTCACAGCAACCGATGTCATGCCGGACATTCGGGCTCTGAGTGGGGCTTGCATCGGGTCAGGTTTTTCGGACTTCGCCCAACCCTTGATAACTTGGCCCCTCGGTCACTGTCACCTCCAACACGGTAGGGTCCCGACTCAGCTCGATGACACTACGCAGGCACAATCCTTCAGGGTCTTAGCGGACTGCTGGCGCTCAACCATGGCCAGAGGTCGACCGAGAGGGCGCAGAGGTCAGCGCCACAGAAGGCCGCGAGACGGCGAGCGTGAGGCAGCTAGACCGCCAAGGCATGTGCGTCAAGCACGACGGAGACCAGAGCTAGAGGCAGTGGGCTCCGAGAACATCCAGGTATACTCGATAGATGACAGTACTAGCTCGGAATCCCTGGCTATGGAGTCTCCACACGAGGACGCCGGTGCTGGAGCTTCAACACGTCCCATCACACTCTACAATACGGTCTCACGCACAGACTCCACGGACCGGCAGGTTTTGCAGAGAGAGATGGCTCCGGACGCTTTTATGGCTCTGGCATCACAGTTGGGACGTTCCTATGCAAAGGCGCGGGCTGATGGTCGCTTCGGGTCTAGCTCTTCATCGGATGTACGGTCCGGGGGTACGAGACGCGTATGGGACCTTGAGTATTCGCGAGCCGTGGGCGCAACGCCGGGCACAGACCTCACGCCTGATCAGCTTGCAGAGGTCGAAGCTTTGGACATGGATCCTCCTTTTTCTGAGCATCTGAGCTTTTCTGAGCATCGAAGCTGGCCGGCCGGCTCTCCCCCGTCCTTGCAGCAGCAGCAAACCGCATTCTATGGCTCGCGGGACACCTCAGGCGCAGATCGCCCTCGACCTAAGAAACGCCCTAGGATGGATGGCCCCCGACTCGACTCCCCGGCATTGGAGCCTCGGAGGATCGACGTCCCGCCTCTTGTGACCGCTTCCGAGAGCCAGGCCATCGACGCGATCACCACCGAGGTACCGCCGACATGGGACCTAGACCTGGATGACACATCCGTGGTGGCCGTCGACGCAGACGTACCCGACACCCCAGCGGTCCCTGATGTGGCGGTATCGACTGTGGCTGCCCCCAGAACTCCGCCCTTCGCGGAGGTGCCTGTTATATTCCGGGTGGCGTTGCTGGAAACATACGAGGCACGCCTCGCTGAGGGCGAAGCTATGATCGAGGCGGGCACGCCACCACAAGCCTTCGCATGGTCTCCGATGCTCCAAACTGTGCGGGGGCGTGTACAGGAGTGCGAGCGAGAGAGGAAGCGCTCGATGGCATATATGCAGTGGTGCACAGGGATTGGGATTGGGATCGGGATTGACTCTCAGGTTTTGCCCGTCGGGCTCAGCTGGTGCCTTAAGTCCCGCCACCCTAGATTCCGTTGCATGGGGTTGAACCTCCCGCATGGCCCCTGCATGCAGCCTTCTGATTTGCAATTGCGTCAAGCGTCGCACATTGGAGTGCCTCAGGAGCTGCCTGCCGCGCCAGGCGACTGCCAGGCCGTCGCCGATTTCCAAGCAGCAAGTTTCCCCTTAGCCCTCCGGATTCCTTGCACTTTGGGATTAGGATCTACTAACGCCCGTTCCGAACATTATGCCACAGGCGCTGCCGCGAGCAACCGATCAAGGCTTGAATCTCAGCTGCGCACATGCCCGTACATCCCCACGCTCCTTAAATGTGGTAGCTTCCTGCACCACCCTTGGGTGCGCTCTCCCTGGAGAGGATGGGGCGCACTTCTGCGCCGTAGGAGATATAGGACCCACCTCACCCGACGCAGTCTAAGTTGCACTAGACTTTTCGGTAGTGGTCTGCCTGCTAGCCCATATTGCACATATTGCACTGCCTCTCGCCTGTGTATGACCACACTGCGCAACTGGGGAAGTTCCTTCTCACTCTCAGGCCGATGGCTGCAGCATGTTCGAGGATGGCTCCCACGACCCTGGATAGTGCCGGCCACCCCAGTGCATTCGTTCGAGTGTGGTATGGTTTGCCCTGAATTGGCAACTAGGGGATCTCACACCCCCCCCAACCCATGCCCCGATCATTCCCCACGCCCCCCCGTATACACACACAGCCCGCTGACGGCAGCGAGCCGTCGTCCCGCCCAATGGTCGGGCTCTCCCGGTCCCAAGTCCGGGAGATGTAGAGACCCATCCTTTTGCAGATCACTAGCTCGTGTAGGGCTGTACTTCTTACATGTACACGCAGCTGGAGCGGTCTCTACATCAGACGCGAGGGTTCCACTGGCTTCCCAGGTCAGTGGGGGAGCGGACACGTCTCCTGCAGCTTCAGGCCATGCACCCGCGAAGCCTCTGGGAACACAGGTTGCGATTTGCAGGTCGCCACTTCCGTCCTTGCAGAAGCAGAGAATCGTTAAGCGTTCGCTACAGAGAGTTCACCGACGCATCATACGAACAGGTGGAGCTTGGTACAAAGGCCGCTGGTACGACACTGGGTCGGCCAGGGCCCTGGCACAGACTACACCAGCCTCGGGGTCTCCTGACCCACCCACCGCTCACTCACACCGCCCCACCACAGCTCGGTCCAGCATGCCCCCCGTGCAGGAAGAAGATCCCCGGCCTAAGCACCAACACCTGAAGGTCCTGACGTGGAATGTGGGCGGATTGGGGGGAGGGTTCTATGACGAATTACTAGTTCACATTCACCACAACCCCATCGACGTCATGTTTCTTCAGGAAACGAAGTGGAGATTTAGCAGCAGTTGGGAAACAGATCGTTATGTCTTCATTCACAGTGGGTCTTCGGCACCAGACTTCAAGCAGGGTGGGGTTATGATTATCATTGCTAAGCGCTTGATCAATCCGGGCTCCCTTCGACATGCCGAGATTCTCCCGGGTAGGCTGATGCGAGCCCAATTTCACCACAAAGCCACTCCTTGTGATCTTGTTGTGTTCTATCAACATACCTGGCGGGGCACTGATCATGTCCGCAAACTGCGTAGTCAGGCATTTGATCAGCTCCATAAACTTATCCTGACGGTTCCGAAAAGGAGCGTGATGATCATTGGCGGTGATTTTAACACCCCGTGCATCACGGCCAAACCGAATGTGGGTACAGGCATCTTACCTCCGCCGCCGAATTGGGCCATGGACCAAGAAGACTTCCAGGCGCTGCTGGTCGGTCTCGATCTATGTGCTGTCAACACATTTCGTGATTCGGGGTCTCCACACACCTTCTCATGGGGTTCTCAGAGATCCCACATAGACTTCCTCCTCATCAGGTGTGACCTAGCAAATAGATCCTCACGCATGGCCCGTCCTTTGCATGAGTACCCGGTAGGAGCGTGGCGCGGAGGTCCTAAGCACTACCCGGTGTTTGCGTACATACCATGGCATTGGTGTCCGTGGCAGCGCACAACTGCCCCGCAGCGCACAGTACAGATTGACCGGCACGCCATCGCAGACGCGCTGTCAGGTAAAGACGATGAGCGCATCAGAGTGTTTCGCCAGGAGCTTCAGTCCTGCTTAGCGCAGGCCGGAACCGAACTGGTAACTCTGCATGACGCTGTGCACGATCTTGCCATCAAGCACTTTCCTCGCCAACCCCCCGTTCGGGGCCCGCGGCCCTGGCAGGATGGCACCCTGCAGCAATATGCGGCGCGGATGTGGGGGCACCTCCATCTCCTCCGAAGATGGGCACAGCGCCCAGGTGCGGCACACAGCCGACAAGCCATGTTCCGCTGCTGGTACCACAGTGTCAAGTACTGGCGCATGCATCGCCAAGCCCAGCAACAAGGCAAATCCCTGCGTCGTGCGCGCAGACAAACCACGCTTGAGAACGCGGAGCAGGCCATCAGCTCAGGACAAACACGCCTCTTCTATCAATTGATAGACAGACTTGCACCGAAGGGTCGGTTCCGAAAATTTCAGATGAACCAGGGTGGCCGTATCCTCTCCCCAAGCGAGGAGCTAGAGACGATGAGGAAACACTTTCTTCAAGTTTTCAATACTGACCACCCGGTCCAGACCCCCCCTAGTTCTAGCCCTGAGGGTGAGTCCCAAAACACACTGTGCGTCGACCAGCTGGAGGTCCAACACTTCTTGGACAAGCTGCCAGCCAGAAAGGCAGGCGCCCCAGGTACGGTACCCGGCGCAGCCTGGCGCCTCTGCTCGGATCTGATCTCCCCGCACCTCGCTCGAATCCTTAATCAGCGCTGGGGGCAGACTCCCCTCACACCACCGAAACCTTGGACGGCCGCTACATTAGCCCTCCTTCTCAAACCCAACAAGCCAGGCTCATCCCCCAAGGACTTTCGGCCGATAGGTTTAATAGACGCCCTAGGCAAAGCTTCCATCGCGATGGTCATGTCCAAGGTCAGAGCCGATCTGGAGGTATACATCCGTAGTAGTCCCCAATATGCTTACATTGGCGGCAGATCCACCCAGGACGCCCTGAAACGGGTCTTTGCTCACAACTCGGCCGTTAGAGCGCAGCGAGCCCCTAACACTCGGGACCCTCATTTTAAACGCCTGGGAGTGAAGCCACCCACCCTACATGGGGGGCTGCAGGTGTGCTTAGACCTCTCTTCTGCATTTGATCTGGTGCCCAGACACCTGGTGGCTGAGGCCTTGCATGATGCAGGAATCACAGGTGCGCCCGCTGAGCTTCTCATGTCTTGGCTTTCGCAATGTAGGTATGACCTCTACATAGACCAGTTACACACCAACATCCCCACAACAAGGGGCGTCAAACAGGGCTGCCCCGCCAGTCCGTTGTTGTTCGCATGCTTCCTTACACTGGTCACTAAACGCATTGCCAGCCGCCTCTCTGAAGACTGGGTCTCTCGGTGCCTGACCTTGTACGCGGACGACTTCCACCTAGGAGATCTCTTTCATGGGTACGCCGGTCTCGAGAATCTCTGTTCCCACATTGGGTTCATTGTGTCCACCCTACGTGCCCACGGTATGAATGTCCACGCCACCAAAGCGCAGGCCATCCTCACGATGGACGGTGCGCAGCGAGGCACGGCACTGCAAAAGTTGACCAAACAAACTACAGACGGAAGACTCCTCCGGATACATGTCCGAACGGGGGAGGAATACTTACCCCTAGTCAAGCAGGCTGATTACTTGGGAGCCGTGACCACGTATGCTTCATCCGCAACCGCCACACTCCGCAAACGCATGCAACAGGCTAAGGCCACGCACGCCCGCCTCCGTGGTGTCTTGCACGCATACCGTACACTGTCACTTCATCATAGAACCCGACTCTGGAAGGCCACTGTCTGGCCCTGCCTGGCTTATGGACTAGAGACGTGCGGGTTGACTGCAGAACACCTTAGTCAACTGCAAACTCTAGCGATGAAGCACTTACGAGGGATTGCCAGAAGCCCTGCACACCTCACGCATGAGTCTGACGCTCACCTTGCTGAACGTCTCCAGGTGCGTTTACCTCGTGCAGCGCTCCGCAGTGTCTTCGAGGCCTCGTTTGGTAGACAGGAGCCTGAGGATGCACATGTCATGTCCTTCTCGCACCCGTGGAATCAACTCCTGGCCGAGGGGCTCGCTGAGCCCACTGACATCGGGAGGGAAGCAGATTCCCACCGGCAGCCATATGCCTCCACGCCCCCTCCCACATCCGCAGGTCCTGTGCAGGCTGCGGTCGACCCAACGGACACATCGGAGCCGCTGGTTGAGGTGGCCGCCATAGCTTCAGCATCAGATTCGGTTGTTCATACCCCCGCGGCCCCCGCACCCGAAACGCTCCCAGTTGGGACCGGGACGCACGACCCGGCACCAGATGAGCACCTGGTCTCATCTCCCCGAGCAGCACCTTCCGCGCCCACACGCACGCCAGAGCATGCCCAAGCCACACAGCTCGACCCACCACCACCGGAGCCACCAACACCAGCAGAGTCCTTTCAGTGTCCCCAGTGCCCCAAGATCCTGGACACACGCAAAGCCCTTAAACTGCATATGGCCCGTACCCACAAGGTTAAGATTGAGCCCCAGGCCTTTGACAGAGCCACTCACTCCCTGGACGGCGTACCAACATGTGCATACTGCAAGCACGCCTTCACTCGGTGGGAGGTTTTGGCTAAGCACATCAGCTCTTGGAGTTGCCCGCGAATGCCACTCCCTGCCTCACATACCGCCTCGACCCCACCCACGACCTCACCACCACCTCAGACACCTGCTGCACAAACGCCGCCCTCTGCAGGACAGCGACAGGCCATGGGCCTGGATGGGGATGATATGAACGGCGCTACGAAGGCGCCACACCCTCTGCCGCAGTGCCAACCAGCTTCCGCACAGGACACGCTTGAATGTTCCCTCCTGACACAGGTTCGGGAAGTCCTTCGACAGGGCGGGGTCTCAGCTCTTTTGCGACACCCGCTGCAGTCAACCCTCAAAAGTCACTGTGGTCTGTGTGGACAGTGGATGGCTACGCCAACAGCTTTGCGCAATCACTACCGCAGCATTCATCCTGATTCTTTCCGCAGCGCTGCAGCTCTAGCAGAACGTCACATGCCTCGGGTCGGCATAGCTCTGAACCCTTGTCTGTACTGCAACTTACCGCACCGGCACCCGCGTCAGCACTTGCCACATTGTGTTAACCTGTGGCAGAGCTGCCTCTTGAGCATACTTTTTCCCTCTAGCGATGGCCGGGAATCAGAGGACCCAAGCCTCGGAGGATGTGCTGACCCAGCTGCAGGAATCCTTCGGAGCAGTGATCGGGAAGCGAGGGGCAGCGGCACCTGCTCAATCCTCGATGGACGATCGGTCGAACAAGGTGGGCCGCGGGGCGCTCCAACTGGGCGGCAGGGGCAAAGGATTTCAGGGACGAGGCTTTCAGGGACGTGGTCGACAGCCGCAGAACCGCGCCAGGGGAGCCTGGCAGGATGGCTCCGAGGAACAGGACCAAGACGGGGAGCTGTTGCAAATGGTGGCGAGGGCGGTGATCATGCAGGGCGACTCGATCAATGTCATTCGCCGAGCAACAGGCTGGGTCTTCTGGGTCCGATCCGGAGACCACTCGATCCTACCGATGCTGGCGGAGCTGGCCACGAAGTGGCACGATGCGGCCCAGGCGGAGACCATCTCTCCGGCTCGTGTGTCTCTCCGGGTGGCACTGTTCTGGGGGATCATCGCGCATCTCAAGGACAGGCACGCGCAGATGAACCAGGAGAACAAGGCCTTTGCTCTCAAGAGTGGCTGGATGACGGAGACGGGCGCATGGAACTACCAACGGTGGAACCCTTCGCATCAGTCCCTGGAAGTGGACCCGGAGAGACCGGCACTCACGCAGGCTCAAGCCCAGGAGTCCCTGGAGCTCCTCCTCAAATTGATCAACGGGGATACAATCACCCGTTTCACGGCCAGGAGAGAGCTACATGCCGACATGCAGGGCACCGTGGCTTTCCAGGCGGATGTGGGTCTGCGAGCCAAGGGCTCCGAGGAGCTGTACCAGCAGCTGGAGCTTCTCCGCGGATTGGCGCTGTTCCAGATCATCGGCACCTCCTTCCGGCAGGAGGGGTACGGGCGCCCGCCCTTGATCCGAGCCATCCAGAAACTCCTTCGCTGAGACGCCTGATCCTTACAAATCATGCGAATGTGTGCTATCTCAACTCTACAGCAATCTGCCTTGCTTGGTCCTTCACCTGCGAGCCATCCCTTCTGGTAGATTTGTCCGAACTAGGTACAGGAGCACTCCGAGCCTTGATTGACCATGGGGGCTCCCCGCTGCGCCTGCTGCGGTGCACGCCTTGGATACGCATGCTACATAACTGGGCCCAGCCCAATCGCCAGCATGATGCGGCTGAACTCCTGTCCCACATCATCCCTCTCCTAGGTTCACTGCCGTTCTCAGGAGCTTGGGAAGCCCGACGTCAGGAGCCCGGTGGGATTGTCATACAGGACGGCGGCAGCTGTCTAGAATCAGTATCCATTGATCTCCCGCCTAGAGGTGGTGCAGGCACTGTACAGTCCCTATTACATGGATGGCACTATCAGTCTAGCATCCACGCTCTCAGTCAACCACCCAATGTGCTCATTCTCCGACTCGCACGGTTCATCGAAACACGCCGAGGGATACGTAAGCACACAGGCATGATTAGCTGGGGCTCGATCATTCATGTACCGGTGTTCTCGGGCGTGGAGTTGGAATCCACTAACATCCAGTACAGGGTTTGCGCTGCCATTCTCCATCACGGCCCCCGGGTTGAGCAGGGACACTATACTGCGATCACCCACCATGCAGACAAGGCCTGGCTCTTCGATGACAATACTTTGCCACGCCCTTGGTCCGCCGTGGACCCGAGCGCAAACACACCCTACGCCTCGCGCCAGGTATATCTTCTGATATGCCGGCGCCTGGGGCACAACTAGCACAGGCACGCCTGGGACTCTCCGAGTAAGTGTAGCCGCCTTACCATCTTCCCCCCAATCTCCCATGCTTCCCCGTGTTTCAGGTTGTGAGGGGCTCATCCACTGCGGATGATTGGGGCGGGGATGGCGTTGGCGCTCCGAGCTCGAAAATCAGCTTGCCGGCCTGGTACGCCAGCACATATACCCTCGTGTGCGTCTTGAGTCTTGCACCTTGAGCCTCTAGACACAAGCAACTTCACACAGCCTGAGTACCGAAGTGCATCCTGCTTTTGCGCCGCCGCTGGCTGGCCGCATCACTGCAACATGCGCTTTGTCTTGACATGCATCATGGCTCAGCACACGGCTAGTGTACCTTCCCGGCCATCCTCCCGCAAGCACATCCACGTCCCGCCTGATCCCGATCTTGACCCAAATCATACCTTAAGACCTCATAGGACTCCTCGGTAACCCATAATGCCCGGCAAGGACCCCACTTTCATATGTCCCGTCTGCAGCATCTGCCACAGACCAACAAGATCACATGTTACCCGTCATCCCGGAGCCAGAACATAGTCCACCCCGGACGTGTTCCGGCATGGTGCCTTGGTTCGCATACTTTCTCTTTGTGTGATGCTGGGTTTTAAATAAAAAAAAAACACCGATCATGTTACCACGAAAGCCGGCTGACGTCCCACAAGATATATGGGAACTGGAGCAGCCATCCATCCTGGGCATGGCGTACGGGAGATGTGCGGACTCTGACGAGGACTTACCGTCGTCTGCCTTTGTTGCAGCCTCACCTACCTCGTCACGTTCCCGATCGCGCTCCCGGGATTTGACCGCAGCTACAAATTCAGATCCAGTGATTCCCAAGGCCTCGAGAGTGGGGCAATCACGAGCCAAGGTCTCCCGGGATGGGCAACCGCCGGCCGACACACCACCTGCCATGGAAGATTGCCCTGCGTCTGATCCAGCACCTGTTCCTGTTCCCAGTCCTGATCCCGGCCCTGGCTTTGATCTTGATGCTGACGCCACGGATGCTACGGACGACTCAGTGGAACTCATTGATAGGCCGACGGTCTGGAGCGACTTGTGGAATATTAGCCGGGCGGAAAATGAGCTCGCCTACCAGCTCCGACTGCCTGCAGATGGACTTCTCCCCAACACGCCGGTCTCGAGCGCTCATGTGGTGGAACACTTGGCATACCGTGTATGTCGGCAAGGCTTCTGCCACTCCGAGGACTTCTGCACTTTGGCTACCCTTCTTCCAGAGCAATCACATGTGAAGCGACGGCAAACAACCACTTCAGACGGCGCCACAGGAGGGCTGCAGCGTGCTTTTCTTACAGGCGCTTACTCGATAGGTGGCGGCGGTATCCGTGGCATTCAGACCAACACTGGTCTGTTTCCTTGGCTCACTACCTGGCTCACCTCAGTGTTTCGAGGCACTAAGAGTGATCACCAGTTCAGCAGTTGCGCGTTTT
This sequence comes from Symbiodinium sp. CCMP2592, assembly GCA_905221615.1. Classification (NCBI taxonomy): domain Eukaryota; class Dinophyceae; order Suessiales; family Symbiodiniaceae; genus Symbiodinium; species Symbiodinium sp. CCMP2592. Next base: position 19,870 of record CAJNDT010004802.1, read on the forward strand.
TGGTCAACACGTTACATTATATGCATCGCGACACTGGGAACGCACCGGGCTCCACCAATCTGCTGATTCCATGCAACCGCTGGAAAGGAGGCCAACTCTGGTTGGCAGACGCGGGTGGCTCGATAAGACTGGAGGAGAATGGGCCGCCAGGTATACTCTTGCCGGTGGCTCGACCTTACCTCCAGCTGAATCCGGACACTTTGCACGCTACCTACCCCTGGAGTGCTGGCGACAGAATCCTGTTGGTGGCCTACCACGCCAGAGCAGTGGACAAATTGCCGGAGGAGGGGCATGCTCAGCTTCGTCGTCGAGGCTTCTACTCCCTCCAGTTCGACTCTACAGACCGACACCGCACTTTGAACTACGGTGCCGGGTCGAGTGACGACCGAGACAGGGACGGTGCTGAGCAGCGAGCGGGCCACTGAGTGTACATAGCAGCGGATAGGCTGAAACTCTGTGCTGGTACCCTCTAGAACCTTCTGAGGCTGTTCTCTCGGTTTGCACTTTGTATGAACAATCACTTACATCGACTTGGAACGCTGTCACTCCTCGATGCTTAACGGGCCCCTCGGGGCGGGGCATCGAGCTCTGCTTCTCAGGATGGTGCATCAACCCGTGATGCGTCGCTATGCGACCGGGCTCAAAGCCTGACCTACTTATCCTGTCGCACAGCTAGGACCTCCTTAGCGGCGTGTAAAACAACAACAACAACAACAACAACAACAACAAGGTACACCCGTACACTGCACTGCGTACCCTTTACCCCCCCCGGCCAACAACAAGGTACACCCATACACTGCGTACCCATTAGACTAATGGGTACGCAGGCTCCCAGAACTGTTGCCCGAAACACTTTTGTCTTTTTTCTTGAAGTTGGGCAAATGTGAGGCCTAGAACTAACGAATGTCGCAACAGCCGTGCTTTCGACCCGGCCGAATCTCGAAGAATAGCTCTACAAGTCCCTTGGTCCCTGCTCAGACCTTTGGTAGGAGTGCCGGAAGGCCACTTCATTACACGTTGCTTTGCCTAGCAACACCTGATGTGACATGATGTGACCGGACAGCTTCGCAGCTGCGCTCCCGCCCGCCACACTTGCAGCACCCCTTCACGCGCGAACTCCTGCCGAAACAGCAGGCCCTGGGAGAGAGACGACATGAGACAAATCCGCGCCGCCGACCCTACCATTTGGAGAAAGAGTGAACCTTGTTGGCGAGTGTGAGCGCAGGTCCTGCCGAAAAACCTGTTGAAGTTTCGGTGGAATTTTATAAGGAAGGAATCGCCTCTTGTAAAATTTCGCGCACATTTCACGTCAAACTTCGCGACATCTTCGCGTATCATTTTCGTTACGATCCTCGTCGCGCTCGGTTTCACAGCCCAAACTTCGGACGCCAAACTTCGCAGACCAGACTTCGCGCGGAAAATTTCGCGTGCGAACTTTGCACAAGCATGTCGCAGCTGCAAGCTTCGGCATATAGTTAAACACGGAAACGGCGCAGGTGTGCTGCGGCAGTCGGGGAGTTTGGGCAGTCACTGTCTTGCGGCGTAGACACTTATATTGTCTGCGACGCTTCAATGAAAGCAAGCATCTGTCGCATGGAATCTCAACACAACAGGAAGTTGATGGAGACAAAACGCTTCACAGATTTTCGTTATACTACTTTTTTCCCAAATTTCACTCTGCGAAGAAACGGCCCTAACATTAGCCATTACCCCCCCCCCCCGCCGGCCAACAACAACAACAACGACCGCTGCGCAAAGCGGGGGACAACTATTGCAACCGCAACCGCAACCACGCAACCACAAGCACAACAGCAACAGCAACAGCCGCAGCAACAGCAACCGCCACCACCACCACCACCACCACCACAACCATCACCACCACCAACAACAACAACAACAAGTACGACCACAACCACCCGATCTATACAGGATGTTGGGAAATGCAGCGTGCCATCGCGGGTCGAAGCGTTTAGACACTGGAGGCATTCAGCAGTACTCAGGCAGCTGCAGCCTGTTGTCTACATCAACTTGTCATGGCCACAGCCGACACTGACCGCCGCGCTTTCCGGACTAGCTGAGGTCGAAACCATCTGCACGACAACGGTCCAAGCAAGCCCGGGCTTCCAACAGCACCTTGGCAATTCGCGTGTACCTCGGCGGAATTGTCAAAGTGTCCGCTGACGCGAGACGGCGATGAAACCGGCGAGTCAATATGTGTGCCTGGCACATGGGCTTGCTGAGTCTTTTGCCCGTCCAGGACAGCCATCATCAGAGGTGTCGCTGCATCGTTTGGACGAGGCACCTGCAAGTGAAAACAATAAGTCCATGGCTGTTGAATTCGTGCTGCCTCTTTCTGTCGCAGCCGGCAGTCGTCGGCTGCTGGCCGAGTAACTCTTTCAAGTGGAATCGCGTGAAGTAAAGTTTAAAGGAACAAGTTGCAGTAGTCGCTGCTGTATATAAGTATCCGACCCGGATGCTTAGCTGCAAAAAATTCCCAGCCTCCAAAAGCCGCATCACCGTTTCTGGTTGCTTGTTACACGCAAGACTGAATTCTGAGGACCGCTTTGGCCGACCAAAGCCGGCCAGCTGTCGCTTTCGAAATCCCCTTGTCGAAAATCCAAGGGTAAAAGGAGGGACCCTTAATAAGGACCCCTAGGTATATACCCTTAATGTAGCTATAATATACTCATCATATAGCCCATTACAGGGTAGGGGTCCCCATTAAGGGTCCCTCCTTTGCCCCTTCGAGAAAACCGCTGTGCGCAAGGAGCTCCAGGGGTGAATTTTCTCTCGCTTGGTGCCGTGACAGACGACGACCACATGAGTGCAAGTCGTAAGGTTGCTTTGCTGTCGAATTTTTTCACCAGTTTACATGACTGCGGCGACAACTTTTGAAGTTGACTTGTGCGCAGGGGTGATCTTGGCTGGCCCTCGGGAGATGGCCAAAATTACTATCAATTTGTTTTATAGGCTCATTTCATGTCCGGCAAAATGCATCATCAAGTTTAATCATGCTAAGTTCTGATCCGCTCATACAAGAATGCCAACTGTGCAATATATAACGCTGTCAATCTCTGAAACAACCCAGCTTTAAACAATTTAGCTTCGGTAAGCCGCATGCATCCCTCCCGTCCATATGGCAGTTGTGATATGCCAACTCCTTGATGGCAAGTGAACAGGGTTCGGAGGCATGTGTTGATGCCTTCCTCACTACCGCCGCGCTCAGAACCGGACCTGTTTTACTGACGCTTGCCTTTGGTTTGATAAAAGCTTCCCTAGTGTGTTCAGCTGGCTTTCACGATCCGAAGAGGGTGCCCACTACAAAGCCAAGAACCTGGCCATCCGTGCCCCGGCTGGATACAGAAACGCGAAGAACGAACATGCACCTATACACACAAGCACATCTACCTTTTGGTATATACAAACACACTCGCAGATCGAGTCAGGCATGCGATTCAATTGGCTTCTCACTTGCATTGCAAGATGGGTTCTTGATAACACTGTCTGCTAACCGCCTGTGTGCACGAGTATCTGCATTGACTCACAAGTACATCAACAACAATCGCAAATGAGCTGCGTTTTTACCACCTTTGGACTTGTAAAAACCCGGTTCGTACCCGTGAAAACACACGGTGCCTTGTGTGCGACGTGCGCCTGAAGAGATATCACATGCACTTGCATACAAACATGCAAGCTCACAAACAGTTCAGGCAAGCGGACGCTGCCTCCAATGGACAGCTGCTCTGCAGAAGCAACTCTACGCACGCCTCAGCACTTCAATACTCCGGAAGAGGCCCGGTGGCACAGGCCACACAGCCACTGTAAGTCGCTGTAGCAGCAACCGAAAGGGGCCTATAGACCAGCGGGCCTGGCATCAATAACCGTGGCTGTGATATCTTAATCTACCAGCTTGTGATTCAAGCGGTATGTTGTTTCGACAGAGAACATTAGAGCCTGAAAGAGGATCGCAGAGCTTTGGCTCAGGCTCAAGATCGAGCTGTGTGCTTCGAGAGCCTGGCCTGGGATCCGGAGTGGATCGCACGATGAAGCACGGTCTCCTATGCACAAGGTCCCAAGAAATCACATCCTCAGTGCACCCCGCATCGCGAATCGGGGCCTCTTGCGAACTCTCCTCACGAACTGGCGCTTTGGCGTCGAGGAGCAACCTGCCGGTGCCATCTTCTCGGGAGATTTCCAAGTTTCAGGGCCGAGACTTCAAAGAAGATGACGGAAATGTTTGAGGCTTTGATCTACCCCGGAAGAGTGACGGTCTCGGACGGAAGGAGGTGCGCAGGGATGGAATAAAAAAGACTGAAGCACTGCAGCTTGACCCCCAGTGTTTTGCGGTGCAAACCTCCGACTTCCAGTTCGCCTCCCCACGCAGGCTCATAGCACCCTCCAAGAGTTCCCTCCCAGCCCTTTCCTTCGCCCGACCCTCTTCTGCGCCCCCGCCCCACAAGCCCAAACAAACTTTCTCGGAGCTTAAACCGCGCAAGGTGGCCTGACCACCTCGGCATTGCCACCTTGCCAGTGCTGGCCGCGACTTTAATTAAGGCTTTGGAAACATGGCCATGATCGTACCGGAATCCAGGGCCCGCTCTGCTCGCACCGCAGTGGAGTGGGCCGCAACCTGGGAATGCCCCGTCTCCATGAACTGCTGCGGAGACAAAACTTCGATTTTTTGCATGTGCCGTCACATGACGGTTTACAATGTGCTGTCGTCGCGATACGGGACACAGACCATCTTCAGAGCTGGGCAGGCTTGGGTGGGGTAAGGAGCAGTAGTCACTCGAGCAAGCGTGCAATGAGGACGAAGAATCTGCGCAGGAATCTGCTGCACCGCAAGTTGTCTGAAGCTGCGCAGGCTGGGCTAAGGTTGTGGCCGTAGTAGTTCTTGACCCTCTGCCCTCGGCACAAGCGACGCGGGAAGAAAACATCAGTATGTTTAAGCAGCAAAGCGGTACGCCAGCATCCGGCGAGATTCCCTCACCACCAAACTTGGCAGCTGCCAGAGGTTCAAGACGACCGAGTTGCAAACAGAAGGGCGCATCACTATCACCCGAGGCCTCAGCATCAGGTTGCAGAGAAAACTAAAGCTGTCAGATCCAGCTGCAGGCATGCATGGCTACGCGTCGGAGACGTGAGACTCTTCAGCCGCATTTGCGCACCCGTGCCTCTGATACGATTCGTACATGCTGGCCATGTACGTGGCGATGCTCTCACCAATCATTTGGGACATGTCTTGCAACCGGTGCAGTCACGAAGATGTGTCTAACAACCTCGGACCTAGACTGCAAAATGCGCCGAAGTCTTCAAGTCAGCACGTAGCAGAGAGTCCCCCGCCGTCATGCGCGACAGCAATTCCCGACACCTGGGGCTGCAAATCCGCAAATACTCGGAAACTTGTTTTCGCTCAGTAACATGAACATTGCATATTCGGCGAAAAGCATCGTTTGCGCGTGCAGCAAATTAAGGCGAAGATGCAAGTGGCACAAGCAGCGGCAATAGCAGGCTTTGCAGTCACGACGGTAGCTCGCCAGTGCACCAACAACGGCAGAAGTCGGCGTTGTATTTGCAGACTTCGTTGTCCAGCGGCATTCCGGCGAGATACCCTACCAACCGTTTGGCTCTGGTTGTTCACCACATGCTGTTTGGATGAGCTATGACGCACTTGACTCTGTACCTACAGGCCGCAGCCCGACCATTTCAGCAAAGCACTGACCGCTTGGTACAGTATTTCTAGTCAGAGGGTTGTTTCGGCGACAAAACTTGCATGTCTTGCATGGGGCAATGTGCTGCGAACTTCTGCTGGTCGTTGCAAGGCCGAACCAGTGGACCAAGAAGCCATACAGCGGGTCCGCGTGCAGAAATGTAAGCAGAACCCTCGAGTAATGGCTGAGCCCGTTCCAATGGTCACCAATGTGAAGTGCCTCCCCTGGACCGCCGCGAACACCAGGCGCCCGGACGAGGTCAAATGCCCCCGAAATGCAGCGAGGGCAAGCGCAGTGTCCCCGTCATCCTCAGCAGGCCGTGTTTCAAAGGCAAGCACCCCACTTCATCGAGATGCTTCTGCTGTGCAGTCCGAGTGTTGTCATTTGAAAGGGTCTCACTTTGTGATTCGGACATCACCCAGCTCAGTACTTCTGGGACGCCTGCTTTGAGAGCGAAGAGCGAGGCGCCTGCCATGCAGACACCAACGCCGGCATGAAGTCCGCACTGGGTCAAAGGCAAGCCTGTGCCTACAGATAGACAGACATGCACAAGCTTTTTGTCCTTTCTAATGAAATCCCTTTCATTCCAGCTGCAGAGACTCTCACGGGCCAACTGCAAAGCCAAACTCCTCAACGGGCCTCACCCCCCTTGAGCAACACAATCGAGACATCTCCCCCGAGGCGCTGTGCTAGAATATACTTTGACCACCGAGTCGAACGCATCGATGATGGTGTAGAATCTAAGCCAAAGTAGGGAGCATGGCTGGAGCGTGATATCTCTAAGCTCCCTGAAACTCTGCACTCCGCTCCTTCGTCTGCTAGGAGGCGCAACACCGCGACGTGGCCCTGCCAGGCGGCCTCACTGGCCAAGACAGACAGAAATAGGCCTTTTGCTTGGGGTGTGGACACACTGTTGCCTGGTGGAGAGCTGTGTCGCCACCAACCATGCGCTGCTCCATATTGGCCTCAGGCAGCTTTGTGCCAGTGAATCACAGCAAGGCCATCCACACGGTGTTTCATTCCACAGCGACAGGAGCAGGCCGGAGTTGAGCTTGCCAATCACCAGAGAGTCATGAGCCCTCACTCACGACTTAGATGATGACACGAGCTTGAAGAAGTACCTGGCGAAGTGGTTGGTGATTGTATAGCATGTATACACGTATCGTACCGCACAGTGTCCACTTGCTGGAATGCCACGCCTTCACTCCTGATCTGCTACCTGGCCTTTGAGCTGTTGCAGCAGAACAGACTTGCCTGGAGTCTCCATGCCTGATGCCTTCTGCTAAGGTCTGGGGTCGGTCTGGGCTGGTTTACATGCCGTCCCAGCCTCAAGCATGAAACGCATTGACTTAAATTAGTTGATCTCCTTGTAGCAAAATCATGAAGTCACGAAAGCGGACACACTGTCATGAATATGATACGAACATGCATATGTTTATATGCATACTAACTACAACAAGATCACACGACGTTCCCACATAGAAACCCATAAGGAACCTGGCAAGCCCTGCTGTACAAATTGGCACCCAAGGCAACTCTGAAATCTCCGGCCTTTGCCACTTCCACCGAGCCTTGCCATGCAGCGTAGTGTAGGGGCGCCTCGAATACTATTGACGGGTAGGTTCTTGAGCCTATAGTACTCGTGCTGTCGTGGGAGCCAGGCTTGCCGATATGTATATAAAATTTGGAGTACACTACACAGATCCTCAATGTCTTTCTCCTGTTGATTGGTAAACCACCATGCATGTGCATAGTATGCATTTGCACAAAAACTTACATATCTACGTGCAGTTTGTTTGTAGATACAGCAGCAGATATAGGTATTAGTGTTTGCAGTCGCATACACAGATGCTTGCATACATACTTGCAAACAAACAAACATGTATACACGCATACGTACATACATACATACCTGTACACCATAAGGACCATACATTGCATGGCCTTGCATCGCATGGCAGTACATTGCGCTACACTGCATGGCATGACGTACATACAGGCATATATCTACACACGTACATATGTATGTATGTCTGAGCACCCACATACATACATACATACATACATACCAACATTTTCATAGGCAAATATTGGTATGTATGTATGTATGTATGTATGTATGTCTCTCCGACTGTTTGTCGGTCGTCTGTCTGGCTGTTTGTCTGCACCCACACGCAAAACAAGCATCATGGCATGCATCTGCACATCTGTGCCTCGCACCTCGAGCTTCGAAGCTTCTATGTACGAACTGCGCGTGACATGTTCTCAACAATGTCGTCCGAAGTTCTGATGGCTGCTCAGGGTATCATAATGCAGAACTGCCTTCTTCAGTCGCAGCTGCAGCTCCCGCTGCAGAAGGCAGGAAGAGTTCAAGCCATGCTGTCCAAACTTTTCGTCAACATGACTCTTTGCCATGAACTGGTGGCATAACATGTTCAAATCGACCGAGTCTTCTTGGTTGCCGTGGACTGGACACCGGCTTCTGTCCAAAACCCAAATTCAAACCTGAAGAACTGCAAAGAAGCACAATTGACCACACGACGGCCAATGAAGGCCTTCTGACTTGAAGACGGACCCTTCATGCATCCAGCACTTCTCCCTGGAGCTCCCTCCGCACTGGTGCACTGATGCTGGGACCAGCACAGAACGATTCCGTGCTGGCTGCACTACCTGACTCCAAGACTCTGCAGATGCAGGGCGTCACGGAAACAGAGGACACAAATTTTGACACCGTTTGTCCATGTCGCTGCACATTGGACAGCAGGCCACGATTCTGAGGGTCGGGCTGGATGCCCACGAGCCAGAAGCATCGTAGCAATGCGTGACTGCCCGTGCCTGGCGAATGCTTGATTCAACCTCAACCACAAAGCCCTTCGTGACGTTGTTAAATTCGCTCAACAGCGACCCCCCGCCCACCCCCGCATGACAGGGAAGGGCTTACCATTAAAGGGAACTCCAGAAAGTTGGAATATGGGATACCTTATAATTTACCATAAAGGGTTTAGGATAATCATATTCCAACTTTCTGGCTTTTGCTTTAAGGCCCCAAGTGTGCAACGCGAAGTCGGCTCGAGGCACCAAGCGGCGGTGTGAAGAAGCGTGTCTCCGGAAGGGGTCGCCTCCTGTGATGGTTCAAGGGGCTGTGGATTGCTCTTGATGTGGCAAATCTTCGGCTGCCGGCTGTAGTCATCGAAGAGGCTCAAGAACTGGGGCTTACAAACCTCTTCGAGATCTTAACCCTACACCTTCGGTCAAGACAAGCGGCTTGTAGGAGTTGGTCACCATGTTTGTCGCCAAGTAGTCGCTCCAACACCCCGCAGTTGCCCTGCGAATGTGCCGAGTGCACTGTCGACGGACAACAAGCGAACAAACACATGTACGTAAAGAGAGCATGCAACCTTCTGCAAATCAAGACATGCATGTGTAGACTCAGTGTAGGCATTCAAAATGCAAATGCACCGAAACAAGACAGAACACGGATCTATGGGCCTTGTGCCTGATCCCCTGAATGCTACATATGGCATCTGATTCTGTCAAGCACTTGTCGGGTGTTCCTCGCGGGCAGCACGGAAAAGCGGATTGTCGGCGGGCTGAGCCTTTGTGAAGCAGGCAACAGCATTCAGAAAGGACGGGAATGCTGTGGCCATTGATGCGACAACAGGTACACATATTGCTTATGCTGGTCGCTATAGCGATGTGACTATAGTGTGGAAGCAACCCGCCTGAAGTTCCACACCCGCGCACTGTATGCTCGACTCCACGTCTCTCTTTGACTCTATGAGCTCGTCATAGCCAGATTTCAAACGAGCGGTCACGGGCTACTGGTTCAGTCTCGCTCCTGTACCAGCCTTTCGTGGCTTGGCTCTGAGGCACGTGCCAGAGGTCCAGGGCCAGAGCCTGCATCTTCAAGCACTTCTAACAAGGCCAAGCGTAGCATTGCGTTGTAAAGGCTGCAGCCTCCAGCTACTGTCTCATCTTTTTCAACATTCAAGATTTTTGCGTCTCGGGGATCCGCGACGTCTGCTTTTCCAGACCCGAATCATCTCCCAGCACAGGCAAGACTTTGGCCGTGCTCCGGGGCTTGAAGACATCCGAATTTGAGATGAATGCGAGCCCTCGGGCCTTGCGCCTGCAGTGTTCGGGACAGGACCCGACGTCATGGATTCACATCCGTCACCTCCCAGTTCTGACTCAGAATTTGCTCGAAAAGATCTGAGAAGGGGAGCTGCCATTGATCCTGAATGACAATACAACCACAAGATGCTAAGATGTCCCTGCCCCGCCTGGCCCTTTTTGCATCAGGACGTGTGCAATCGCCTGAACACTGACTTCCTGGCCCTAAACATGGATTCGCGCATGTTCTCAAGCAAGACATAGCACATAAATGTGCGAAATGTAGTGGAAACCCCACCGCCGGTCCTCTGGCAGCGGTGCCTCAAAACTTTGCAAGATATGGTGTCAGCCACACACAACGAATGCTCACAACCAGCAGGTCCGAGCTGTATGCACCCAAAGCACCTAGTTCGAGAAAACAAAGTAGAGCTACGCGGGATCTCTTGTTAGAGAGCTTTCTGCTAATGGTGCCAGCTGGCTGCCAGCTAATGCCCAGCACTAAGCTCTTTGTTCCCTTGTTCGTCGTGTGCACGGTCAGTACTACTGTAGGAGTAATTATATAGCGGCTTGGTGAGAAGCCTGGAAGCCGGCCGAAGTGTGCAAATGCTGCTACTGGTAGCTTCGGCATTGGTAGCTTCAATGCCGAGGTGAGCCAGCGACACGGGTACTTGTCCGTGGTCATCCGTCACGGTCATTCTTGATTCTGCTTGCCAGGTCCTATGTGCGGTTCAGCTGAAACTTGCGGATTTCGCATCGCAGCATCTGCTACCTCAGCCTGGCTCTCGGCCCCCATGAGCAAACATCATCGCATAAAGAACTCCGAAGCTTGCAATGGTCGGCAGAAAGCTTTCCACCTAATATCTCTCAATCTCTGCTCAGCCGCTGTGTTGTGGATCCGGCGGCGCTGCCGGCCCCCCAACTGCAGCTCGTCGACGGTGATGGGAAGCACCAGAAAGACCTTGACTGAGTCCGTCTAAGATCAGTGTTTATTCTGAGGTGTTTGTAACATAGGGGCCTCAATGAAAACACTAAGGAACCCTCAAAATAGTATAGGTAATGATTAAGGCCCCTATATTACGATGTTTTCATCGTCGTCCTTTCAGTCTTTCAAAGCCGCTGATCACCATCGTCGGGAATGGAAACTCTTCTTGTTGCTTCTTATCCTGTCGCCCTGAAGCACGGCCCCATGACAGGCGATCGGCCATGCGCGAGCGGGTATGCGCTGGTATAGGCCATGTCTTGCAGAATGCAAAGCCCGCATTATGGAAAAATACTAGCGAAAGTGCGCTCTCCATCTAAAAATCAGTTTTCAGGGGAGAGGCGGCAAAGTGAGCATCCTCCAGCCGCAGCTCACCTCCAATCATGGACAAATTCTGGGATGTGAGGACATATGGCAGCGGGAAAAGGAGTAACTAATCAGGCTCAGCTCGGTTTTGTCATGGCGGTTGGTTTCATCATGTCTCATCAGAAGTTAGACAAGTTCGTTTAGACACAAACTACGAAGTGAAGGCATTTTGCACCCCGCCCGGCAAGCAAGCTGCAAGCCGCAGCGCATTGAACTCTACAGAGATAGCTCCTTGAGCTCAGCTACCCATTCGTCGTTTGAAAAATGGACAGTGACATGCCATCCGGCGTCGCAGTGAAGCCTCTCAATGTATGCAGACAGATAGGTAGCCTGACAGCTACCCTTAAGGTTGTTAGGTACTGCGGCAGGACATAAACTGAAACGTGAAAACGCGGCTTACGGGTCTCAGCTGCGCATGCAACTTCCTCTCCCGCAGCTCTGCAGAGGCTGGGTAGTGCTAGACTTTAAACACCTACTCACGTCATTGCAAAGCGCCTGGCTTCGGGACGACAGCATCGTCACGAGGCTGTCCTGGCTCTGGCCAAATGAAGGTCTCGCGCGTTGAAGCTCTCCTTGGCTAAAACATCCGTTGGGCCGTTCATGTGCTTGGAATGTCTAGCATGTCAAACGCTCGGCTTGCTTCATGTTTTGCTTCAGGGCAGAAGCGACTGTTTGCAACGAGGCCATGATCAGAACAAAGTGTACTCTTGGGGCAGTATTCCAAGCCATGTCGACATATGACATACTGACAAGGCCAAGGACTTGCATGACCTGCTGGTGGTGAGCCGGACCGTTGAAGGTAGCCAATAACACTGGGCTGTTGGCTTAGTTTTATCAATGGGACGCCGACGCCGAGGATCAATCGGTTCCACACAGCTGTGCGAACAGCACAAAGCTGGGAGTCGGTGGTGCTGTGGTCTAGCACCAGCGCTCGTCCCGCTATTCGGAACTGCACAGCTGCTTCGTCCAGCCACCAACCTCGATGTTTGTTGAGAATTGCTTCGTTCTGAACGGACATCAGGAAGAAATACCATTACCCCAATGCAAACAGCAACGCAATCCCGTTGGTATGTGTGATACTGTAAATATGACATGCTGGCATGCGGCAGGCTAAAAGCCACGAAAAAGGTGCTTGAACATCCAAGCCGCATATTTCCACAGGCGCCTTTGGAAAACTCGCCCGCGCATGGCGCACTTTCTGAGATCGCGAGTCTGTGACCAGGATGATGATGCAACTGTCACGGGAGCCCTGGCAACGGCTGTTCTGTACATGGTTGCTCAAACAAGGAGTGCTGATCTCGACCAGTTTGTGACTCAAAGTATAAATGGCCAACCCCAGACTTTATCAACAAAGTTTTGAGCAAGCCCCAGAGACTTCAGCCTCAGGCGACGGCCCACCTGCGAGGCTCTCCTAGCAGAAACATCTCGGAGGCTCTCGCGCGACTTCACATCCAATCTTCGCGATGCCCAGACATGACATGAGCGTGGCATTCTCTGCATTTGGCTACTTCGCAGCATAGTATCTGACAAGCTTGGAGGTGGGCCTCGGCGATGGGGTAACAAACAACTGCATATATACATATCTATGCCTCAGTGTGCGTTCATGTGTATGTATTTATACACATTTGTGTATCTGTGCGTGCATAACATCTGCATGAGTGTCGGTGTGGATGTTTATGTATGGGAATACATGCAAAGACACATGCATACAAGCAACAGCACATCCATGTGTATACCGTATCGAGAGAGAGAGATGTGCATATGCATGTATATACTCAGTTTTTACATATGAACATATGTCTACGAGTCTACACACATACATACATACATACATGCATACATACAAAGACATATCGCCTGTACCCCCAGCCCGGCTTTGCTCCTCAGAATCGCTCCCATCAGCCGGAGCTGAGATCGCAGCGGCAGATGCCAAGTGGTCAGAGCGAAGGAAGCCACGGAAGACCACAGTCCTGACAAGTACACGCACGCAGGGAAATCTACCTCCCAAGCTGTGCATCGGTCTCTCTCCCTGTACGTGTACATTAAGACAGACAAGCAGACCAGATAAAGATGTGGATAGATAGACAGAGAGATAGAAAGAGAGAAAGAGAGAGAGAGAGAGAGAGAGAGAGACAGAGAGAGAGATAGCGAGACAGATACACAGACAGACCGATAGACGAAGAGATAGATAGATAGGTAGTTAAGCAGGCAGACAAATTCACAGACAGGTCAGACAAACAAAAACAGATGTACACACACAAGTATACACATATGCATAAATGCATACGTGCATACACATGTCCATGCATGCATACATACATAGATACGTCCATACTTGCATACATACATACATACATATATACATACATACATACATAGTCATACATGCACACTGTACATACACACAGACATACACATGCATACACACACACACACACCTACACATACACACACACACGCACACACACACACACACACACATATCCGCACACATACAAATACAGGCACATACACACACACACACATACATGCATACATACATACACAATCATCCATACCCTCATCATGCAATGTAATGCATTTGACTGCATTGCATTACATACATCCAAAGCGTTTCATACATTACACACAGGCATACATGCATGCATACATTGCATTACATCACATTACCCAGTACTAACAAATACTCAGTACTCATTACGTACAAGCAAACATGCATGTACTTGTGCGTGTATGTACCCAAGCACAGCTGCCTATGTATAGACCTCCACATCATGCATGCATGCGTGCTTGCGTGGGTGTGTGGGGTAAGTGTGCGCGCCTCTTGTGTGTGTGTGTGTGTGTGCGCCTTGGGCATCTTTGCATTCACAGATCCCGCCCCTGCTTGGTGAGCGCACGCTATGTCTATAGATTTCTGCGCCACCACCCCACGTTTACTTATGTGCGCGCTAGAAGCGCCGTGTCGGCACGACCCTACGCCCGAAACTGCAGATTCTTAGAGACAAGTGATGCTTGATAGGGGTGGGCTCGGGCGGCGGAAGGTGGGAGGCATCTTTAGTTTCTGCCACATAGCGAGGCCTGGAATGCAACTACATAAATTCCAAAGCGGGACATGGACATGTCTCTGGCTAGGACAGGACGGAGTTTGGGGTCGCATGCGGTTTCATAATTGGCTCTTCATCAGTTGCTTCAGTTCCTCATCCCGCGCTCCTCGAAAAGACTTAACTTCTTGCGACCCCGAATCCGAACGGAAGGTGCCAGAGTGTCAGGGTCCACAGTGGCCAGCTGCAGCTGCCTCATTTTCCAGGGGCAGGTGTGAGGACCAACGGGAAGCCGGGAAAAATGGATGCCAAGCAAGCTGTGCGGTGCTGCTGTAACACTCCGAGACTCAGTGCGCACCCCCGACACGCCACTGCATGGAACCATGGGCAAGGTGGCACGAATCCCGACCCAAACGAAGGCGACAGATTGGACAAAGTGGTCGGAGACAAGATGTCCCACACAGTTCGATACCCTCCAGTGACTAGCGGCCAGCAGTCACAACTGAACGGACGAGCCACTTTCGCTTGGCTTCCCGCCGCCAGCGCTTTGGGCGTCGGGTACCACCGTGATTCCTGACTTTGGCAGGTGCCGCAGCGTCACAAAGCCATTAGATAGACTCAGAACGCATCTGTTTAAAGCTCAGTTGAGTACTGCTGCAAACTCTGCTTCCTCGCCGGAACTGTGCCAGCGTACTATACTGCATCGGGATACAAATCATGCGAGCCAGTCTTGCGGCAGCAAGCCGCGACACTAGAACGACAACAACCAAACAATGCGAAGCATCCACAGCCAGATCCAATCGGAAATGCAGCTCAAAGCAACTCAATAGCTGTCAAGTGTCAGTGCTGCTCTCAGTGCCGCCACCCAGGACACTTTGCTTGCAGAAGGCACGGCTTGAGTCGCCGTCGACACTTCCTCGCATCGTGTTCAGTTGACGGGATACTTCCAAAACTTCAATCTAGATTTCCATCCCGGAGCCGGACATGGCCGCATCCTTCAAAGCCGCAAGACAGCCGGCGGTCCCTTTCGCAAGTTCGGGCGCATGCACCCAACGTTTCTTGCTGCAGCACGACTTCTTGAACATCCTGTCAGGTCCTTGCCGGACGCGCATACTGCAATGCGAGTGAGAACAGCTAATGGTATCAAAGGCCACAGGCTGTTTCACTTGCCTGGATCTGAAAGAAGTGGCAACTGCACAGGTTCCTCTCGGACTCCCCTGCATTCGTGCTTCGCCATACCCTACTCCCAGGGATTTATTTGACTTCTGGCCAGTGCCGCGAAAACACGAGTTCTCGGGTTGAACCAACACAAACGGCCAAGCTGACACGCCAGGAACTACCAGGGAGGATACCCCAAAAATTCAGCGACATGCCTGGGCTGCGCTGGAGCAGTCTCTTGCTAGTCTTTGGCTAAGCAAGGCCTTGACTGCCATCCCAAAGCTGGGAAGTGGACATCTGCAGCGCATAAATTCAAACAATCTCAAATCAAAACTTGGCCCCAGAATTCTCAGGCACCGTCTGCCATGCACTAGCACTCAATACCTGCTGCTTCCTGCTGAAGAGTTCACGAAACATAACGGTGATCTCCTCCAGGCTTTTATTCTTGGTCTCTGGAACGGAAATCGCGCAGTAGACTCCGAGTGCGTTGGTGGCGACCAGCATCCAGAAGAAGTTGAAGCTGCAGCTGTCAATCAGGATGGGCGTCAGGAAGGCAATCAGCATGTTCCCAATCCAGCAAGCATCCGTGGTGGCTGCGACCCCCTTGGTGCGATGGCTGAGCGGAAACATCTCTGCGCAGTAGACCCAAGGCATGCCACCCCAGCCGTAGGCAAAGTTTAGGATGAACCCGCAAATGGCAATGGTGGCTGTCCACTGCGACCACGGGCCACATGTTTCGTGGCCCTGCTTCTGGTAGCAAACATCGCCCACGGTGGCAAGAATGGCAGAACAAAGGCACATGCCTACAGCCGACCACTTCATCAAAGATGTTCGGCCAAATCGGTCGACCAGGACGATGGCTGGAATCGTAGCAATGATGTTCACTGCACCGGCAATTGCTGTGAAGAGTCGCCCGGCGTGAGGGCTCTTGAAAAGCCTCTCGAAAATCATCGGCCCGTCGTACATGAATGCATTCATGCCACATAGCTGGTTCAGCAGTTGGAGAGACAGGCCGATTGCCAGCAGCTTCGCATTATCTCCTGACAGGAACTCCGTCCAATTGGCCTGTCTGGTGGCTGCTGTGTCCTCTTGCTCCAAAACGATCTCGGCAAACTCAGCTCGAACGTCGTGGTCCTTGCTGCGGAGGCGGAGTAAGGCGTGGAAGGCTGCTGTGTTCTTTCCACAAGATGCCAAATACCTCGGTGAACCCGGCAGAATGATGCCGCCAATTATGAGCAAAGCTCCTGGGATGATTTGCACAGCGATGAGCCAACGCCAGCCGCTGAAAGGCTCCATGACATCCTCGAAGGCCAAAGCCAGCAGAAAGGCTACCATGATCCCGACGGTCACGGCGAACTGGAAGCCCGTCACAAGACGGCCGCGCATGGCAGGTGGGGAAATTTCGCTGGTGTAGATCGGCGCATTGGCTGAGAGCAATCCCACGGAGAGGCCCGCCAGGAAGCGGCCGGCGGTCATCTTCCAAATGTCGCAGGCCACGGTCTGGACACCAGCTCCCAGGCAAAACAAAATTCCGCCAGCGACAAGCGTGCCTCTTCGGCCTAGCCTCCCGGCGACGAAGTCCATGATGGGTGGGAAGCAGGCGAAAGCCGCCCCGGCTCCGAAGATCATTGTTATGAGACTGTCCTGCATGCCCGTCATCGGAGTTCCATTCAGAACATCTTGGGAAAAGGAATCCATGGATTTCACCCCAGCCATGTATCCAATGTCCAGGCCCATTAGCAGCCCTGACAAGGATGAGAAGACAGCCACCGCTAGGACTGTCAAGCAGCCACCCTTTCCCTGCTTTCGAGAGAGTTCGCTGGGTATCCCAGCCCGAGAAAGGACTTCGTCCACTGCGTTCTCAGCCAAAGGCGCCATCCTGCTCAGCTTGGCTCACCACTCAGGATCTAAAGATGGGGCCCACCTCCTGCAAAATGCTTGAGCCAACATCATCCATCCATGTCGGACTGCCTCCCTCGACATCTTCCTTCTATGATTCCCCAATGAGTTTCCTCAATCTCACCGACGGATGCAACCGGATGTACGCATCCATCAATTTTTCGACTTATGCATGGGTATACATGCCTGCACGTGCACGCAAGCACATCCATCGCATGCAACTGGGGGAAACCAAGTTGACATCGAGGGGTCAGATTACGTGGAAGAATGCTGGGAGTCGCAATAGGTTTCCTAATAAACAAGTATCAGATCATATATTCCTTCAGAATCTCCCCTAAAAGTTCGCATTAGGCCCGAAAAAAGCGACACTCCCCATGGGGAATCCTGTTGTAATTGAGCCCATTTCCCTGAAACGACCTGGTGCTCGTTTTCTTTGTGGACTTCACATGAAACTCTCAAAGCCACCTTATTTGTGGTTGCAAGGCCTTCTTAGCTTTTTCCTGCATGGGTCTACGGCTCCGCATGATTTCAGACTCAGGCCTGTAAAGGGGCGGCACCTTTCTGAATCGGGACCGTGTCAGCTTCAGCTGTGCTTCATTCAGAATCTGCACAGAAATACCTCAATGCTTCCCTGCCAACCTAGCAATCTGATAGACAGGACATGCAAACATACAGACGGCAGAACCACGGAGTTCGGAACACAACTTGTTCTGTCCTCCTTCGACTCTGTACTGGTCGGGGCCGCAGTGCTGTATCCGCAGGCCAGAGCCATCCTCGGAGACAGTGGAATAAGGGAGGGACCCTTAATGGGGACCCCTACCCTATAATGGGCTATATAATGGGTATATAATAGCTATATTAAAGGTATATACCACAGCCTAACGAAAGAAGAATGCTGGCTTCTGCTGGCCTCTTCTGAGTTTCATGACCCTCTCCGGCGAGCTCTGAAGCCCCATAATACAATAATATAACAATATAATAATATAATATGAAGCTTGGAGGCCGCCTGTCGTGTAGCTTGAAGGGCTGCCAGCGCGGCAGCACGGCTTTAGGCCAGCATCCTTTGAATGTCAAAAAAATGGCAAGAGGACTTCGGATATCGCACGTAAGGGCCGGCTGAATTTGGCGGAATTTCTGCCTGACTCCTGCTTGTTTAGCTCGGGTGCATGGTTTGAAGGTCATCGGATGCAGCAAGACACGTTGCAGCTCTCAGGCCTGAGACCGAGTGACCTAAGCCTCGGGGCAAGTGTCGCCGCTGACGACCTGCTCTTCCCACATCAAGCCGAGGCTCCAGCCAAGCCAGCTCTCCCGAACTGGTATGCCACCATGAAAACGGTTTGAGGCTTCCGGCTAAGGCGAAGATGGATGGTTTCCGTGTTGGCTTTTCAATGTCAAAAAAAGAGTTGCTGATTCAGGAAGTTTCGGCCGGCAAGTAAGATGCCTGTCAATCATGCTCAAGCTGCGGCTTGAACCCGACTCGCCTTAGAGCGCTTACGATTCTCAAGCGTTCAATGTCTCTAAGGCTCCGTTCCAGGAAGACCTTCCCTGCCTGGATTCTGCGCATGGTGGGCCTGGATGGCGTGGAGGACCTGAACGCCGGCTGCATAGAATTGCAGAAAAGCAACCCATGGTGGCGGAAGGCCTAAACGGGCGACAAGCTCGCCCAACAGCATGCCCTACACGTTTGACCGGCTTGTCGGTACATATTGTGCTGGTGTTGGTTTAGCTTGCGCGCATGCTTTTTACAAAGCTACATGCCCTGCAGGAGTGCAAATGCCACAACTTCCCCCGGAGAGATATTGAGAACCCTTCAAATGCACTTGCTTCTAAGAACATGCTTCAGAATCAGAGTGCTATACATCGGGCACCCAAATCGATGAACCCAGAACCTCACACAAGGAACGTGGGATAGTAGTCCCTGAAAAGCTCCCCTGCCTCGGGATTCTGGCAGGTGTGGACCCACTGGACCTCGGGTCCCCAAGAGAAGGTCCGGATCAGCTTTGGCCGACTGTGAGTCTCGCCGCAAGATGTATCCAAACCATCGAGTATACGTGCACCTGGGGCTAGAATCAGATCAATAACTGGGCAGTGCGAGACACTATAACTCCTGTCTTGACGTCCAATGCCGAACTTCACGGTAACGGATTACTCACGGGGAAGGCCTTATCCTGCGTCATCAACACAGAGCATGTTTTAGTAGCAGGACGCCGATAACCCGTGCTACTAGTAGCTTCGTGGAGTTTCAGGCTGATGTGATGCTTTTTCTCTTGCCAAGCCGTAGCCAATCGATGACGAGCAGCACGACTATTCGTCGTACGAATGGCTTTATGCTGCCGGCGAGGCTTCTGGCCATGACTGCGATTGGGTGGATCTTATGTCAATGTAGCTTTGCTGTGCAGCATATCTTTGTTGATGCCAGAGCCCCACACTGTGGGCTTTAGGAGACTATGCCAGAAGGACCTTTGCTTCTGACATTCGAACACCAACCCACTTCTGGGTGTTTCAGTGGGCTGGGCGTCGAAGAGGGTCACAAAAGTCGCCGACCACCACTACCTCGCAGCAGGAAAGTCCTAAACGCATATGCTGGACAAGGCCACCCAGCAACTTGTGGAAGAACATTGCGAACACTGTCACTGGACTACACTTCGCGACAAAATAGTTTGCTGGCCAAGGAGACGGATTCGATGAGTGGTCGCTTCCACAGCTTCGCCTCCGGAGGATCACAAAGGCTTTTCTCATTGTAGAACACTGGGTGCTGCACCTCAGCCGTGCTTGCAAGGATGGTTTGTTGACTTGTAACTCTTCTTCACATGGAGCATTCGATCAGATCTTTTACCCGATACAGCATTCAGGTCTGCAGATTGTGGAGCAACCTCACCACGATTCACCCCCAACTTTGAGTTCCGTGGACAAGCCATCTAGGAGTTTCGGAAAATTATAAGGGGTACCTCATGTTGGAGTCCTTCTAATAAGGACCCTACTCATTTTTAGGGTGCTATGCTATAGTCGGTCCCCTATTTTCGGAAACTCCCCGAGCCAAAGGTTTTTTGCTGGCCGCGGCCTCGGTGCCCGGGCCGCTGGGAGACCTGGAGCTCCAAAGTGAGGGACTTAAAAAAAAGGGGCCTTCATAATTGGAATAGGGTTCATTTTAAAGGGCTCCTTGAAGGGATACTGGAGGGGGATACTATGGCACAGGGGCCTTAATATTTAGAATAGGGTTCCCTTTAAAGGGCTCGTTTAAGGGACACTAGAGCGGTATTACGATATAGAGGACATTGAACAGTAGGCCTGCCATACACAAAGCCGGGTACTGCTGTTAAGACCATGCGCAACATACAACAAAAAGGAAAACGAACATGTCTGTCCAGCTGTATTCCAGGCCCCTTTCGTCTCGGGAATTGGGGGCAGAAACAGCCTAATCAGAACCAAGGCAAAACCAACTTCCCCGACGTCAACCTGAGACAGGAAGCTAGCTCAAGCATATCCCAGCCCCGAAGGAGTCCATAGCTCCCAAACCCAAAATCTCAAAAGCTCAGGGACTCAGCAATCGAACTCTCTAGATCTGCCAGCCTCGGTGCTTCCGAGGTTTCGCCTTTGCAGGTCGCCTCGCATGCCGATGGTTCATGATTTTGCACATTGAATGTGGAGGGCTTCTCAAGGCGGTACGCTTAGACGGAAACGCGAAGAAACATGATCCGGGCACACCTTCTTGCGAGTTGTATCCACTCCAGTTGCTCGAGTAACTACGGCTGTTTGATCAACGCCTTTGTGGAAGCAACGGCAACGTGTCCATGATGGATGAGCATGGCTCGGACCTCGTCAGGGATGTAGGGCACGCCGGTGTAAATGAAGAGTCGTGAGCCAGGCGTTGTTGACATTCCTTTGCAGCGAACTTCAGCACAACGAGCCTAGGCCCTGACGTCTGACTCTGCCATGTCCGGTCCAGACGTAGGCTTAGAAGGGCCTACGGAAGTTAAGACCCATGGACCTGAAAATCTCACGCATTATTATGCACAAGATGGCTCTCTATTCTTGTTCCTCATCGGGCCTGGGACATGCCTGTAATACCTATAGGCAGCAGAAGCTCTTCCCATCGGGCGGGCGGGCGGGAAAATTGCGAATATTGGCACAGCATGTGCCGGCTCCGAAGCTGTGTACAATACACAGAACTGCTCCTGATCATGCCCGCAAGCACTTGGTATCAAATGCAGCTGTACTCACTGCATGTACATGTGAGAGACGGGTGTACTGCCAGACCTAGCCGAACCGGTACACCCACGCAGAAGCCTTTTGCAACAAAGCCGCGTTTGGCCAAAGGCGAAATTGGAAACCGCCATGACGGTTCCTCGAAGGAGTGGAGATGCCTGCTGCTGGAGCTTACGTGGAAGCCACCTGGCCCTGCAGTTGCCTTGACAAACTGCCCTTAACGTGGCCGGTGCATTCAAATTCAGTCAAGCGATCCCAACAGTATAACCAAGGCTTCAGGTGCTGTCTCGCGCCGCTTGCCTCGTGGGAGACATGTCAAACTCCTCAACAATGGATGCACTGTAAAACAACAGGTCAAGAGAAGGGCCGATCTTTCGTGCTTCAGGGAGTCTATGTGCCTTTCCGTTTATGATTCTCTGTTCTCTTCTCTCTCTGGTCATCTGAGTCATCTGCACATCCTAAGAAACTTTGACCACAAGAAGCGCCCTCCTCGAGCTGCTCGTTACGCAACTTCAGGCTGGCCACCTGCCCGAGACGCTGAACATGCCTCTCGGCAAGTGTCACTGAATCCCGCAGGGATTGGAAGAGCCACTGCAGCTACCAGCATTCCTTCGCTGTCTTTGCTAGATGACGACGGACTACAGTATGTACCAATATGCGCAGTCCTATCGCGAATACAACGCCTGGTCGGACCAATATGCCTAAGCATCATGATGTCTTTTTGGGGGTGTCGACGTCGCTAAGTTGAAGAAAAAGTGGAGGAGAAGGAGGAGGAGGAGGAGGAGGAGGAGGAGGAGGAGGAGGAGGAGCACGAGCCCTGCTCAGTGCCTGGTGATCACCGTCGGCCCGGAAGAGGGTGACCCGGAAAAGCAGGATGTCCTTTGTCAGCTTCAGACGTCGTCGCATCAGCCCAAGCGATCGGGCGCATACATCACACATTGCGGCTCAGTGACAAGTCCATCGAAAATCTCCTCATGGAGTCACTCAGGTCGTGCAGAAGCTGAAGGAAGCAAGTGGCATTTGGTAAAGGAGGCAGTGACTAGATACGCTGACACGGTAGGTCTTCAAGCCTTTGATTTCCATCGCGAGAAAGTGAAAGGCTCATCAACGCAGCGCAACCCTTCGGTGGAAAATTCGAAGTCTCGCTGATACCCGTTGGACGGCCACGATGTGAGTGAAGATGACAAAAAAACACATGTCAAGAAATGAAGACCCGTGGCATGAGCCGCTAGCCAGATCCACTTGCAGGGAACCTCTGCACGTCCCCACACCCCAGCCAGGCTCCTGGTGGACTCGGATGCTGCGCGCCTGCAGCGAGGGTGCTGTACTTAGTTTTGAAGTTTAGGAATGTCGGGGTTCAGGTGCAGCTGTCCTTTCAGTCAGTAGGCTGCTGAATCTGCCACCACTGACCGTCCCGTCCGCATTTGTTTCTTGAAAAGATGCCTCATCCCTCTCCTCGAAGACCTCGCAGAGCACCTGCTGGCCGCAAACGCTTCAGATGTATAGGCAACCAAGGCAGTTGCACGCGGGTTTCGAGGACAAGGCCCCAAGAAGGACGGGTGGAACTTAATGCCGGGCGGACACTCGATGCTCCTTCGAAGGGCCTTAAACCCGAATCCAATCGTCACGCAAATTCGGTGACGACTCCCGGCTGGCAGGTGCCTAGCGCGTCTACCATCCGTTAAAGTGAAAGGGAAGCACTGCAGCAGTGAACTGATCATGCGGACTGGCTGGTGGCTGCACTTCGAAATTGCGGTAAGGCACCATATCTGCAACGATCTCGTTGCGATACTCAATGAACATCCGCACCAGCCTTGCATTGCGAGGGTCCTGGCTGCAGAGGCTTTTTTTTGAGCTCCGATTTACGTCCGCCCTTCGTCCAGGCTAACATAGGCTTTTTTTTGCGTGGGTCTTGGGCTCAGAGGTCTTTCACAGGGCAAACATTACAATAACTTGAAGCCCCAACAATCCAGTCCCTATATCCGTCCTGCTCGATGCCGAAGACGACGCCTCTGCCTGGAACAGCTGTGAATCTGAGAATCTCCACACACAAAATCGCACCGACCTGGGAGACCCAAGCCCCCTTGAGTACTACCTAAAATAGTCTCCATTGTAGTTCCTTTTGTTGGTTTAACCAAACATATAATTAGGGTCCTATAATAAGGTAACCCCAAGAAGGAACTACAATGGAGACTACAGGTATAGCAAGCCCTTCAGCGACAGCATCATGGCCGAGCCCTGCCCACAGACCCAGCCCGACAACCTCTCGTTCTGCAAGCGCATTGCCGTACGTTCGCCAAAAGAGGAATCGGCAGCATTTCGGCCACGAGGCTGGGGATTGGTGCGGCCGGTCTGGCCCGACCAAGCTGCAGAGACTGGAGAACATCTTGGGCACAGCTGAAACGAAGCATGATACCTGGGCCACACAGTTCACAGTATGAGGATTCGGAGGTTAGTGGGCCAGGCGGGGAGGCTCACAACTCGGACCCAGATGATCGTTCCCCTGTGATGTTCGGCAGGGCCTGGTGCGTGTGATGTTTCGCGGAGTCGAACAGGTCTTGGGGTTGAAGGGGATAGAACCCTCGAAACTCCTCTTGAAGCGACACCGGAAGACCGGACGTCGAGCATGATGCTCCAGGTGGTTTCGTCTCCATGATACAACTAACACAGACATGCGTGAATGCCCCGAAGGTCCGAAACCGGTGGGATGAATTACAAAACAATCTCAATAGTCCCATACCCCCCAAAATCTCCACCACGGACAGCGTGAGTCCCCTCAGGCAGCCCGGGTGCAACTCTCCAACGCCTGAGCAAGTGTTCCCTGCAGCTGCATTGAGTCTTGAATGTTGGCTGGGTAAGCGGGAGATTGAGTAAAGGTGCTACTAGTACTTGGACGAGATAGTTTTCGCTGCGCTCCTGAGAGAGCCTCTGCACATGCTTCGCTGAGCTCACTTCTCCAGCCTGGCAGTGCAAGTACATCGGTTCGACGTTCATGGCCTGCTTGGAGAGCCAAAACCTCAACTGCTTGACTGCTTGAGGGCCCAAATACCACGGCGACTTTAACGACGAAATCACGACGCATGCAACCACTTTGCTGTTTCCTCTTCTCTTGTTCTTCATGTTTGTGATTCCTGACCTCTACTTCACCAACTCCACCACCCTCATCATTGACATCTTCGTGCTTCTTTCGCAGGGGCACCTCTTGGCCTCTGTCAATGGGGTTTTGCATGCAGTCTCTGGGCTTTGGCTTCGTCATCGAAGAAAGGCCCCGTTAAACTGGAACCTCTTTTCTGTCGTGGAGAATCCATCAGCCGCCATCATCATCGTCACACGTATCGTCACCGACACCGTTGTCATCGTCTCCGATCAGGCTTGAAATTTCGTCGTAAATTGGCAGTGGTGCAGCCTTCTGTCAAGACAGTGGCAACATGCACACCTGGCAACTGCGTAGCCCTCTGGACAAGCCTTGCCGCTGCCTTCCCTACTTCTCAGAAGCTCAGTGAGCGGTTTCCATCCCAGGCACTCACCTGCCAGCTTCTCTGGGTCCGTCCTGGGAGACACACGCCCGACCGCCATGTCGTAGACCTGCGCACGGACTTTCAGCACTCCTAACTTGGATAGGAGTCGGGACGGAGGAGCTATGAGGACGGTTGGAGTGAGGTTGGCCAGGCACAGGAAACATTTGGGTTCGTGAGTGCCTGGCAACATGGGAGTTTCCGAAAATAGGGGACCCTAATATAGCACCCTAAATAGTAGGATCCTCATTGTAAGGACTCCCACATTGAGGTATCCCTAATTTTCGGAAACTCCCACATTCACGGCCTTGTGGTGCCAGAAGTCTGCGGCTTTGGAGGCCTCATCTCACAGAGACTTACTGCTGGTTAGTAGGGAATGGAAAGATGGTACCACTAGTAGTTACAATTGTACCCCATTCTTCCGTTCCCTACTAACCAAAGGTAAGGAGAGGGCGAAGCCACGGGGCAACATCTCTCAAGCGTAAGACACACACTGTGTTAAGATGAGCCGCGCAAGTTGAAATGCTGAAGTACCTAGCATCTAGAATCAAGAACCTGCGGACAGAGAAGCTGCGGAAGCTTCGGAGTCTCCAAGTAGTCTGACTTGCGTTTGTAAGTTCAGCCAGCAAACAAGCTAGAAGTTCAGCCATCGCCCCATTCACTTGCCGAACAAGCCCAGTTTGCCAAGAGTCCACCAGCGGCGCGCTGCCGAAACTGGCCTGCTCGGTGCGCACTTGACTGCGGCATGGAGGTGCAAGAAACAGATGCGACAGCTCTACAGAGCTTTCTCCAACCCTTCGGACTGCAACTCCGGACAGCGGAAGAGGACAAGCAGTTCCGGCCTCATGGAGTAGGCTCCTCGCATCGAGGCCCTGTTTCAATGGATGTTCGATCGTTAGGCTGGTCAGGATACCAGGTGCTGGAACCGAGAAGTCGAGGAAGGGACTGCAGAGTTTTGGGGGCATCGTGCGAATGTTCAGACACGTGGCCTTCGTTGCAGCTAGCTAAACTCCAGCAGTCAACTGCCCTGGAGTGGCCTTACTGAGTGTATCCCGTGCCCCGCCTCAAAGAGAAGTCGGCCCCAGTCCGATGCCCTACAGGGAGAAGGCTGGTCCATGAGTGCAACACGCTGGAGCCTGTAGCAGAAGGAGGGAGTATGTGATAGCATGTGCAAACCCGGGCACTCGTCCAGCTTCGCCCACCACTTGAAAGAGACCTAGGAGGGATGCAGAATCAAGTTCGAGATTTCGGTTCTGGTCCTACAGATTTCTCTCAGGACCTCTTGATGCTCGTGGGGCGATCTCACGGAAGACCTGAAACCTCCGGAAGCTCCGCTCTAGCCACAAGCTAAGAATGACAGTCAACTAATTATTCAGTCAACCCTGACATAAGTTTGTTTTCCCACCACACCAGCATAAGAACACCATAACATCGCTCAGGGCTATTTTCACAACTCCGAAGTTAGTTTACTCTCATTGGCTTCAGATGCAAGATTCAGATCCGCAGTATTCCCACAGGCCCTCCTACATGCAATTAGAGGATTGCTAAGGAATCCAAGGTCTCTGCAGGTGGGTGTTCGGTGAGCACCGGCTCCTCGCTGACAACCTTGAGAGGGCTCTGAGTGCAGATTTCAGGACTGCAGCTTCTGAAGTCAAGAGAAGATTGTCGCAACGTTGCGCAAAAAAATATCCCCATCTAAACCGCCTGGAAGCTTCACCACGAAGCACAACTACAACTCTACGACTCTACGAATCGCAGAGCCTCAGCCCGTGGCGAGGTTCTGAAGGTAGGCGCCCGAGCCCTCGGAGCCTCCAGGGCCTTCGGCCCAAAGCTCCGAGGCTCCCAAAAAGCCGGCGCTGTGCGGCAGGGAGTTGTTGAAAGTCGTGTAGTCCTGCAAACCTGATATACAAGCCGGGTTCCGAAGCTCACACACTTTCAGGCGCGAAGTCCAGGGTTTACGCTCTCGCAACTCGGACTTGCCAGACGAGGTTATCGGTGCGCGTCGGTACTATTGCCAGCTCACTCAAATCTACATGCAAGCACAGCAAAAACTAGATTTGAGCTTGCCGGCCTGAATTCACTGAAGGAAGTTCGCAGCAACCAGGGCTACGCTAGACCATACAACACGGGCATCCGATCGCCGAAAAACAAAAACAACAAGAAGTTAGGCGGGCCACGCAGTACATCGGATGCCTTCGACTGCAATGCTTTGACTGCATAAGGTACAGATCTGCCTCTTTGTAGACCGCAATAGAGAACTAGATACCAAACAAGATAACATACTCACAAAGGCAGGATGGTGACGACAATTTGGTCTAAACTGAGCTTAGACATGTTGGGAGTGAAACATACTCAGGCACCAGTCTCGGTTCTCGCGGTACACTTCTCACTTGCTTGTCTGTTCACGCTTCAGTATGCATGCCGCTGCAGACCCGATCCGGTGTTGCTGCTCTGGTTCATCATCGGCTTTGCAGATACCTTCTTGCAACCGGCTGTCATTCATAACTGGCACAACCAGTACGCCCGCCTGCCGTCTCATTGCCCACGTCCGAGCATCACACAGACTCAAGAAGCCTTCTGCTTCGCCTCCTCAAGCACCTTCAACAAGGCATCGTTCGCCGAAAGCCCTGTGGCCATCAACTTGGCCACCCTCGCCCGTAGCGCTGCCTGCGCGTCGTGTGCACCTTTGTACCCCGTCGAGGGGAGTGATGTGCCTGCTTGTTCCAAGCCCGTTTCCGAGCACTCAAGGGCCTTCTTCTTTGCCGCATCGTTGGCCCCAAGTTCGCCTCGGTGGGCGCGCCAGGAGGCATCTCCACTGGTGCGGCCGACCTCCTCGGCCTGTGTGGCGACGTGCGTTGTCTCCTGTGCTTCGGCATCAGCCCTCGCAAGTAGCAGAGCGCGGCGAGCAGCAGCCACAGTCGCGGGATACTGCACTAACGATCGATCCAAGGCGAACTCGTCGATCGCGCTCACAGCTTTCTTCAACTCCTCTTCTGAGCACTGCGTCCGCCGGGGGAGCAACTCCTCGAAGCATTGCGTATATCGCCTGGTCACATCCACCACGTGATCTCGAGCGAAGCCAATGCAGTATGTCAGCTTCTTCCCCCAGCCCTTCTCGTACATGAGAGGGGAGTCCAGTGCCGCTTCACAAGAATCGACATGCAACCACCTTTGCTTGGAGTCCGAGAAGACTTCGGTCCAAACATGGTCTGTCCAGTCATGCACATGTCGAGCTTCGTAGCCTAGGGAACGGCACACGAGCGTAAAGCAGTTGGCCCACTCACCACAACGCCCGGTTCGGGTCTGAAGCAACTTTGCTGGATCGTTGTAGCGAGGAAATCGCGTTTGGCCGCCGCACTTCGAACATGCTGCCACTTCGACAGTGTTGGCCTTGAAGTGCTTCTCCTCGGGGGTGGGCTCGGCACGACCCACTGTTTTTGTTTCGGTTGAGCCGCAGTGCTCGCACCTGGGTGCATTCGTCCAGCTGAAGAACTCGTGCTTAAACCAACGCACCAGCATCCTCATGAAGGAGATCTCGTAGCTCTCGCTTGGATCCACGGCGGCATCGAGGGCAAGGACAGGAATCTCGTCCAGCGCCTGTCGCTGTAGCGGCTTCTTCTCATATCCCTGCACTGTGGCCAGGGATCCGACCTGATTTTGGAGTTTGGGTGGCAGCGAGCTCAGCTTGGCCTGCAACATCGCCAGGTGCTGCTCCTCCATCATGGTGTCCATTGGCACCTCGGGCGTCTCAGATTCGAAGGGGTCTCCCTCACTGAAGTTTCCCAGGGCGACAATTACAGGCGGCTTGTCCGGCTCTCCTGTAGCCAGCAGCAAATCTGCGCGGAGAGAGCAATGGTTCCGGTGACTTAGTGGCAGTATTCGAACGAAGCGGGCAAGCTGTGAGCCGTTTTGAAAGACCGCACGCACAGGGAGTGCGTAGCCTGGCCCATCGAACTCCCTGCCATCGTCAGCCGAAGTCCAGGGTCCATCCTCAGAATCGGCCAGCTCAACCCGGAACCTTGTGACCCATTGGCCACAATCCACGCGCGAGGCCAAAACCACTCCCGCAACATTTCCGACCTCCCCTAGGTCCAGTTGGTACCAGGGGCTGCAGTCATCGCGCTTGGAACACCAAGCGCTGGCTGAGTCCAAGGTTCCTGTGTGATGCCTTTGCCCTGGCTTGTCGTCATCGTGACTCGAGGAGGCTCGTCTTCCTTCCAATGGCACCTTGGCCAGTTGGAGACCTGAATTCTTCTGGGCCGCAATGCCCCTCGCCAAGGCCTGCGGTAGAGGGATGGACTCATCCAGTTGACCTTTATCAAGTCCCAGCCCAAACAGCTTCAGCTGCTCGGCTGGCACGTCAATCATGGAGTAGATCTGCATGCGCAGCATTTCCCAGCCTTCACTGGGCTCACATTCGATGTCATACTCGCAGCCTTTGTATCGCAGCTGCAATTGTACGGCGCCCGACGGTTCAGACAGCGCCGCCGACGCCAAGTCGATGCAGCGTGGCAGGGACAGGACGAACCCAGACTCCATCACCTTGCCTCTCGCGCTGGCATCCAAAAGCTGCCCAGACGAACTGAGCAGGACAACCGAAGGAATTCCACGGATACCGAACTTTGCAGAGAGCTGCTGTTGACGTTGGCGGTCCGCAAAGGGCAATGCATGCCACGGCATTTTGCCGAAGTACTCCCGAAAAGAGGTCTCGTCACGATCACCGGATACAAAAACGACGTCGAAGGCCCGATTCTTCGATTTTGCGTGCTCGTACACTTTGCGGAATTGAGGAGTGAACCCTTTGCACGGAGGGCACCATCCAGCGGAAAAGTAGAGGGCTACGACCCCTCCCTGCAGTGACGAAGTCGCCACCTGCGCCGTTCCATGCAACAGCGTTGTTCCCAGCAATGCTTCCATGGCGTCGTGTGGACGGAAGGCAACCGCTACAGACAATCTGCAAGAAAGTCAAAGTGCGAAGTCCAGGGTTTAGGGTTACATGAGACCACTGCAGAATGACAAAGAAGCAAAACTCAAGCTCAGCGGCGGGTGCGGAGTGTCCACGCCCCGTGCCGGTTGAGAGCGACCTACGAGCTGATCTGGAACTTCTCACATAAACAGCTCGTTGGCGTCAGCTCTCACGAAATCAGGGGCGAAAACTGTCCGGATCCCGATCCCGAACGCCTGAAACTGTTGTGGTACAAAGAGACGCAAAGCGAACTGCGCCTGAGATCCCGGGATGACGTTTTCCGTGAGCCCGCGAAGGATGACGTCCTTGAACATGACACTCCCACACCCCAAGTATCGGGACTTCATGTATTGAGTTTGCTTCGTTTGGCGGGAAGGTACAGGAATCCGAGCGAGGATCGGTTCTGTAGCTGAATGTGCAATCTCTTCTGCCCAAGCTGGTCTTGCACTGCAGATTCGAGGTGCCGCACTGCAACTTTCCACGTAAGACCTTTTTAAGCACGGACTTTGAGCGTATGCCGGCAGCCATGCCCAGGGGGCATGTGCGGATATTTATCACCACACTTTCCACTTAACCCCGAAACCCAAAACGGTACGGCGTGCAGGTATCTCACAGAGATCGAACTCTCCTCTCACACTATGCCGCAGAATTTGTGCAACCTCTTCCAACTTGTGATCCTGCCACGAAATGAATTCGCGTCTATTCGAAAAGGACATGACGGCCTTCGATTGGTTGTTATCGGTTTACGTTGAGTCTGAAGGTACGCATGGAAAGTTTTGTAACGTCTTGGACTTCAGAATTCCGGAACCGGCATAGCGTCGTCATTCGCTCTCAAGACTGGCAAAGCCAAAATCCAAGCTTCTAGGGCACCGGCCCTCGACCCGACAAGAAGTTCAAGAAGGGCACGGGAAATTGTGCCAAGATGGGCATGCTGCCAAGGGTCCATCTGCACATCCTGGCCACCTCGAGGTGACGGAGATTGTGCTAGGAATTGAAACATTTCATGGACTGAAGTCTCAGGGCGAATTTTGGGACAGTCAGGTGGGTTCGTCTCGTGGTCCCAGGGACTCTGGCGTTGGTGCATCCGAAGTCTGGAACCGGAACACGGTGAGTGATAGCAACAATCCAGCCAGCACAAGGTGCTCGCTCGGGCTTCTGTCCTAGATGTTACGTAGTCCTACGCACGAAGAGTCTGGTCAACAAACGGTTTCCTTGTTGAGGGCTTGGCAGCAGCTGCTAAACTCTCCCCACACCATACCCAAACCTGAAGCCTGCAACTAAAACCCTGCTAAGGTCTATGGGCCTATGTCCAAGATGGAAAAGTCCAGGAGGAAGTCTTGTGGAGGCTGAACAGGACCGAATCGATCTCCGACGAGGCCCACCTCCGAGGTGAACAAGGAGCTACAAAATGAGGCGCACTGCTATCACCACCATTCTGACTAAATCTAAGGTTCCAGATCCACACAACGAAGTTGTTATTGTAAAGTTTTACACGCCTAGTGATCAACAATGCGAACAAGTGCAAGCATATGTATCGCATGACGACGACAATCCAAAAGTGGGCGATGGCAAGGCTTGTGAAAGCTGCAGAGCAGCTGAAGTTTCGGAATCCGAGTGCAGATTGTCTAACAATTCAAGTCACAAGGATGGTTGGTGACATGTGGGGCTGGCATCTGCATGCTCTGTTGGGTAATTAGCACTGCCGACAGTCTGGGCGAGTCTCAGTGATATACAGAGATGTGGCAAGAATTCTTGCGCTGCCAAGTGAGCTTCAAGACATTTCCATACAGGACGGGGCAGGGCGGCAGGCCCGTGACATGCGCTTCGGATCTCATGGCTGTATCCAGGCATAAACCGCGAGATATGCTTTCTTGCAGGACTGCCACCTCGCCATTTGTCAGCTGCAGAGAAATGCCTTTGCAGCACAAAGCAGCCAACGATGCTACTCAAAGCTGCATCCCTTCCTGCTGCTCATGCGGCATAGCCTTCGCCATCCAAAGTCAGCTACCATGCATCCGACCCCCACCCCCCTCATGATTGCCATCATGGGCACATGGGCACAGGAAAAATCCCGGAGATGAGCTTTGCAGCTCCAGAGTGAAGTTCACACCGCACAGAGTGTCCTGCAAAGATGTGGCAGCACTTTCGAAACCCATCCTCGAGGATAACTTTCGGTTCTCCGAAAGGAAATGAAGTTCGATGTCAATGCATTGAGGCCCTGAAGTGAGTGGTCTTCACCATCCAAGCCCGTCTACGAGTAGTCTGCGCCATCCAAGCCCGTCTAACACCCCACATCACCGGTCCAGGCTTCACAACCCAGACTAATCTAGAAATCTACGGAAGTTCCAACGTCCTCCAACTGCAGGGCGCGTGTGCACAAACGAAAAGCCGTGCAGCGACTCGGCCCGCCCTCAGGGTTTCGGGGTTAACTTGAATAACAGCACGTCGAGCTTAAGCGTCTGGAAGAGCATCGGGGAGAATCAACTATCATCGTGCCTAGGGTTCCTGCTCCCCTGCGAACGGAGGTTCAAGAAACGCTGCTGGCTGCGCCTCTGCTGAGAAGAGATCATCACCACAGCGAACGAAAACGCGGCCGCTGTAGCAAGTCTTTAGGCTTGGGGCATGGCCACCTGGGGATCGTCACTGACACTCCCACAAGTGATGCACCCATCTTGCTGCCAACATCTGCCAACTGTAGTCAAAGAAATCGACGTAGAGTTTGCGCGAATTAAAATGGACTGGAGGTTGCATGGGTGGTTCAAAAAGCTGATGTCACCAACGCTACCGCTGCTACTGATCCACTCACGACCTGAGGACCGGATCACCCAGAAACACCTGCCTTGGCGGAGCAGCTCACACCTTTTTGGATGAGACAAAGATCACTCAATCTGGGACTTTGGAGGCAAGGGGGCGAGGTTGAAAGGTGAGGCAAAAGCCAAGTCAATGGATTGCACCAAAGGCCCCCGTCTCGGAACTGCAAACTCCTACACTTTTCGAAGCGGTCCCCATCGCTCTTCTCTGTCAGCACTCGTCGTGGAGATGTCAACCCCTTGCTCGTAAGCACTATTGCATACACAAAGTGTGAATATATGTTTAGTTTACACGAAAATGGAGATTGAATTCTGAATGGGGCTCACGTCAGAGACTTGCATTTAGCCGAAGGGCTTCGAAGTCTGCCCTTCGCTCTCGCGCAGCGGGTAGCCTCGACCACAGACTTGGCCGGGAACAATAGCGGACTGGGACCCTGCTACATGCGAGACTTGGAGCTTGGGCATCGCAACCCGATTCCTTCAATCTCAAGAAAACTGTCCCGCTCTTCACGGTCAAGTGGCCCAAGTTCGGCTGGAGGGGCTGCGTGGCACCTGGATGCAGCGGTGAAAGGTGGAGCTCGAATCGAAAGCCACGAAGGACCAGAAATGAGCCCTGCTTGTGTACGGATACCTGGCTCGAAAGTTCAAGCACGGAAGCTAACATTGGCACTTCACTCCTCTCCCCTCCTGTGCCGATATATCCGGCATGGTGCCTACCCACAGCGGCGTGTTCTCTGAAAAGTCGAACACGTAGGCAGCTTCCGCATTGTTCCTGGTTGCGTGAGCAGCTGCCACCACTTGCATGCGCTTCGGCACTTGGCAGGGGCCCAGCATCCTAGAGGTTCAGGCAACTCAACGGGCTCTCCTGTTTTCGGGGCTCGGTCACAAGAATGTCTCCGTGTTGTCCGGAACACATCCGGAACTTGAGCCAGTTGTGATAGATGCTTAAAGGGCATTTTTCGAGTAGCTTTCACTCAAGTCAAAATATCGAAAGGTTATGCTTCCACGGCTCGGGGCCAGGAAGGGCGGGGTCTCGCGGCGGGAGCCCGGACATTCAGCAAGGCGATCGACGCACGAGGCGTTGCCCATCAGGTGCGAACGAACAGTCTGTGGCCGGGGTTACAAGTTAGACTGGCTATGACTGGCTAATTAGTATTGGCTACCCGCTTGCAGTCCCACTCCTGAGCTGGTCCATGCAAATTTCTGAGTAACTGCGACGGCTTAGTCGGATCAAATACCTACATTTCTAGCAAGGGGGTTCTACGCAACTGTCCATGCAGCTAAGCATCGGAGCTCCGAGTGCTGTCGAGTAACTACCTGCATAGTATGGCTACATGTTTATGTTGGTTTTGTGCTTGGAGCCAAACGGCCTCATGGCATGATGTTTCGGCCTGTGACTACCTCTCTTCCCTTGCAGCCTCAGCATTTGCACAAAGACTCCTTTGGGTCCTATGCCCCTGAAACTCTTCGTTTGGCTTCAGGCAGAGTTCTTTTTCTAGAAAGCCAGGCTGCCGCATCTGCGGTCCGTGCGCCATGATGCAATAAAGTTTCTGTTGGGAGAAGCTATAAATATCAAAAGCGGGGAGTGGTTGAATACAGCAATATGTCCCGGATTATAGCGTCATAGATGAGACCCGCGCCCCGAATCGAAGGTAAGCTATCGATTGATGACCTCGCTGTAGGAAAGACTCGCATAATGAAAGCCAAGTTAAGGCTTGAAGTCCCACGCGAAGACATCAGAAATCGGTTCCCCCTTCAGCAGGCAGTGGCCAGAAGCCACCTGGCGGTGGAGATCGGAGTCAGTACACCCAGAGTTTTTTGCCCAGAGTTAGGACTTGGGATGATGTGCAAGGCTGTTGAAAGTCAATATGAATGGCTTCGTCACCTACCACCTTGTCGCTGTAACTTGATGTACAACACGCCCCTTAACGACACTGGCAGAAACCGCCTGGCCCAGGAAAGGTCGCGGATATTCTCTCAAAACCACCGGCCTCGCACGTGAGCTCGGATTCGGATTCCCGACCTTGCGCAGCATATTTCTTGGAACTCCTTCTGGTGACCAGTCTTCTTTTGCCCAGCAGAACATCGGACAGTCCTCCGTCATCCTTGCCGTCTTTCCTGCATGGGTCCTCTCGGCTTCCTCTGCACTGCTGCTATATTCCAGCTTCTCTTTCGCTCCCAGCTTCCTCCTGAAGGACTGTTTCCGACCACCTCTGTCCTGTGTAGCTTTCATTGTGCATGTATCGTAGCAGCCAGTACTGGCCATGCTGTGGCACGACGGGCACAGAATGCCAAGAAACGAATTTTCGATCTGCTGTGTCATTTGGACTACCATTCTGTGCTGAGTACATAGAGTTTCCGATGTGTGGGCTCCTGTGGAGACCAAGTGCCGCGAAACATGAACAATGATAGTGAAATCACGCTGGGGTTCAGTGATAGAGCTGGTCACAGGACTTTGGCAGCATCTCTTGCGGGACGAACCGACGAGGCGTACAGGTACAAAACGGTGAAACGGATTCTGAATGCCACCTAAACCCTTTTTAAGCACGAAGCCCTGAACCCTAAACCCTATAAACCCAAAACCCTGAGCAGACAAAGCCGAGCCCGCAGCGAGTGTCTGAAGGCTGCAGGAATGCGAGCCGTTTGCTGGGGCACTTCCCGCAATCGATGCCCTGCGCCTTGCCGCTGATAGACCCACCTATCTACATCCCCTTATACTATCATTATAATTTACTGTAGGTATAATCCAGGATAAGGAAACCCCAAGATAGTATAGGTAATTATTTAAGCGCACATGACCGCACATGTGTAGTCGGATTCCGGTCCTAATTATAGGCGTCGAGAGTCGACACCTAACATATGCCTGCGCGCCCCCTTCCCCGCGTAGTGAACAAACCTTCTGCAGGATGGTTCCAGTGTGGCACACTTCTGTTGCGCATGACAGCATCCCGCACACGTAATCATGCCATGTACCCATGGCGTTCTGCGTTTACTGTCAATTTTTTCACGTTACAGTCTGATTGAACTGTAGACAGAAGCGGCGTGACGATCTTTAAAGATCCTTGAGGGATGATTGCCGGCCGATACCGCTCGGCCACCCAAGCAGTAGTCATTGTGCACAGCACGTCAAGCTGAATCAACTTCGGTTTGAATATGTTTGAATGCCGCACCTGCTGCTCGCACCCCGAATGAAGTAGATTTGAAGTCGCCTCTCAAACCGTGCTATGCCCCGCTGCCTTGGAGATGCCACATTCGCGGCCTGAATCGAGGCAGTCATGACAATTCGAGGGGACCGTGCTATCTGCTATCGCGTCTTGCGAGCAAACACACGTCACATGCGAAAGCCTGCAACAAGGCTTAATGTCTCATACCTTTTCTTGGGGTGCTCGTGAACGGAAGACAGCTTCGGTGTAAATTAACAGCCGGCCGGAAGAGTTGCAGGAGCCTTCCGCTTCGCAGGAACAGGTGCGTCTCGATGACCGCTGTGTCAGCTCGCTGGAGTTCTGTGGCAGCCTCGAGCAGGTTCAATTCTTCAGGGCTTTTGGCGCACTTCTTGTGATCTTGCTGTGGCCGACACCTTGCTTCGGACGTAGGCAGCTCTATGTATTTGGGCCGGGTGGGGTCGCCGGCTGACTCTTCGGCATGAAGCCGACGGTTTGGGCACGGATCTACACAACGAGTGCATGAGAACGATGCCAACATTTTGAACCTGCAATACAACATCATAACGGCCAAGCAACTCCTTGGATGGCGGCTTCAGCGCATTGCACACCGAACCGTCGCCAACATGCTGCCTCGGAAGTCTCGGAGACAACTCCTTAACATTTGAAGGTACTCAGATTTCTCTCAGCTGAAACGTTTTGTGCTCGCTCCTTGCCTGCCGCAGTCATGCCTTCGCTGGCGTTTCCACTTCTCTGCCCTCTGAGGTGCTTGACTTCAGCTTCGGCAAAGCCGAAGTCCATGGGACTCTTGGAGCAAGGGACCATATGCCGTGTCTATACTGGTGCTGCGTAAGTCAAGGTAGGTGGGGTGATCCCCCAATTCAGAGCGCGTGCGCCAGGGATCCTTAACACTGTCTTTAGCCCATTCATCCTACCTTTCGACGCCCCTGAGTAGAATCAGTAGCACAGTGACCGAAGATGTAAACGGCACGTGTTCAGAATATTGCTGCGGAATGCTGGGCAACGAAAGGAAACCTTGGCCGGGACACTCCAGAAGCTTCTCGAACCGCTCTTCTGCGGCAGCATAGATCTTTTCGTCGACCTAGCGGTTCGTCCAGCAAACTAACTTTCTCCGGCTCCAAGGAAAAGCATTCCGGGAAGCTAGATCAGTTGTGGGTCCACTGTACGTTTCTGAAGTCTGCATCTGGAGATCTTCCGGAGACATGCTTGTGCTGGGCTAGGCGGCTAGACATAGGCCTTACCTTATAGGATTCTATATATGAATCTCAAAAAGGAACTACATTGGGGCCCTAGGGTAGATGCAAGAGCGACGGCAGTTCTACTGGTTCGTGGACGAAGGTGCAGGGCTGAGGTCTGCAAAACGAAAGAGGGGCGCCTTTTGGGCTTCCTCTCTGCATTGGCGGCACCACTGTGGGGGCGAACAGGGCAATGATTCGGCTGTTCACAGCCACAAACCTACCGCACAGTGAAGTCGCATACGAAGGCGAAGGCCTGGTCCCTGAAGCCATTGAGCACCGACTCGTCGTAAAGATCCTGGTGAGATCCTGATACGCCAGGGCCAACTGAGAACTGCGGGATTGTGCGAAAGGGAGATACTACGAGTTCGAGTTCAGCCACTCGAAGAATGGAGAGTTCGTACCCGCCCTGGGTGCATGCTGGCAGTACGTGTGCAAGAGCAAGCCCGTCTGCTTGTGCATAGGAACTCTCGGACAACTCTCAGATGTGAAATAGGCGAAGCTGCACCGATGACCTCAAAATGGATGACATGTTGCCGGGTTGATGTGAGAATAGAGCACCCTGTAGCTTCCAAGCTAGCTGCCACGGCTCACGAAGGCAACCATGAGCAGTCCTCCGGAATGGAAGTCCACCAGCTGTGCAGTGCTAACGGCGCCGCCGAACCTCAAAAAGACTGTGAGTTCAATTCTTCTCTTCGAGCAACAGTCTGCCGATGTGACTGGATCAGGGTCCGCACGCCAATCTGCCCGCTAAGCTGTTACGGATGTTGTGGATGATCGATCTCCTAATCTACTATGCCAGGTAGCATGCGGTGGAAAAGGCAAACCGATTCGTCCCAGCGCTCGGTGAGACCCACGAAGGCCATGTCCTTAAGAAGGCACGAAGCAAATGAGTAGAGGCAACCAGCTCGAGCTCTCTGGGACTGGGCCAAGCTCGTGAGGCGCGTGCTTACGGATCCGCTTCTAAACCAAGCCAACTGTTGCGGACCATGAGGGCGCACACACTCGGAGGGGAAGGCGTGGCCGGCTTGCACCAAACTAGTAGATGCTCTTGGAGCA
Organism: Symbiodinium sp. CCMP2592; assembly: GCA_905221615.1. Taxonomy (NCBI): domain Eukaryota; class Dinophyceae; order Suessiales; family Symbiodiniaceae; genus Symbiodinium; species Symbiodinium sp. CCMP2592. The sequence goes on from CAJNDT010004802.1 coordinate 58,110, forward strand.
AGAACTCATGGTACAAATTAGTTTTTGTTCTGCATCCAGCCTGCAAAGCCTCTGCTGGGAAGTAAATGAGCCAATTTGTTAGTTACCACAACTTCCTACATAGGTGTGGGCATTCAGCTTGCATTCAGCCGCACATCGTCGTGTTTCGGATACATCATACTGCCTGACTAGGATACAACAAGCTCTTGAAGGTTTACGGATGTCGGTACAGGTGAGAGCCTATGAATCTCATAGATAACATAAACTGCAGTTATATGCGGGCATATGTGTGTGCGTGTACATCCCGTCGAAAAAATGCAGGCCTCTGGCCTCCAGCATCTCCAGCGCCTGCTTTAGTCTTTGTCGCCCTCCATCGAAAGGCTCACCATTCCTTCAGAGTCCGAACTCTCGCACAGGTGTGGGAAAGGGCAAGAAACGGCCTTTGTGGGAACATCCCAAGGACGGGCGAGCACAGCAGGTCACGCCGGCAGCCGAGTAAGCTTAATAAGGTCATCCTTTCCTCGAAAGCCCTCCGAGCCACTCTGGGGACACGGCCGTTTACTCGAGGCCTCTGCGCAATCACCGCCGGTGAGCATGCGGGCAGTGCAACCCGCAATGCCTGCCGCATCCCAAGTAACACAAAAGATGCAAAGTGGGCATCTCGCTGCCACGATTCCAAACTTGTGAGACCTGGCTAACTGAGTTCTTCCAGCTGCCGGGCTGCAAGTGACTGCAGCTCCTGTCTTCTATGACTGCGACCAGCCGTTCAGCCGCACCTGGATAGCGGGCGTAGCAGGCCGTCGCCTTCTCACCCAGCGGCGTGCAAGCCTCCCAAGAGCGGCTTCAGGCTTGGGAGGCCGCGCTCAGAAACTGGCGGAATTTTCATGGTCGAAAAAGATCGGCTTGGAAAAGGCAAGCTTGTAGCTGGAGTAAGGAAAGCGATACCGAGCCGAAGAAGCGCGATTGAAACCTTGCAACTTGTACGCTTCCCACGCGAAATCAATCTTGCGAAGCAGCCTGGACCATGTCCTGGTACTCTGCGTGCTGGAAGCCGCTGGCATGCAGGCCATTGTGATAAGCAGAGATGAGCCTGGCTCTGCGTAGCCAGCGTAGTTCGTTTTGTTGAAACAGGGTGCTGTAGCAATACCTGCCCTCCAACCCGGCGTAATTCTAGACCTTTGCAATGTCGCCTTCTTCTCCGTAACCGGCCCCACTGGCTACTGTACGAACTACTGGTTACGATGTCTTTCACCAGAAGCTCCTCAACTCTAGTTCTATCCAGTGACAGCTGCGGGTGCTGCTCGTAATCACGGCACATGGCAACATCGTTAGGATCATTGCCCTAAGTAATCACTTCCCCCTAACATTCACCCCCCCCCCCTAATATACCAACTACCGGCCACCGGAATTTCGCGGTTCGGCCCCACATTCAATTTAAAAGGGACAACATTAGGGGGGGTGGCAGATCTGTATGTGTTTTAATTGAACGAAGGCTACAGTTGTACTAAAGACAGCAGAGCTTTAGGGTTTAAGGGTTTAGGGCTCAGGGCTGAAGCTTAAGGGCTTGGGGCTTTAGGGCATAAAGTTTAGGGCTCAGGGCTTTATAGAGCCAAAGATTACAGCAGTAATTACTAAAGACACCAGAGCTTTAGGGTTTCGGCGCTCACACTCGGACAATCCAGGCGAGGCATATGCTTTAGGGTTTAAGGGTTTAGGGTTGAGGGCTAAAGCTTAGCCCCACTCATACGTGGATGCACCGAACCGAAACCCCCCTAATAGAAATCCAGTTTTTATATTAGGGGGGAGCCCTTTAATATTAGGGGGAAACGGTTAACATGTGTCAAGCATTGTCATACTTCCGCCTCTGACTGGCGATGCTGCTGCTGCTGCATCTACTACAGCCACGACCACGACCGCCACCGACTACCACTGCTGCAGCTGCTGCTACGACGACGAAGCCCACTGCCACTACATTCACTACATCGTTGTCAGTCGTTCTGGCAGCGTAGACTGCAACCAATGAGGGCACACCTAGCAACCCCTGTGGCTTCCAGTACTCCATGAGTCCGATACGCTGGCCACACTGTGGCAGGAGCAGGATTGGTGCTCAGAGAGACCCTGTCAAGACTTTAGACTCTCGTGAAGTACAGACCTGTGGCAAGAGCAGGATTTTGCACCCAAAAACACTTCAGAATACGTATGGGATCGTGATGAATATGAATAATTGCCGAAGATGAACAAGTCTGCGTCCCAGCAGCTGCGGCCGGGCCAGGGCTGGAAAGAACGCAGCGAGATCAAAAATGTGCACCCCGGGCAGCCCTCCCGCGAACAGTCATGTAATCCTGTTGATGTCATGGGATTACTCCCAGCGTAAGAAGACATATTTGGGGAAATCGCGAATCTTGCGCTTCTTGCAGTCACAGTCATGGATGCTGGTGCTGGTGATTCGATGGTTGGATGGGTTGTAATTGCTCTTGGCCTGCAATACTTGCCCCCGTCTGTGAAGCTGCTGGCTTCAAGTGACGCAAAGGCGGAACTTGGTGCCAGCGAATGCGACGGCACTTTGATACCTCCCACAGTCGTAAGCAGCTTCGGCCTCTGTGCTGGGCGACGGAACATGCCAACCACCTGGCTGCGTCGGGAGGGAACTTCAAGCAATCGGATGTTGTCAAGACTATGCTCGAGTTGTCGGTTCGGTTCAAGGCAATCTTGGTTTCTGCAGAGTCAACAGTGCAAGTGCGTGCTGTCTCTGTAGGAAGTCTTTTTTGATGTGCGCTTCCCGCACAAACAGAAACAACGACGTTCTCACTTCTCATCTTGACTACCCATACGTCCCACGAATAAGACTACACGGACAAACTCCATCTGATGCCCTCTGTCCTGGGCTGCACCACCGGCGAGATCGAGATGGGCGAACTGTGCATCTTTGTTTTGCCCTGAAGCCGTTTTCGCACTTGACATGAGCGGGCCTGCCAATTCTCATAGCGCGTCTGCATCTGGGAGACAGGATTGTGCTGCGTCTCGAATCTTGAACTCAGGACACCTCCCAAGGATCAATACGCTTCGATTTCTGGTGCAGCCATTCAACAGCAGTCTCGTTGGGCCAAGCATGCTCTTGATGAGACAGCTGCAAACCGTTGAGATGGGACATGGGCGCCGCATTCCAAAACCTGCTCCTCGTGCCCTGGTCTTGCAACCGGCCTTCCCGACAATACCTTGGGCTTCGTGGTGGGGCACACTGCACTACTACCTAAAGGAACGGCTTGTCAAGGTGGTGCTTCCGCTGCGTTGGGGGAAGGATGCAACCGTCGAAACCGACAGCCCTGTCACTGAAATGCACACAGTACCACCATACACTTATGCATCAAATGGCGCCCAAGCACTGATCTGGGGGGTAGCGGCCCTTGAGCGCCAAATCATAGCAGGCCTCCGAAGGGCAAGGGACCCTGGTTGAAAGCTTAAAAGCTGTGCGCATGCCCACGTGGATGTTCAATTCTCGGCATGACTTCCAGATGATTTCCACGAATGCGCACCGTAGAAGCAGTTGACTCATCGTCTGCAACACCCGAGCCATGGGGCCCTGGGCAGTGGCTGCTATCCAGGACTGTAGTCCGCAGTTTAAACCGAAGAAGGCATCACGACATGCCCCTGAAGCATGATTATAACCCTGCTGCATCGAAAAGGTGCAGCGCCTGGCAGTCCGGGGAGGCCAGTGGGCTGACTGAGAGGTCCAAGGGAGCTTCCTGGCCACAGGCCTCGCATAACGTGACTTCGCATGCATAAGCCGATGTCGCATCTGCAAGTCTGTGAATGCCGCCATGTTCGAAGACCGCGATGACACCATCGGTGATGTTGGTTGTGTATGCATCTGAAGAGGGTTATAGCGTGGCGGCGAATGCCACGAACATGGTTGCGACGTTTGTGCCGACTGTGAGGACGGATTATGATGACGGGGATGCAGAAGCAAGGGACCATGACGATTCGTGATCGCAAAATTGCTGCGCATGGAACCGGGTGTTCTCGAGGTTACCGGCGTAAGCTCTGTCGTTAAGCAGTATAGGGGACTGTCGCGGACTGTAGGATCCAGATGTGACTAAGGTCACCAAAAGCGCGTTGAAACGCCTCTTGGAAGCTGAAAGTATTACTGTACGGATGCCAGCGCGGAGTACTCCTGCAAACAACTGGAACCTGATCTTACCACAGTGGCGGCAGGCATGATCCAGTTGTAGCGTACGTGAAGATCGTATCACAACACCTCAAAAATCAATTTCCGAAGCAGTACACCCTAACAAAGCTTTCACCTGCTAACTTCTGAAGCTTTTTGTTGAGGGCCTCAAGATGCCTCAAGCAAAACGTCCATAGCTTCGACCGGTCCAAGTCGCATAACTCCACAGTGTTGCTGCGAAGCTAGTGCCCGCTTTTGGAAAGTGAAGCCAGCGAATGTTGCCTCAGGCATCACCGGAGCCTCTGTTGAGTGGGGCTAGGCACGGACTTCTCTGACAACATCAGCGAAGCTGCAACAACACCTCCCGTTGACGTACACGACCCGCAAACGTCCTCAAACTGACGACTAAACTCAACATCTTGTTGACGAGCACCATCACCAGCAGCATCATAACCGTCGTCATCAGCAACATCGCCACAACATTATTCTGCTTTGCTCTTCAAAGGGCACAGGAGCTTTGGTTCTTCAGCACGCTACACAGTAACAGATACATGAAAAAAACGCTTGACTTGCAGTCCTAGACCGTCTGCACGAGCATGAAGAATGCGTATTATTGAATCGGGGGCGATATACCATACTCAGTTTGATGGTGCTGTGAGTTGGTACATGGAGCTGCCGATCATTCTTGGCACGGCCAAGAACCGAAAGCTTTGCGAGATCAGATGTCAGCTACTCCTATGCTAGTGTTATCCGGTGCTTTGCCAAGTCGCACCAAACTATATCTGTCTAGCCTGGGCCTAGCCTTCCTCAAACACGAAAGCTCAGCCCCCAAAGCCTTTAGCCCACTTCATGTAAGTTGGAACTTCTGCCAAACAGGACTCAGGTGCGGAGCTGCACTTCCTCGCTAGACCGCGGGAGCTCAATGGAAGTGCCTCAGACATGCACAAGCTCATGTTTGAAGCTTGAGTGTGCAACCGTTGGCCAGGAGGTGAGACGTGGATGTGTAGGTCGAAGGTGCTGCTGGGCTGTGCTATTGGCTCTGAACTCGATGATCTTATCGGCTCTTGCGTGCCTGCTGATATGATTCCGACAACCTTCTTTCAATGCAGCGCTATCCAAACTGAAACCCTAAACGGTGCAATCCACCTGTTGAGATTCAACCCTATGTAGATCCACGAGCTTCCAGATCCATGCCTGCACAAAAATAGCATCAACACAAGCACCGAATCTGTCCCAGGCACTGCAGCTCTTGGATGTTAACCTCGGACCACCTCCGTGGACCTGCTCGAAGGCAAGGCAGGTGGAGTCTCACAGCGAATCGGAGTGGAGGCTGCACTGGGACCCCCTCAAGCATTTCCTTTTGAGAGTCTTTTTGGAGGATCTACATCTACACGGCAAATTTGACGACCACGAGAATGCGATCTGTCTCTCCCGACAATGCTGAATTCAGATTCATGCTTTCCGATGTTGGGCAAACGCCGGGTCTCAGTGTCGCAAGACTGAGAAAATGTGAGCATGTTCGAGGCCAGGCAGGGACTCCACTATTTCTTCCAGATTCAATATCACTTCTGCGCGTACCCACACTTTGTGAGCTAACGGCCAAGCAAAATCACAGCCCGAACATAGCTAACGCAAGTGCAAGTTGCAAAATCCCTACGAACTCAGACTCAGCATTCCAGTGCATAAGCTGAAAGCTCAAGAACTCCACCGCTAAGCCAAGTCCATTTGAAGCCCCCGGGTGCGGTGTAGTTAGTATAGCTTTAGATTTTACACTTGTAGAGCAGGTCAGGCCCAGGATTTGCTGGTCACTTCGGGGTTCCCCGCCAGCTTGTCCCGGGAGGAGGCTCGCTCCAGCTGCGCCACAATGCTCCTGACATCGACTATATTTCCTTGCTTGGACCCATGCCAGGTGAGCCTCCGCGTAGACTATCATACTTCACATCTGGAGGTTTTTGTTTGGCACTCCGTCTTGATTGGAACACCGCCACAGAATCGCGATTTCTAAAGCGGCCAACCATACCGATACTTACAGTATGCATCAGTACGCTTGGGGAAGTCCTTTCAGACAAGGCACTCAGAAGTCCGGCTCGACTTCCGCTGCAGCAGAAACGGAACAATGAATTGGCCGCCATGACCTCCCTGGCAGCAAATTGAGGCGCAGGGCTCGTGTTCACATTCCGGGGCTCGCCCCCCAGGGTCACTATGGGATTGGTGATAACTCCGCGAACAAAGTGCTTGAGTTCAGGGACCCAAGAGGTTGCGCAAGCCGGAAAGCTGTGGGCTTGCCTCTGAGTCACATGGGCCACCGCCCACAGTGTCCCACTCGCCTTGCACGCCTCAGGACCAAAGCGACTGACAAACAACAGGAGATCTGCAAGTAATGGCGAGGTTTGTGAGGTTCAGGATACATGTTCGATTCCCAGAGGTTCTTTCCGATTCGAGGCCTCAGCTGCCTGCGCCATCTGGTGAGTATCGATCTCTTGGGGCCGAGATGCAGTTGCCCCCGGCCAGTGTGAGCAGCGGAAGTATGGCCAAAGCGACTCTCCGACGGAAGGCCATGCTGAGATAAGCAAAACGAACGGCAAACAAAAGGCAGCATGAATACGCCTATGCGGCCTCAAGCATGCTCCCGAAGCATTTACTCTAGCAGCTACTGTAGTTCCGCAGGCCATATATAGGTCCATAGGTCAATCTGCTTCTACTTTCATGGAGGTGCAAAGTCCTGAGATGCAGTGGGCTTCCTGCACCCTTGGGCCGCGGGCGATAGCCGATGCCAGTCCAACTGATTGAAAACGGGAAAGAACCGCTCACATTATATGGGAGTTTCCGAAAAAAGTGGTACCTTATTCGGGGGTCCTTATAATCAGGATCCTACTATTTCGGGTACTATATTAGGGTCCCCTGTTTTTTCGGAAACTCCCATATACACGGGGACTACAGCTCTTGACTTGGCATCGGGGGAAAAATTTGACATACACGGGTGATGTTTCGTGATTTCGTGGCGTTCTAGGCAAGATTCTAGGCATTGCGAATTATTGGGTTATTGGGTTTGTAGCAGTGCAAGGCACTGAAAATTGCAAGGATGACCTCCGGACATCTTTTGATGAGTTGTTGCCAGTCTCTTAGGCAGGTTCTTCGCCCTTCAAGCCTGTGATGTCCCACATCCCCGAACCGGCCCCAAACGCCGCTGAACCCTCAGTCCGAAATGCATGATGGGGGCTCCCCTTTCAGCCCTATACCCAAAGCCATGAAGGCCAAGCACCTGAGGTCGAGATGCGCTTTTGCTGACTGCGATGCCCGTGGGTGCTCAGAAAAGCGCCCTTAAAACCCATCTCTCAGAGGCGACCCTGGCCTTTTATGTCATGATCCGGTCGCAGCTGTGCTTCGGGCTCAGGCCTACAGGCCCGTGGTTGCAATGCTCTCCAGATATTGGAACAAAGCACGTGAGCTTTGAAGCGCTAGGGCCGTAAAGACAGTTTCTCGGCTGCCACATTCTCCAAGACTGCAGAGCAGGAATTTCGGAGGAATTTGTATCCCCGGAAATAAAGAAAATGACCCTTCGGGTGCATAATATCAGGTGCCAGCGCGTGGCTTCCAAAGCCCCTTCGGCGAGAAGCCACGACCGCGACGACGCTCATGACCGGGACTTCTCAATAGAGAAACCCGAATACATGAGTCAATGAGAGCATTTCAAAATGGAGACAGGTAATTATCCTCCCATCTGGAGTCTCCCGGTTGCTAGCAATTGGCTGCTGGTGCTTCATTTGATAGGAGCTGCTGCCTGCCATAGGCCTAGTCACAAAGACCCGTGCTGGACGAATGTCTCCTTTTTTAAAAAGTTGGGTGGGCTTTGCTCTGCGCAGCATTTTCAGGTAAAGCCGAACAGGTGTCTACAAGGCTCCTGCGCAACTCAAAATCAGGCCGGAAGAAACTTCACATCCCCATTCCCAGGCAAAAGCAGAGCTATCCAGCGCCCCATCAGAAGGCTTCACAATTACTACCACCATGGCAGTTCATACAATCAACTTCGCCGATGTCGCAGGACAACTGCTCAATGTGTCGTGGTGAACCAACAGTAGGCTGCCATGAAGGATGCCACGCAGCAACAAAGCCCAAAGAAAGAGGGACACCACCTGCCCAAACAAACCATGGAAAATCATCTCTTAGCGCTCACTTGTCTGTAACACTTGCCACTAGCGCAGCAGTCAAAACATCGCAGATTCCAGGGGAGGCAGCGGGGACGTCGCGCCCTTCTTCTGACTCCCGGATGACATCGGGCTTGTGGCTTCCTCCGACATCGCCTCGACCATGTTCATCCTCTCAGGCGCGGGCATGTGCGGGGTTCATTTTGCGATGCATGGTTTTCCATTAACACCAGGACCTTCTGACGTCTGTCGTACTGGCGGTTGTGTCTGCTCGTTTGCACACTTCTTTGGCGTGTCGACCAGGTAATTAGTGTTGTCTACGTACCGTCTAATATAGGTTTGAGGCTCCCTACATTTCTCATAAGACGAGACGGGCAAGCACTGAGACAAACGCACACACGCATTAGGGAGAAGATCCTCCATCGCAGCTCACGGCACATAACGCGAACTCTCTCGGACGGCGGTAGGTGCCAGAACTGTCCGAAGAGCCGATCCTCAGCTGCGCCGAGATTCCGAGCTGCAGTACCGTTGTTGTGACGGTATGGTTTTACATCTTGATAGGATGGTGTGCAGGCACGGCTCGAACAGCTTCTGAATCTGCGTATTGAACTCCTCCTTGTTGGGAATGCGCTGCCTGTGGCCCAGCGGCCATGTTACCCACAATGCAGGGGCATAAAACATGGCTCGGCGCATGACATTACATGATCGCATGCGCAGTGTTCCTTTAATCGGGAAGCAGAACTTTGCGCTCTCGGTGATGTTTCTCAAGGCGCACTTTCGGAAAACGTGAGAAAACTCGCTCCGCGTGACTGGTGCAGCAATGTTCCTAGCTGCGGCTGACACCCTGTCTGCGACCAGAGTTGCAAGATTTCAGCGACATCCTCCGGCCTCCAGGCAAACTCCGAACCACTGAAAACACCTCTTTCTTGTGATACTAAACTGACGAATGGTGGTGCATGCCTGGAAGCCGACATGTCCTCGACGCGCAGCTTCTTCACTTTGGCCCATTTCCGTCCTTCGAATCCGTCAAGACACGTAAGTGTGCAGCCTTGCCTACTTCAAGGGTTGCAACAACGACCGTGCCTTGATTTAGCACGAAACATGAGCTTGAACGTATATCTGGACTCGACAAACTTGCATATCGAACCCTTTTTGCAGCTCAGGGTGCTGATGTTCGACAGGCTGCTGACCTTCATGTACTGGGACATGCCCATGATGTACGATTCCGCAGCCTTTCTTTCGGACAGTGTTACAGATGTCACAGGCCACAATGCTCTCATGAATTCGGTCGCTGACTTATGCAAGCTGTTGTTCTGGCAACGGCTTGCTGCCGAAGCCATTCGAAGGCGTGCCTCTGCCACGCACCAAGCTCTCTGCAACAGGTCCAGATCCAAATCCAGGGCGAGAACGTGTGTGAAGGAGCTGTCCTTCAAACGGGACTTGGAAAGTCGCCAAGGCATCAACACAGCTCTTCAAGACCTGAGTCAGCCCGGACTGTTAGTCTGACTGCCTTTACACCTGTCTGTACTGGCCAATGCGAACAACAAAGCGGCTCTGTCCTTGGCCGCTAGCCAAGCCATCATGTCCCCGAACTTGTTCCTGAGCCAGGAAGGAGAACTGAGAACGAGACATCGAGATACCAGTGGAATGCAAGCGATATTCGTATGCAACAAATGGCCATATGATTCCCCCTAACTCGATGTCTGACTGACCAAAGGCACGCCGGAAAAGGCTCAGAAACGCATGTATACATATGTATGTATATATATATATGTATATGTATGTATGTATCTCTCTCTCTAACCCCTGAGAGTCTCTCTTTCTTCCCCTTATACCGGGCTTAGGGAAGGGTCGAATCCCCCGGGCTCCAAGCCCTCCCGATAGTCTCTATCGGGATAGGAGGAGTGAATAGCGAATGTAGTGCCCCCTTGGCGCCAAAGCTGGTATAATTAAGACCGTCGGAGAAGGGGCGCACGTACATTCTCGAGGACCTTTGATCAGAGGCTTCTTTCCCCCAGCAATCTCAAGGAGGAACAACAAACAAATAGAAATAAGAATGAAGGCAATGACAGCTGGTTGAAGGTCTCTCTGTCTTGCGACAGATTACAAGTCCTGGCTGGCTTACAAGTCTCAATGCCAACTTTTGGGGTAGGCCTTGGATCTTGCCAAAGCTACTCACGCACTCAGTACTCAGTTCGAAATGGGTTCCTCCTTTTCTCTCTCTCTCTCTCTCTCTCTATCTCTCTCTCTCTCTCTCTCTCTCTCTCTCTCTCTCTCTCTCTCTCTGTGTGGTGTGCGCAAAAAATATATATAAATATAAATAGAAATATATATATATATATATATATGTATGTATATGTATATGTGTATATATATACACACCATGCAGGTACATGTATGTATATACACATACAGATACATGTACATATGCAGATACATGTGTATGTATATATACACACATGCGTACTCACATGACACTCTTACATACATATGTATAGACACATACACGCAAACAATAATTTCACAAGAAACTCTTTCTACATAAATATCGATATAGTATACACCTTACTGAATAGGGCAGGGCGTCATTTCGCACTGAATGCTGGAACCGTCCGCTCGACACGGTGCGTCCGTGTTCAGGAACTTTGGACAGCCGCAGCCACATGGTGGCACTAGCGCGCCTCGCGGGGCACAAGTGTGGCGAAGGGCAGTATCTGAAGAAAGTATATTCTTCAGGTGGCTTTCTCGCAACAGGTGTTGGAACCCACTGTGCTGCTTGTCTCGGTGCACATCAAAACGTCCCTCCGTGCAGGAATCGCAATTTTCGTCGGGAAATGCCCACTGAAAACGTCAGGTGCCCCGCCAGGCCTGTGACGGAGTCTGTCTGTTGAACCGTTGGTGAGCAGATGCTCTTGTGTTGGTTCACGCAGAAGGCGCAGATCCAATACGTCCCTGCAGGAATGCAGCATCAACACAAGAGATGTCCCACGACACAGAAACGACACAAAACCAACTATCACAAGTGAATGCGCACACGTCCAGAGGCACGTTGAAGTCCACAGCCCCTGGAGATCCAGTGCTTTATCAAATCCACGTCGGTGTCCAGTAGATTGCCAATGCGACCATACTCTTGCCTCGGGTCTGTTTCTGAGTTTGAACCTGTGCGGCATCCCCCAGGCCCAGTGTACGAGTGAGCTCATGTTTGTAACCATCACGCACGCAGAGTCAAAAAGCGAGGAATGAGATGGATGAGGAGTAGACATCAATTCAAAACATATGTTGGGTTAGCATATCGCGGCAGGTCGACCAGCAACGAAGGCCGCGAGAAGTTATAATCTAAGCAGCGAGAGAGCGAGAGAGAGAGAGAGAGAGAGAGAGAGAGAGCGAGAGAGATCACAAGAAAAGAACGAACAAGGTCGAACTCACAAACTCAGATGATGACACCCTCCATCCAGCTGCAAAAACGTGATCAAGGTATCACACCCTGCGTTGAACCCAATACCAGTTTTGCTGCAAGCTGCAAGCACTCTCAATCTGCTAACCGACCAACTCCCCTGCTAGCAGGCACTCGAGCAAAAACCGAAGTCCGGGACGCTCCCCGAGACCGTCAGCCACAACAGCCGCGACCAAGTCCCGGAAGCGGCCTCGCCTCAGCTTGGGAGGTCTTACAATCGAGGAGTGTTGCACTTGATGGGCTTGGCCACGAGTAATGGAAAGCAAGTTCCCTTCCCCCGCCCCCTGTCCGTCGCGCTGATGTCCTATTCTTTTCGTCAGCTTCTCATCACAGGAGTGGGCACCATCATATGCCCTTTTTTTTTGATCCCGTACTGAGGCCGATGCGTGTGACGGGAGCAGGAGCGTTCTCCGAACAGCTCACATACAAAGATCTCTCAGGCGCACCATCAGAAAACATATCTGGCTGGTGCGGGGGACGGGCCTGCGAAGTTATTATTGTCTCACCGACGGTTGACATTGCGAGTGACATTTGCAACTGCAGGTCTGCTCTTTACAGCATGGCCGTTTGGCCGGACAAAAGCACAAGATAGCACAATATGAAGACTGTTCGTATAACTTGAGAGCAGGAGCGGACGAAAAAGCTAGGGGCGGGTAAGCGAATGTAAACGATGCCGTTGTCCGTGCATGCTGTTGCGAACTGGAAGGGAGCCGCTACAAGTTTGTAGCTAAACAGAAATTGAGCTTGCATGCGTTGTTACAAGATCCAAGCCTGCAAGAGCGGCAGATGGCAACAGCCAGCTCCTCAATGCAAGAACCACTCTGAAACGTTTTTCCACCCATTCTGCAAGCATGTTTATGATTCTGCTTGTCAACAAAGAGATCAGGAAAGAAAGCCTGCGGTGAACCCGAAGTCTTGGGGTGCACAGATGTACGCTGGGGTTGGTTGCCGAACAGTTGCGGTTCTGCTGTCTGTTGTGTCCGACCCTCCTGGGTCAGGGGGAGGGCCGGGGGTGCGGGGCCCACAGCTCAGGACGGAGAGAGCAATGTGGAACTCAGAAATTACTGTATCGGTTCGTGTCTCCTACGGTGATACCTGAAAGCCGGAAACCAAGGAAAAACACAAAACGGCTGTGGAATCCGGGACACCATGTGTGGGAGACCATGGCCTCGGGTAGCATTCGCTGGCCTGGTCGTGGCAAGACTTCTAAGTGGGAGTTTCCGAAAATAAGGGACACTAATACACTACCCTAAATATCCCTAAATAGTAGGATCCTTATTATAAGGACCCTAAAATGAGGCACCCCTAGTTTTCGGAAACTCCCAAGTAGCAAGTGATGGCTTCGGTAAGGCTTGGAAAAGTTCACAACGGATCCGGTATTGTAGTAGTGCGCCTCTAGCGACTCCTGCAAAGCTCGGATCCGCTGGCGGTTTGTGCAGCTGCCATAGCAGATTCTATTTGTGTAGACTCTCACAGCTCAGTGAACAAATCTATCCCTGCAACTCGAACATTGGTCTACAGACCAGGAAGTGGTCTGGGGCTAAACCCCAGCACAAAAGAGTGGTGTGCAAGATTCCAGGATGGCCGCCTTGCATCAGGACATTTGCCATGTCGGATCCAGCGCTTGCCTTTGCTGTTGGGGTTCAAGCTCCGCACACAAAGAGCACGCTGCATGGATGCTTGACAGTCATTTCCCTCTAGCCTAGCCGGCTTCGCATCTGCGTCAGTTTGGTACTCTCGCCCTCGTCTATCCGACCCAGGTGCACTCAGGGGAATGATGGCTTGCCGCACCACATCACTGGTCGTGTGCCTGTCGGCATTTGACATTTAAGACTGCGCCAACTTCGAAACCCTCTGCCTTGAGTTTCATCACTCCAGGCCCCTGGCAGGCCTGTCCGGGTTGAAGCCCCGCATATAGTCTCGCCCTAGGCCCTGGTAGAAGTCCAGGAGCACCTCCACGGTAATCCTCGGACTTCAACGGAAGTCAAAGCTTCTTGACCTTCCTCTCACACCTGTCAAGCTGATCATTGGGTGAGATGCCTGGAACTAGCTGTGACAACCCCGCTGCATTCCCGTCACACAGCTGACTTTCACTTTCGTTTTCAATGTCTCCGTCACTTGTGGCATCACAACATCCAGGAGCCCTACATCCAGTTGACACCCTCCGTGTCACCCCCCCAGACAGCCAGGTAAGCCCGAAGCCAACAAGGCCATGTGCCTCAGACACGCAAAACACCAGCCTTCATATATACATAATATATATATATATATGTATATATATATATATGTATATATATGCACATACACACATATAAAAGAAACATGATACAACATAATATAGCATAAACAAATATACAATAATATATACATATATATATATATATATACATATATCCTAGTTGCCCCAGTTCCTGAAGTCCGCTTCGAGCTGCGCACGGCACGCCAGATCCTGGACTTGAGCCTGTCGGCGGGCCGGGAGACTGGAAACTGCAAGGATCCTAACGGTGGACATTCTGACTATCATATGATGCAACATAATAAAACATAAAACAATATACAGTAACATAACATAATATAGTATGATATAGTACAGTATATAATATAGTATAACACAGTATGACATAGTAGTAGGATCGAGGTCTGGAGGCCTGGACTCGGACTGCTTGCAAAAGAAGCTGGTGCCGCAAGCAACAGGGTTTGGCGATGCTCGAGGGTCTTTGGATACACTGCCGCCGACAACAGTTTGACCTATGTTGGCAAGATGGTGCTCCATGCTGCTTTAGAACTAGTCTTGCACTTCCTGCGAGGACAAAGCCTACATCGTGTACAGAGCCTGCCATCTCGGATCGCTCGACAAAGAAAAGCCCGCTTGCTGGCGGGCACGCTTCGCCAAGCGCAGCTCCTCCTCGGCCAGCTTTGCTAAGTGAGGAAACCGAACTTTGTGGCTGCTGAAACGGAAGTGTGGTTGGCGGCATGTAAGCTTTCACTTTGTTTGCTTGCATTACATGCCGATAGATGCCGGCTCCCTTGGACAGGCACCAACAGAAGCGAGCTTAGAAGCCTTGCCATGGTTGCCTTCCCCCGCCCACACACTTGCCAAAGCTCCTCTTGGAACCGTGCATGGATGCCCACAAGAGACGACAAGCCTCCGTAGACATACCAGATGATGACGATCAGGTAGAGGTAGTACAGAGTCGTAATAAGCACTGAGTCTGTCATCAAATATCCAGCAAATCCCCCGCCCAAGCGGTCTGTTACCCGGGCACTCAAGTCCGCAGGAAGTGGCCACAGGAAGCCACCGAAGAGCATGATGTGACCGAAAACCAGCAGCCTAACCACAGACAAGGTCAGAACGTGGCGCCTGTGCTTCCGCAACTTGTGAAAGGTAGCCTCAATCTCCGGGTCACCATTTTGAAACCATATCTGACTGCGTGATTTGGCTTCCTGTGCTAAGCGAGCAGTTGTGTCCTCCGACAGCCGGAGCACACCACCCATGATTTTGAAAGTCTGGAGGGCAAAAATAGTGCTGGCACACAGAAATGCCCAACAAACCATGCTCGACAGTATTCGAACTGAGTCGGGCCAGTGCAAACCCATATCTGCCCTGAGTCTTTGGGCCGCAGCTGCTGTAACCGCAAGAATGGAGAGCAGTGCATCTACGAGCAACATGTGGGCAGCTTTCCGTGTACCCAGATTTATGGCCAGAACAAGTTCAATGTCCGACATGCAGTTGAAGATAAACGTTTTCTGATAGCCGAAGCCTACGCCATGCAAGCAACCCAGCGATATCGCCACCGTCAGGCCATAGTCTTTGATACGAAGGAACTGCAAGATGTACTGGACAACCAGGGCTGCTTCGCTGATCCACATCACGAACCTTCACTGACTTCAATGCAATCTGCCTACCTCCCTATCCACAACATGGTCTAGCTGACCACACACGTTCCTGGAATAGCACAGGTACAAAATGGCCCCGAGGTGGAAAAGGCAGTCGGTTCGGGCGTGCATGAGCACTACGCCGGCCGAAGCAGCAACAATCTGCAGCATCACCTAGGGCTTCCGTCTTCAGAATTTCGGCAGAATAGGCTAACAGGTGCAGTTCGGTATTTTGCCTGGGCTCGTTGTGATAGGGGATAGGGGGTAGGAATATGCAACATCTCCAGCCAATGAGATGATGAGACCCATTCAGGACTATACAACAGTTGAGCTGGAAACTCAACATTTGTCCAATCCGAGGCATGATTTCGTGAGTCCAGGTACCGTCGCAAAGGTGAGGTTGTAGGAGTCGTAGGACGTCGAGTGGGGAAACTCGACATTCTCGTAGCTTGGTTCCTGTCACGACATCATTATATATCACAGCGAATGCTACCGAACAAGCGCCCTGGAGGTCTTTGGCTTGGAGTCGTTTGGCAGGCCTGGGCGACGGTTGCCGACCAAATTGCGAGTGCCAGAAGCCCCCACGAAACCAGCACCAAAATCGCTGGTCGCAGCCGACGGCCTAAGTTGGGAGCTGAGCAGTTGATGGAGGACACGACTGTGAGCCCTGTCCAGACTGGTGCACTGATGCGGGCAGCTCTTCTCTTCCATCTTAATTTTAAGTTACGAACTCTGATGTAAAGCCTCGCTTCGCCCCTTCAGCGACGCTTCAGTCCGGATCTCCCTAGCTGTCTGCGCGCAGGGTGGCGGAGAGCTTCTCGGCGTGTCGACTCCAGCGAAGGCCCGGCAAAGGAGAGTTCCATGGACCTGTGTCAGCATCCGATTTCGGTGCAGCAAACAAGAAAGCAAAGCTCGTATAATGTATAATCCTTAACCCTTTGCGCCGAACCAGAACCACAGGGTTTAGATCAACAAGGCTTATATGAAAGGAACCCAAAATCTCATTTTTGTATGTGGTTGGCTTTATTTGTGTTTAAAAGTGTTTTTTTGTATTTAAAAGTATTGTTTTGTATTTAAAAGTTTTTTAAATAGGTTTTTTTGTGTTTTACAGTTGTTAAAATTCTTTTATTTTATTTTTGGTGTAAAAAATACATGTTTGTGAATTTTGTTTCTGAGTGAGTCAATTGGCTTCCTGTTGTTCTACCTGGTTTCCTGCTGCTGTATGTCTACAAAATTGTTGTTTATTTGTTGTTGAAGTTAATAATTTTTAAAATTTAATCTTTTTAAATAGTTTTGGGTTGTGATTGAACAAAGAAGGGAGGCCGTAGTGACATGTTGACTTGCCTTGAGATCTTGCCCTTACCCACACGGATCGACTGCCCATCTCGGTTCGTGGACACCGTTGGCCGGGTGTCAGGTGCTGAGTCGATGGTACCTGGACCGCCTTGGGGCCAACGTGCCAGGGCAGTGGCATATGACACCCGGGCACATGGGCTAAAGTGCCGGGTGGGGTGGTCCAGTGGTTGCGGCTTGATTTGTTCTCCCAACCAGGAGGGGAGGCCATCCATGCTTGTCACGTTAGTTAGGGAGCCTTGCGACTTGGATCGACAGAGGCAGAGTGCCACCTTACCCACACGGATCGACTGCCCATCTCGGTTCGTGGACACCGTTGGCCGGGTGTCAGGTGTTGTCGATGGTACCTGGACCGCCTTGGGGCCAACGTGCCAGGGCAGTGGCATATGACACCCGGGCACATGGGCTAAAGTGCCGGGTGGGGTGGTCCAGTGGTTGTGGCTTTTTTATTTTTCTCCCAACCAGGAGGGGAGGCCATCCATGCTTGTCACGTTAGTTAGGGAGCCTTGCGACTTGGATCGACAGAGGCAGAGTGCCAGTCGAGCCTCTCGAGGTTGCCTTACTTAAGTCCCTGCCCCATCGGGGTTGCTCCCCACACCGTTGGCCAGGTCTAAGTGTTCGGTTTGAATCCAAGCCTAGTGAACGCCTTCTCTTCCATTTCCTTCTCTCCCATCGGTCTTCATCGGCTTCCAGCCCATCGAGAAGTGGATGCCAACTGCTGGGATCTCAGCATCAGCTTGCTTCAGCTACTTCCATTATTATGGTACAGTCCTGGCACCGAGGCTCATGACGAGGATCCTGAGGACATGCTGCCATCGCAGAGGACAAGCTGCCTTGCATAGTCAGTGAGCGTGTCATGTATCGCAACTTGCCGCTGCAGCAGTTGTGCTCGCTGTTGCCCTGCGTAATCTACTATAGTCGTGTTACAGCTGCTCTGTCTCTAGTCTAAGTCGTAGTAGGCCCCCCTGCAAGCCGGCAGATGTCGTCGATGTGGTGGAGTGACAGTGAGTCTGTGGGCTCGGACTGGGTTCTGGTTGACGATGAGGGTGCAAGTACTGCGGGCTCGGTCGCGGACAGTGCTGACGACGATGATTATGTGATTCCGTTCGACGAGATGCTAGAGGAGTCCTTTTCGACATTGTGGATGTTTCTGGATTCTAAAGAGCGTGGGCAAGTCTTTCGAGCAGCCTTCCATATCAATGAACAGATCATGTTCGTACTGTTTCCGAGACTTTTGCGGGATTTTAGGCAAGGCAGAGTGCCAGGAATTTTATATTTCAATGTGACAGACGAATGGCTGTCGTCACTGAATCAATGATTTGTCGTGTTTGTACAGCCTCCGCGACAGTATCACGGATCTTGGGGAAGGCAGAGTGCCGGGTTTGCGTGTGTTTAGGGGATTTTGAATTCGACGATCTAGCCAGCAGAGCTAGACTGTCCGATTTGAGACCTCAGCGGTAGTGTGCGCAACTTGGATTCAAAACGGTTACCCAGCATGACATGCTGACTACACAGTGCCGGGTGGCAGTGATGTCCTCAGGACCCTGCTGTCTCCGAGGCTGGCTGCCTGCCTGCATAGTCTGTCAGTGAGTTGACTTGCACCATACATGATCGACATCTGCCGGCCAGAGAATCAAGCGATTCATGCATACTGATGTAACAGTAGTAACAAAATGTTACATATCATTGATTAATGTACTATATAGTGATGCATTAGTCACTGTTAATGTTTTAATCGTTGGACAATTGTGTGCTCGATGAAAGCAGTGATGCCGACGACCTGCTCTGTCTCTAGTCTAAGTCGTAGTAGGCCCCCCTGCAAGCCGGCAGATGTCGTCGATGTCGTGCAGTGACAGTGAGTCTCTGGACTCGGACTGGATTCTGGTTGCCGATGAGCGTGCAAGCACTGTGGCCTCGATCATGGACAGTGACTACGATGATTATGTGATTTATTTCGACGCGCTGCTAGAGGAGTCCTTTTCGACATTGTGGTTCTTTCTGAATTCTGAAGAGCGTGGGCATGTCTTGCAAGTAGACTGGCATATCAATGATATTATCCTGCACGTACTCTTTCCGAGATTTATGCAGGATTACAGTGAAGGCAGAGTGCCAGGAATTTTATATTACAATGACGTGCGAGACGAAGCTCTGTCGTCAATGATGAATCAGTGATTCATCGTGTTTGTACAGCCTCCGATACCGCATTACGGATGTTGGGGAAGGCAGAGTGCCGGGTTTGCGTGTGCTTAGAGGATTTTGAATTCGACGATCTAGCCAGCAGAGCTAGACTGTCCGATTGGAGACCTCAGCGGTAGTGTGCGCAACTTGGATTCCAAAAGGTTACCCAGCATGACATGCTGACTACACAGTGCCGGGGGGCAGTGACGTCCTCAGGACCCTGCTGTCTCCGAGGCTGGCTGCCTGCCTGCCTGCCTGCATAGTCTGTCAGTGAGTTGCCTTGCACCATACATGATCGACATCGGCCGGCCAGATAATCAAGTGATTCATTCATACTGATGTAACAGTAGTAACACAATGTTACATATCATTGGTTAATGTACTGTATAGTGATGCATTAGTCACTGTTAATGTTTTAATCTTTGGACAATTGGGTGCTCGATGAAAGCAGTGATGCCGACGACCGTTTCAAGGTGCTCAGGGAGTTCCGAGGCAGAGTGCCAGACTTCTGCTGCTGACCATCAGAATCAGGCCAATCACATTGACCTTGGCAGTGATTACTGGAACGAAGCCGTGCAACAACTTCGGTGGAATTGTTTACACTGTGGCAGATCAGCTGCCGACTATACCACCGGCCTCCGAAAGATCCAAAGGGCTGCACAATTGGATCAACGAATCAAATTGGCAGTTGAGGCCATCTCAGATTTCGGAGATATGGATATGAAGTTGTACAAAGCATGGACCGGCCAGACAGATGTGCTGCCTGGGTCGATCCGGCCACCTCGGCCATGCCAGCATGATGTCGAGACGTGGCCCATGGATGATGTTTTGATTTACGACCATCCCCAGTGGCAACTGTTTGTTGGCAGTATTGGTTGCCCGATCCGATATGACCAGCTCCGGGTCAAGCCTGACATTGTCATCTCTATGAATGCAGATGACAGACCTCGGAATTTTGAGCCATGGGACTGGTCTCAGTATTTGGCGAATTGTGGACCGTTTGGCACTGCACATCTTCGGTATGGTGGCTGGGATCAAACACATGCCAATGACTTTGATGCTGAACAAAGAAGCCATGAGTTCAAGACCATTTGGCGCCGCCTCATTTCAGATTTCAGAAAGATTATGATGTGCTGGCAGCGCTCAGCAGAGGAGTTCAGCCAGAGTCAAAGGCAGAGTGCCATCAGGGGCAAAATGATGGGCAAGGCCAATGGCGGCAGGGGCAAGGGCAAGACAATCAGCAAGGGCTACAGCGGCCCCTGTCCGGTTTCCAATCACATGCAAAGCCAGAAGGCATCGACGAAGGGCTCATTTGGCTATGGCTGCTCCTATGACAAGGGCTTCAGCAAGGGAAGTGACATGGGCAGCCTGTTCGGAAGAGCCGCTGAAGGAAGGCAGAGTGCCGATGGAGGGCAGAGTGCCTTGAAGGTGGCCGATGAGACATTCCCTGGTGAGCTCGGTAATGCTCTTGCTTTGTTGGAGGCGATGAAGCTTCAGGGAGGTGGTCGGAAGCGTGGAGGCAAGAAGAGGCCAATTCGTGTGCTTGTCCATTGCTACGGTGGCATTAACAGGACCTGTGCTGCTTATTGTGTCCTAGTCATGGCCTTTGCCTCGATGCCCATGGAACAAGCCATTGTCAGGTGGATCAACCACCGAGCCTACTATGCTCCATTCCGGGATCGTGAGTACATGATTGAAGCACTGCTGGAAATGCAGGATGAGCTGCACACGTACAGTTGATCATCGACACTGAACCCGAAGTCCAGGGTCAAACAGTTCTGCTCCAATGAATGATTCTGAGCCGTCGAAATTTGTGTCCCGACACTGGCCCAGCCAGAGAGTCCTGGACCCGACACTGGACTGCTGGCTGGAAGTGAAACACAGTCCTTACCTTGAAAGGGCTAATAGTTACATTCCCACTTTCAGCTGGCAGTCACAGCTTAATTCGTGCGTTTAAACCTGGCTGCCGGTGTTACTGACTGAGCTTAAAAAGAAAGTGAGATCATGCCCGTCTCGGTTTTGGAAACTGTCAGTTCCTTTGTCGGTTGTGCCGACATGGTGATCAGGGCCGCTGGGGCGATTGGATGAGTGAATCCAGCCGGCGACTCAGTGGGTGCAAATGTGACTTTAACAGTCAGTCTCCGGTGATTGTAATGAGTGCTCATTTTTGCCTACTTGTGCTGTTGCAGCAGTCTGGTTCAGGTAAGGCAGAGTGCCCTTGTCCCAATTGTGCAGGGGGCAAGTCATTATCCGCCATGGAAAACACAGGGGCAGGCCGCCACCGCACTCAGCTGCAAGAGTTTTCAAATTGGCAGCTGACCAACTCATTGAACAACGCTCAAGCCCAAAGAACAAGTCAGGTCGGGAAGGGAGCAGGAAAGCCAGGGCAGACTGCCACAGGGCAGAGTGCCACAGGGCAGAGTGCCAGCGCGAGCAAGGGCGATCTTGGCAAGGGCAAGGGGAAGAAGGGCAAGACCCCGATGCAAGACCCCAACCAGACCCTTCACACATACTTCATGTGCGTGGAGGACGTTTGGCAGGCAGTGGGCAGTGTGTTTGATGATAATCATAGCATGTGTTGATTGTGACTGTTTCTTACTGCTTGACTGGATGTCTCCCTGCAGATTCGCTGGGACTTCTTGAACGGGAACGGCATCAGCGCTTGGGCGCAACCCGGTTCCTCGGAGACCAAAAACCATCCGCACTGGTCCTTGCGCCCCACGGCCCAGTTGGCCCTTGAACGCTACCAATGGTGGCCAGACAGCATTAGATGGCCACTCAGATGCAAGCAATGCTTCGACGCTACATTTATTTATTATCTTATATCTACGGATCTTAATAATTAAAACTGACTAGAATCAAGTAGCAACTTCAACATGATCTCAGTTCAGGATCGATAAACAGGCACCGCCACTTTACCTGAAGCTGTAGCTCACCGGTGCAGGCATGCAAGTGATGACGGAGAGAAGATGGCTCTATGCCTGTCATCAGGGCTGGGCGCGGGGGGCTGAGAATTTGACGCTGTGGGAAGGGGAAGTCCGCGAAGGTGAGAAACTCTTGTGGACCACGACCATGGTGAGATTCGGTTACGACGAAGATGATCCGGAGGCCTGGAATGAAGAGCGTGTGGACGATGAGGAGGATTACAACGAGTTCGAGCCTGCTATTGTGCAAGAAAACATCCTGATGATGGACGGCGAATCGTGAGAAAAAAGAAGGGCAGAGTGCCTTAAAAGGCAGAGTGCCAAAAGCAGAGTGCCCAGAATTGGACCATTCAGTGAGTGGCAAATTCCAACATCAATTTAATTTACAGGCCAGGACAGTGACGAAGGCAGAGTGCCAGGTGGGTCAGGCTTCGTCGACTGACTCTTCTCAAGTTTTTCAGTGCCGATGTCTGCTCATGTGGACTTCTGCCTGCCTTTCGCACAGCAACAGGTTATTTGTTTGTGGTGCATGCAAACCAACAAGTCATGATCAAAGTTGTGAGTGTTTTGGAGAAGGCCTCGTCGCTGTCAGAGTAGTGCCTCCAGAAGAGCATTGCTTGCTGCAGAAGCTAAACTGTGAGTGCTGAGACTTCTGAAGACCGAGCACTTCTGAGTTCTGTTGGATGTGTTGGGTTTGCGACTGTGCTGAGATAGTCTGAGTATGAATGAAAGTGACCATGCAAGGTTTGGCCGTCAGCTGGCGTCTCCAGACCCCAGGATTGCTGGTCATCGGTGCTGTTCTTAGCTTCCGATCATGCTGCTTCTGCGTTGCCAAATTCAACTTAGCATTCTCGGGCGTCTGAAGTGTCATGTCATGATTGTTTTGCCTATGGCTTATGATGGTTGCTCAAATTTCAAATGTTGCTGCAGTGGTCCTTGAATCATGGCATATGGCAGATTTGAATATCAACACAGCCCTTGAATTAGGTTTCATTCGTGTGCTAAGCTCCCGATCATGCTGAGTCTGTCTGGCCCC
>CAJNDT010004802.1:81319-193819 GCA_905221615.1 Symbiodinium sp. CCMP2592
TCGGAGGGGAGGCCCGGTGTGACATGGGCTAACGTGCTGGCTGGGTCCGAGGTCGGCACCCGAGTGTCCTCCTCTGCAACTTGGGAGGCCGAATCGAGTATTATAGCAATTACGTCAGGTTGTGATCAATTTTTTGAAAGGCAGAGTTCCAAAGGCAGAGTGCCAGTAAAACTTCTCAGGGTTTAGTAGGGTTTAGTGGTTTGCTGTGCTTGCTTTTGATCATAAACGTCCTTGTCGATTCGCTTGCCCGACCTAAACCTGAGCAGCGGGCTGGCCGAGGGGGCCCTAGAGACCTGCCAGGTTCCATCTTGTTGGCCGTGTTGGGGGCAGCGATCCATCCGGGGCTGAAAGCTTGGCCACTGACGCCTGCGTGGCCTCGTGGCGGCCACCCTTGGGGCCAACTCCCCTACAGCCCGAGGGGTATGACAGCAGGGCGATGCGCTAATGCGCCTGCTGGGGGTGGCTTAAATGGGGGGCGGGTGTGTCCTTCCCCCCCCGGTGAGATCCTAAAAGGGAGGCCGCTTGAGTTGTGTTGTAAAGAGAAGGGTGAGAGAGTGCCTTCTTCAGTTCTTGCCTGTGCTCACTTTTGCGCGCAAGTGGCCCTGGGATCAGGTCTATCGTTGATCGTTTGGCATGGCCTGTAGTGGCAGTGTAGCAGCCTGCTGTAAGTTTCCACTACCCCAGCCGCCAGCTGTGCCTAGAGCCTGCTACTCACAGGGTGAGTTCGGCCTGTGCCTGGTTTGTTTCTATCGGCGCGTTGCGGGCGATGTTTACGCCGAAGCAAACCAAGTCTCCGGGATCTGTTACATCGCAGGTGTGCCAAATGGCCTGCTGAGCAACAGCTGCGACGGGATCCGGCACAGCGCTGTCATCTTAATTCATTCCCTGTGAGCATGGCGACCCACCTTGGCCGAGTGGGGTGGATTTCAGCAAATGGGGGAGGCCGCTAAGCCATGATTAGGCTATATCTCTTTCTGCTGAGCACATGCTTTCTGTTCTCTTGGATCGACGACAGAGGCAGAGTGCCGAGGCAGAGTGCCAGTCGAACCTCTGCGGTGTTGCCTTACCTAAGGAGTAAACCCCTGCCCCACCAGGGTTGCTCCCCACACCATTGGCCATGTGTGAGGCGTTCGGTTTGCCTGTGTCACAGCCTTGAGGCCAACCTATCCCAGGGGCAGGGGGTAGATGACAGCCGGGCACATGGGCTAATGCGCCGGCTGGGGCTGTGACCTGGGGACATCGAAGCAGTCATGCAAGTCACCGGAAGCAATACCGGACAAAGAAGGGAGGCCGTTCTTGGGACATGGCTGTGTTGTTGAGCTGGTGTGTTCCTCCGTCTCATTCATAGTAGAATGTTGTTTTGTTAGCCAGTTGTTTAAGATTATAGTGAATTCTTTGTCACACCAACCTTACAAACAAGTCGCGGTGTGTCCAGTTTTGATTCACCAGCCGCGCTTGCATGCCGATGGCCGGGCATGGGTTGTCACACGGACCTTACCAACAAGTCGCGGTGTGTCCAGTTTTGATTCACCAGCCGCGCTTGCATGCCGATGGCCGGGCATGGGGGCGCTTTGGGGGACCGTGGAAGACGGAACCGAACGAGGACTTGGGGCCAACCACCAGAGCGGACACCTGGTGATGACAGCCAGACACATGGGCTAACGTGCTGGCTGGGTCCGAGCTCGGCACCCGAGTGTCCCCCT
The DNA here is from genome assembly GCA_905221615.1 of Symbiodinium sp. CCMP2592. NCBI lineage: Eukaryota > Dinophyceae > Suessiales > Symbiodiniaceae > Symbiodinium > Symbiodinium sp. CCMP2592. The sequence continues at coordinate 83,023 of CAJNDT010004802.1, forward strand.
TTGCAACATGGGAGGCCAAATATCGAGCAGAAGTACAGTAATTAGAGTGTCAGTCGAACCTCCTCAAGGTTGCCTTACCTAGCTGGATTTTCTGCGACCTCGGATCGTGTTGTCCGGGCCAGACTTCCAGGTTCCGAACAAAGAAGGGACGCCGTCCGTTCTTGGGACATGGTTGTGTTATTGAGCAGAGAACCTTGCTTGGCTTGCTGTTCGGTTGTGTTTGTCGAAGGCAGAGTGCCAACATGTTCAGAATGGGGTTTGGTGTGTGTTGCTCTACCAAGCGGCAGCTGCATGCCCGCCAATTTGGCAGCTACCGACACACTGTTGGCCGGGTGTGGAGCCAGGGAAAGGGCCCCAGGGTCGTGCAGTCTAGGGGGGGGTTGGGGCCAACGGTCGGCGGGCATCCGACCATGACATCTGGACACATGCGCTAACGTGCCAGGTGGCCCCTCCCGAAAATGACGAAGCCCGGGTGACCCGGACTCTTCCATGGGAGGCCGAAGAATGGTGTTGCTTGCGCATGGTGTTGAAGTCCAAGTTGTACTTGTATCTCAACTATTTATTGAAGTGAACGAATCGCTCTTTGACTTGCCAGCTCAGGTGTGCCTGAGTCCAGCTGTGACGAGTGGCAGCTTCGAACCAATCGGTTGTACCAGGAGAGAGCTATCACTGCTATGCAGCACTGTCGACAAATCAACTTCATCGCCGATGGGTCTACTCACAGCACCAGCGATTGTCTTGTGACAGTGGCTTGGGCGAATGAGATTTCTGCTGCAGTGTTTGCACCCATGCAAGTGATGAAGACTGGACAAGTTTCTCCACAAGACCGGTTTGACGACGACCTGCTTCTTCACATATCAAAGCGAAAGAAGCTGGAAAGGATTGCTGCATTCAGGCAGCTTCAAGCGATCAGTCACCAAATCTGGATTTTGCACAGAGGGCGAATGGATTTGGGCTCTTTCAAGATCGCCCCCTCTCTTGGGCAGAGGCCTGTGAAAAGATATGAAAGCAGGGTGGTTTTCCAAGTTGGAAAAGAAGACAATGACATTGACCGCTGTTTTCAGTGGTTGAGGGACAATCCGGATCCGGCTGAAGGCAGAGTGCCAGAAGGCAGAGTGCCAGAAGGCAGAGTGCCACCAGCTTTTCCTCATGTCTCCTTTCTGAAGACAATGTCTGAGGATGGAGAGATCACAAATGTGCTCCCCGTCTTGCCAGAGTCAGAGAAGTGGTGGCTGAACATTCCACTGCTGGTCTTGGGCCTTGACCAGGGCAGCATCGGACTTGCTGGCATGGCCTATGCTATGCGTGAAAACATGATTCATGTGAAATGTGACAAGATTCACAGGGCCATTCGAGATTTCAAAAACAGCATGTCGAGATGCCTCAAAGGACTCTTCCTGAAAGCACAACTTCACTCCTCTTACATCTTTGCCCTGAATTATAAACCCTTTGGAAGTGGTGGTTTCTACCAGCAGAAGAAGGAAATGCTGGCGAGTTTTGTTTCCTGCACATCACCGAGCAGAAGCTTGTTGTGGGACGCTTTTCGAGATAAGATTGCCTATGACTTAGACAGGCAGCTATCCGGTGACGAGCATGAGATTGAACATATGCTTGCAAATGTCGAATCCTTCATGAAGAAGGGCAGCTTGGTGAAATCCTCCAGATGGTTCAGCTGGAACCAGCTATGTTGTGAGCAACTTCATGAGTTTCATGTCCTCAAAATGCTGCTGGCTGATCATTTCGGTGAAGATCAATCTTTCAGCCCTTGCTCAAGGGAAAGACTCAGCCTGTATTCCAACTCGGCGAATACACAATCGGGCAAGGAGCTCTTCGAAGGCAGAGTGCCAGAGTCCGAAGGCAGAGTGCCGGACTCTGACAATGGTGAGAGGCAGGAAGATGCACTGGGTGATTTGCAAAAGCTGTCACAGGCTGGTCGTGCCACTGATCCACGGAAAGAACTCAGCTTGTTGAAAGCCAGCATGGGGGGCTTCAAGTTGGCATACTATCTCATGACAGAAGACCTTTTCGATCACTCCAAGATATTGTACAAAGTGACCGAACCGTTGTGGACATGGTATGGGAAACAAGTAAAAAACGTTAAATCGCCGCAGGATGGTCGAGGTTATGCCGAGTTGATGACAGTGAATGATGCCTGGAAAGCAGACAAACATTTGTTGCAGATTGTCTCCAACCTGCAGAAGACCGAGTTGTGGAAGGAGCATCTGGATACTGATTTACACGAGCCCGCAGAAAAAATCATGATGTTGAGCTTGCATTTGCTGATGAACAGGGTCTGGACTTGCAGTCTTTTTTCACTTCCACCAGATGCCTATGCGGGATTGCTGTCACCTGATGCAGAAATTCGGACGATCACGGCTTTGAAGGCAAAGGGCCATCACACATCACTCTTGAGGTTGGAGTCGACATTGGCACGGTCCACTCCAAGTGTTCATGCCCGGCAACTCTTCACAGACCTGCAAGTTGGAATCAGCCATCCTTCGAGACTTTTTCTGGACACATTGGAGGCACAGGGATATGAAGTGGCGCCTCCGGGGTCAGAAGACATTGTCGTGGATGATGTTGACACAGAGCAGGACGGGGAGATGGAGGATTCTGTGCCTGAAGAAGCAGATGACGGTGCCGGAGTTGGTGACATTTTGTTAGACGGGCAAGAGGGCAGAGTGCCAGCTCAAAGGACTGTAACAATATCGGTACCAGCATGCCCTGCAACCCACCTGCTGAGTGTTCTGGTGCAGACGCTGCCAGACAACAAGATTGTGGAAGATGTGCACAACAAGATTCGTAATGATTCTTTGTTGAACAAAACCCGCAAGCAAACATACTCCACGATTCAAACTGTGATCGAGAATTCAAACGTCTTTGAAAGCCGTTCAATCAGGCATCCGGCAAAAGTCAAACGGGAATATTTTGAAAGGGAGTTTTGGAATGTGGACAGGAAGCGCCAAAAGTTGTGCTTCAGAGGATGTGTCCACAAGCTGCCGTCACAGTATACCGAGATTGTCGGCGACAAGACATGGAACACCCTGTCAGAAGAGACACTCGAACGAGCATCAGCTGCGTGGTCATGGCTAATTCACTACAATGATGCAAGACTGGCATCTCAGCATGTTCCCTTGCGTGCTGGGAAGTTTAGCAGCCTTGCAGCCCCTTTGAAGATCTTGAACCATGTCTTGGATTTGACATGCTATCTCTCTCTTGGGGCAAAAACCTGGGCTGCTCTCATGTGGCCAGTGGTCCAGCATGAGGACCAGTCGACAGGAGAGATATATTTTGTTTTGAAGGCAGAGTGCCCGGATGGTTCCAGCGTCAAGGCCTGCTGGATTCATTTGTATGAGCCCCAGTATTGGGAAGTCATCGAAACAGAGGCAGTCTTCTGGAATGGCTTCATTTGCCTCCGTCGTTGTGCTACAAGCTCAGTGTCACTTCTATCCTATATGTTGCAGCATCCCAAGTGACATGTTTTCATTTAGGATTCTGTCAACTGTCGACCCATACAGTAAATAGTACAATAAACTTATATAAGTTTTGCTGTGCTTGTTTTTGCTGACTCGACTGAGGGAAATGTCACAAGCATGTCGGACTCTCGCAGACTGCCAGAATCTCGCCGAGCATGTGATCTCCCAGACTGGAAACGTAGACGAAAAAAAGCGAAAGGAGCTGCAACGAATGCGCCGTCCAAAGCTCATGAGCCTGATCGCTTCTCATCACCTTCCGGAAGATGAGGATTTCATGCGCAAAATTGAGGCTATGTATTCGACAGCCAAAGATTCAACAGAGGATGAGGATGAGGATGACATTATCATGGGGGACTTTGTTGATGAGCTGGTTCTTGACGACCTGCTTGCTGAGGACAAACAGGAATTTAAAATGGTCTCAGACGCAGTCAGAAAACGCAGAATCAAAAGGGTGCATCAAACCTGGCAGGCCATCAAGACGCAGCAAGCAAAGGCCAAGGCAAAGGGCAAGGCCAAAGCAAAGACCAAAGCAAAGGCCAAGCCACAGGCCAAACGGAAAGCCAAGAGAAAGATTTGTCGCCCACGTATGTTGCCCAGGAAGCAACCCGCGCCTCCTGATGAAAGTGGTCAAGAGGGAGCAGAAGGCAGAGTGCCAGCACCTCCTGCTGAGGTGCCGGTGGAGCCGGAGCCTGATAATCACGTGGAGGCCGCGGAAGGCAGAGTGCCAGCCCCTCCTGCTGAGATGCCGGAGGTGCCTGCTGCAATCCCTGTCCCAGAGCCTGATGATCACGTGGAGCCCGAGGAAGGCAGAGTGCCAGCCCCTCCTGCTGAGATGCCGGAGGTGCCTGCAGTGCCTATCCCAGCACTCGAGCCACGGGAGGTTGCAGTCCGTGGCCCCCAACATCAGCGGCGGCCGAACCGTGTTGACTACCAAGGGGTATGGACACCTGTTCAATGCCCGGAGTGTCCCAAGATCGCTGGTGAGATGAAGTACGACCCGAATCCTGGTGGCACTGACAAAGCAAAATGGTTTCTCCGAGTTCGTGTGACAGACGGCGGTCTCTTGGAAAGATTCGGAACATTTGTTATAGCTTCGATGTGGTTGCCTGATCTGCTGTGTGTTGTGTCACATTACATGAACCCATGTGTGTCTGGCATTGAAGGCGAGTGGAGCCACCTCGTACCCTATCACTGGGGACGTGTGGCTTCCAAGATGACAGAAGCGCAGGCCAGACAACACGTCATTGACCATAGGCCCTGTTGTGGCCCGACCAGGAGGCCTGGCAACAACTAGAGGATTCATCCTGCGCTGCAAAGAAAAGTTGTGTGTCTGTCTGTGTGCTTGCATTGATGGCAGCGGGTCCTGCTAGATTGGAATGCGTCCGAGAGACTGTGTGTTTCTGCTTGGGGAAGACGGATTGCGAAAGCATGTTCGCATTTTCACACATGTGGAATTTGTCACGTGCAAGCACATGGACAATCATTTCGAGTGCCACAACCCGGAAGCCGCACAAACTAGCACATGTGGTTTGAAGCCGTGCGTGCTTGTGACTGAACAGTAGCCGTCCAGAGCAATGCATTTCGCCCCGATCGAACGAGGAGAGTGTTTCTTCAGAGGCGAGCTCTCCCCAATCTTGATCAAAACCGCTTGCGAAAAATTGGCCAAAGCGCCTGACCAGTGGAAACCAGCTGAGAGATGGAATGAAGTTTATGACGACGTGCCTTGGGAAATCATGGTTCGCTACCTGCGTTACTGGCCACGTATTGGCTCCCGCATTACAGGAGGCCTCAGGCTTCTTCGACGGTACGAAGGCCCCTTCCCGAAGTGTTATCAGGTGGGTGAAGGAGAAGAACCGCTGGAGTTGCCGCGCGTTTCTCTCGTTTGTGATTTTGTTTATGTTTGGAACGACGAAGATGAACAACAACGGCAGTTTGTCCTTCAGATGAAACACCTCTCACTTGTTGCCATCCGTCTCGGTGGTCCGGGGGAACTTCCTGACCTTGATGCTGGAGCAATACCTTTGACCGACCAGCTGAGTGCAAAGTTGGGGTGGCAATAATTAATGGATCTTGAGGCGGGAAGGCAGAGTGCCAGCAGCTGGGAAGGCAGAGTGCCAGACGTTGTCGCGTCACCCAGCTGTACCCTGCTTCGCCTGCACGTGATTCGCTTGACAGTGTGGTCAACGCAGAAAAGCGCAACATCCAGCAGTTCGTAGCCACTTCACGCGATTTGTGCATCCCTAATACTATCAAACCCTAAAACTATGGCACTCTGCCTTCTAGCCCCAAACCCTAAATACTAAAGACCCTGAAACTCTAACCCTAACCCTTTCATTACCCTCAAACCCTAACACTATGGCACTCTGCCTCCTAACCCCAAACCCTAAATATACTAAAGACCCTGAAACTCTAACCCTAACCCTTTCATTACCCTCAAACCCCTAATACTATGGCACTCTGCCTTCTAACCCCAAACCCTAAATATACTAAAGACCCTGAATCTCTAACCCTAACCCTTTCATTACCCTCAAACCCCTAATACTATGGCACTCTGCCTTCTAACCCCAAACCCTAAATATACTAAAGACCCTGAAACTCTAACCCTAACCCTTTCATTACCCTCAAACCCTAACACTATGGCACTCTGCCTGCTAACCCCAAACCCTAAATACTAAAGACCCTGAAACTCTAACCCTAACCCTTTCATTACCCTCAAACCCCTAATACTATGGCACTCTGCCTTCTAACCCCAAACCCTAAATATACTAAAGACCCTGAAACTCTAACCCTAACCCTTTCATTACCCTCAAACCCCTAATACTATGGCACTCTGCCTTCTAACCCCAAACCCTAAATATATAAAGACCCTGAAACTCTAACCCTAACCCTTTCATTACCCTCAAACCCTAATACTATGGCACTCTGCCTTCTAACCCCAAACCCTAAATATAATAAAGACCCTGAAACTCTAACCCTAACCCTTTCATTACCCTCAAACCCCTAATACTATGGCACTCTGCCTTCTAACCCCAAACCCTAAAGACCCTGAAACTGTAAACCCTGTGCCAGGTCTTCTTCATCCTCGTCTTCTCGGAAAAAACATTAGTTTTTTTTTGTTTTAAAGTTTTTAAAAATTTTTAAAAGTTGTTTAAAGTCTTTAAAAGTCTTTCAAATTCTTTTTAAAGTTTGTAAAAGCTTTTAAAAGCGTTTAAAAGTCTTTTAAAGTATTTTTAAAGCTTTTAAATGTATTTTAATGTTTTTAAAAGTCTTTTAAATATTTTAAAAGCCTTTTAAAGTTTTGAAAAGTCTTTTAAAGTTTGCAAAAGTCTTCTAAAAGTTTCTAAAAGTCTTTTAAAGTCTTCTAAAAGTTTTTAGAATGTTTTTTCTTGCATTTGAAAGTTTTTAAAAGTCTGTAAACGTCTTTAAAAGCCAACTCTGTCGAAAAAGCCCTGTGGATCTAAACCTTGTGGTTCTGGTTCGGTGCAAAGGGGCAATGATATAAGTCGGTTTGCATGACTTGCTTGCATGTTTCTCAGACAACGATGCCAACCAGGCCGAACTGTTCGAGCTATGCGTCTACCCAGGTTCCCCGCAACAAGCAGGAGAATACTGTTCAGTGTTGGCTCAGCCCCAGCCGGCTCCGTGCACTCGTGGCCTTCACCGAAGTACATCTGTCTCGCTGCTGTCAAAGCAATCCCCCTGTAAAACTGTGGCTAGGCTTTGCCTGGTTCGGTGGCTTGCGAGGTGGCATCGAGGTCATGCACGTCTTGCTGCAAGACTGTCCATGATTGATCTCATGCAAACGCATCACCAAAACATCTTGGGTCCAAAACAGCTCGTCGGATAGTTCATGTAGGCTCGTGCAAGCACCTGCTTCTGGCTTCATAAACGGCTACTAGCCTGCTACCTGCAAATCCGGCAGAGCAGCTTTAAAGCTGCATTCAGGAAGCCCTGCGCGTGCCAACTCTTAAACAAAGGTCCAAACGAATCAGCTATAGACTGTGGACGTTTCCAAAAGGTCTTTCAGTCATCACGGCACAGACACAACATAACCCAACTGCTCCACCAGAAGGCCCTGCATCTGTCTGGGCCACAGGCAAAGGCGTGCAGCATGAGTGGGTCCTGTTATGTCATTGGCACGTCGCACGATATTTTGCCAACCAAGTTTTAGGTGCGGTTGGAGCACGAAGGAAGCCAGCTTGCCGGCATTCTCACAGCTTGAACGATGTCTATCCGGGAATGCCGGTCAAGATGCTTGGTCGGCGCCACAGTTGAAGAGAACCAGAATCATGTCAAACAGAAACCATTGGACGAAGCTTCTGTGCAGCGCCACAGCCACCTGCCTGCATCGTGGCTTCCACCAGAGCCGATCTCGGCACCTAGCACGAAGAGCCGATGCAGATGTTTACAGCGGCGGAAAAACAGCCTGTGCATGTGTGTTGCATCAGTCTTCAATTTCAGATCGGGGACAACAAACACACTCAGGGGTTGGACATGGAATGATGAAAGCATGGTTATGGTTCGGTATACTCTGTCAAGGGTTTTCGTGTTAGCGGTTTGACTCGAATTGGTCTTGTCTGGCGACGGGGGTGTTATCAGGGAATGTTTTGCCAGCACTGCCAGGGCCCTGGGCTTTGGACTCACAGCTGAAGGTGTGTGATGTGCTGTGCCACAAAGCCCAATGCCGAAAGCCGCACGACTTCTGAATTCAACTTGTGTACAACAGTCTCCAGAGCCATGTCCCTGCCCAACACCTCCTCCTTTGCCTTTCATGTCGTCATGCATTCGAGCCTGGCTCCCATCCGCTGCACCATGGGCCTCGCCAGGGATCCGAAAGCACAAGCGCCTCACAGTAAAACCTAAAGCCAGCACCAAGACCTGTGGTTTCCTTTTTCACTAGCTACGTGTAGCTGTGCCTTCGCGAGGGAGATCACCAACCACTCGCTTCACAGTGTCACACGCGCACAGGCCACGGGCGTGCTGGTCTGAAAGCCCTCAACACTTAGACTACAAACTTACAACACAAGGAATCAAAGTTTTTCCGCCTACATGTATGCCACCTACAGCAGCATACAATTGCTATTTTGCGACATTGTCTCTACAAATCTCTTCAGGTGCATCCTGCACATGACGGGTCTTACTCATCTGGCTGGCCTCGGCCCAAACAGTGCGCAGGAGCTGTTCCAGCTCCGGCTGCTCTTGAACCAGGGCGCCCTGAGTGGATACACGCAGCTTCATTGAGAGCTACTGGAAGGGAGAGCCTTGCAGACCTCGATGCGAAAAACTGCGACGGTAATGAAGCTGCTACTAGGCCGTGGCCTGGTCCGCTTTCAGCACCTGTCCTGTCTATGAAAACCAAGCCGCTGAGTCCAACAAAGGCCAGCAGCTCTGAATTTCCGAAGCTGCTTGCGATTGGGCTCCAGGCAAGGCGGCGTGCATCAACTTCGCCCTGAGATCTGCGTCTTGCAAGTTGGGGACTTTACTTGAAGTGCAGATGGCCGTACAGGGACATATTCCAAGGGCACCTGTGGAAGTCTTGCTATTCAAGAGTTAGAGTCAGTTCGACATGGCCAAACTGGGAGAGAAGTATTGCTGAAAAAGTTTATGGCCTTAGAATCGCCTTCATTCCGCTAATTGCGACTAAAGCCCCTGAGTATACTCGGAGTCTCGAAAGGCTTGAGAAGATTCCATGATCCCCCATACCTAAGATGATAGCGAGTCTGTACCATGGGCCCGGTTCGCCAGTCGGCAGTTACAAGCCGCCCTCAGCAAAGTCTTGGCAAGTTCTCTGCGGCTCTTCTTTGCCCTGCGGCTTTTCTTCCTACCATCAGTCTTGGTGCTGAGACATTTGGGGTCAGCACCATCGGCGACGCGGACCTTACAGGCCGAGACGGGAGACTCTGTGTTAGCATTGTAGGATTCCTGGGCTTTGCAGCTGCAGACTCTTTGGCCACCGTTCCTTCTGTTTCTGACAGCGCTATTACAAGACAGCATTATCCGTCAGTGGATTCGGATAATGATGGTATCACCAATGCCCGATGCAAGATTTCTGGAGACGGGGTTTAGCGCGGCGATTTTCAACTGAAGGAGGGACAATGTCATCCTGCACTCATTTTTGCCGGCACAGAGATGTGCTTTCAGCTGATGTACCCGTGATGCAGGCAGTGAGACAATGAACGATCGCTGAAACCTGGCTACGGCTGGCAACCATTTCGTGCCATGGATCTGGTAAAGTCCTCCGTCAAGAACAGCTCGTGAAGGATCGTATCCCATGTAACTCGTTTCAAAGTTTCACCGACATTCACCGACTGCTTTCACATGTCCTGGCCTTTCGGAGGCATATGAGTGAAACCTGGCAATAATGGCTCTCAAGCTTCGCAGTGGCCTCGCGAATCCCAAGGTCTTGCTACTGCCAGTCGTGGGCTGAGTCTTTCAAGAAGGATGCTACTGACACCAAGCGCGCGTTATGTGCCACCAAAGCGAAGGATGGACCGACCACGGCCTGCCCCACAGCCCACAAAGTGCTAGCTCACCAACCCCAAAGCAGCTCGCCCTGAACGTCACGAACCCCTAACCCGAAACAAAGCAAATAACCACATGCCTGAACGGTCTGAAGCCTTTCTCATCGCTTCGGAGCAGCCAGGTCAGCCTTGTAGGGTTCAGTCGATAACCGGAACTTCAGACCAACTGCATCATGTCGGCGAAGAAACTCTGTCGGCACGTGTGCTCGATGTCAATGCTTGCATGATTGAAAAAACAATGGACACCATAAGCATCTCTCCATGTCCTTGCGTCACTGCGACTGAGAGCTCCGAGTTTCTGCAAAGTTGCGGCATGCTCCTCGAGGTAGTTCGCCAGGTAATCCACAGGATCATCTGGCAACACCTTCCATGGCAAGAACTGCTAAGTGGATACCATTAAACCGGTCCTTACAACACTGTGCGAGCTTCTGGTGCGCGGACTGACTGCTTGGCTGTTGATCTCAAGTGTATATGCTCAAAGGCGCGTCCCGCCCATGGATCCAGCTTCTTGTAAACTAGTGGACGTCCCGGATTCTGCCCCTCAACCCTGCCGATTCTCTATCCCGTTCATGCGATTCAAGCTTCGCCGTAGTCGCCATCGTCGAAGCAGCAGCAGATGAAGGCAGGGTCAGTTGTAGTGGCAGTAGAAATACCGAGGCCACGGGATGGAAGGGATGGTGTGGTGTGGAGAGAACTATGGGTAGTTATGAGTGGGGTTGTAAGTCCCCCTAGTATGGGCTATGACTATGGTTACTCTAATTACAACCCCACTTAGACGAGTCTTGGAATGTTGGAGGTTTGCACGCCTCCTATGCACGACTCCTAACATCCTTGTAATATGAAGCAAGAGGTAATACCGAAGCTTCTGTTGCCATTCATGATATGGCTGACACTGACGCCATTTCCAAGCCTTCTGATACTGCTTTCCATGCTGGTGCAGCCAATGGTCAATGCTGCAAATTCACCAGCTTTGCTTGCACGACTGGTTTTAGAGCCATGTGCCAAGCACGAAGGATGGAACCCATTCTTGTCTTGTCTTGCCAGGATCTCCGACATTACTAGTAGCCGCTACGCTACTGAGAGTCATACATTTGCCGCGCGAGTGCCAAACAAACATAAGTAGCATGCAGAATAGGTGTTTCGTTTGTCATTGTATTAGGCTTGGCAGTGCCGTCTACAAAGATTACGACCTACTTGATTTTGATCACATAAACACCCCTTTAACAGGCATGCATCTACATGTATATTACAAACATCGGGCAATTACGCTGGCTTACCAAACACTTCATGTAGCAAGCCTGCCTTACAGACCTCGACGAGGCCTTCCGTGAGATTGGGCACCATGTACCTTTGTTTGACACTCGCCCTCGGAAATGTCGGACAAATCACGGTGGAGGATCGGGTTCTGGGCACGAAGGGGGCTGGGCAGCATTTCGTATGATCCGTTTCGTTGGCAGACCTAGTTGGTTGTTCTCGTCCGAGGGCTTGCTAGATGTTGAAGTCTTGACGATGGGATGATGAACTGGCATCGGCGCTAGTCATGTTCTTGCAATAGTCTGCGGTTGTTTATGGTTTCTGCGTCAGTCCACGAAACGTGCCTGCTCTGCCGAGGAGAAGGATATGCCAGCAAACGACCAAAACGACACGGTCCAACCTCCATAGTTCGCCAGGGCAGGCAATCGCCTACTACTCATGAAGTATATTCACCTATTTGGACGGATGGATGGTCTTAGTCTTAATTAATCCTGCAGCTACGCGGCTGCATAAGGTACTCACGCAGGGGCAGATCCCGAAGCTTCTGCTGCGCAGCCTTGGCAGTTTTCGCACATACCCATAGGCCCATGATGTCCATAGTAGATCCTTGTTGGGGTTCATATTTAGAAACCTATAAGGCAGTCCCAACAAGGAACTAATTACAATTTCGCCTATGGGTGTGGCTTGTGGCCACCCTCGAACTTGCCAGGACGGGGCTTGATGCTTCGCGAGCCATGGCCCACAGGCTGGACTTGTATGTTGATACTCCAAAACCTATACAACTGAATCTCTGGGAATTCCCAGCTTCGAAGGCCAATAATGAGTTTTCTATGGATCCCGCCATGCAGGAAAAGGAGGAGCTTTACCAAGAGACAGCCCATGCTATGGCGCGCCTCATGGTTTGCGACGATGCGGAGGCGGGCTGCATGCCTTTGCTCCTCCCTCTTCTCTGCACTGCTGTCATCCTGGTGGGCGTTCGCTGGCGTTCGGATCTCTTTGCAATTTGACGGGATTTCTCAGCACCAGCGGACTTCGAGGGTTCGATGCCGTTTGGAGATGAATGTCGCGATTTGAGACGGCAGGCATCACTTGGCAAAGACGTGGTGGCAGCGTATCATCCGCACCAAACTCCTCAGGTCCACTCGAAGATCCCAGCCCGGTTTGTCGTGAAGGCAGTGATCGGTGGGTTGGATGGTAGGACATATGATGGGACTGACTATGCACGCCTATCGCCTGCATCCTTCGACTTATTCCGTCCCCGAGGGCTCGGGCCTTCTGCTTCATGGACTCTGCAGCCTCAGCAGCTGCTTTGGCTTTCCTTGGTGTCATGACGGCCATGTCTGCTTGGCCATCAGAAAATGCACTTTGTCAGCAGCCCGGTCTCCCAGGCAGGTGAACCGACTATGCCGTGATAAGAGCTCAGTCCACCCAAGGATCTGCAAGAGCATTACAGGGCACTGGAAGGAACGCGATTCTGTTCTCTTGCAGCTGAACGTGTTGGTAAGCGCATTGCATGATCGCAAGTGAAGTGGTAACGTTATTCCGACAAGCAAATCCAAGCTACACCCCGGCTCGCCACCCTCATCATTGTCATCTGGGGTGCACAGCCACAACTCATGCCGTCCCTTGTTGGAGAACTCCTGGCAGGCAAGCGTCTCTGCCCGCCGCTCACGAATCTGGCGCGAGACCTCGAGCAAAGGCGTTGGCAGCTTGCATGCAGACTGGATACGCATTCCAAGTTTTTTGTCGAAGTCAATGGGATATAGACACATAGAACCTGCATTTGAAAGCTCCTTCCGCCGTTTTCAGCTACAGTAAGTTCTCCTTGATATCTGGTCTCGGCTCCTGTAACATCTGTAACGAGGCGGACCGAACATCACCCCAAGTACAAGGCCATGCGAACAACCGGACGGAGCTGCAACATGTCAGCACTGCAGTGCCTCTTCTTCGGGAGTCAAGTAATTATACGGCCGCCCATTTCGCTCGATGTATATCCGGGCACTTTCGAAGATGTCCTGGCTGCTGGAATGAGCATGTAACCATTTGGCCCAGGTGAATATGCCTGATGCTACAAAGCTTGACTGCAGCGAACGGACTTCTCCCTGCTAGCTAGCTGCCTGCCGAAATGCACTATGCAGGTTCCAAAGTCTTAAGCGCGGCAATCAACATTCAAGTCAGTGCATGTGGACAGGGGGCCACTGTGCTTCAAGATCCCGCTTAGGTCCTCCTCGTCCTTGCCGTCAATGGGAAGATTGAGCACGCCTTTGCTTGCGACATCCTGGAAGAAGTCTTGCAGGCTGTGCACATCCTGCGTGAGGTTGTTGTTGACGTAGGCCTGGCAATGCAGCAGCTTTCACCTCCACGTGCTTCTAAGCAACGATTGGAAAAAGTGCGGCTCACCTGACTGACAGAAGCTGCCGCAATAACTTTTGGGTCAGGTGTTCGAGTTGCCAGTCTTCACGACTTGGGCCACAGTCTTTTCGATTGCAGATTACCCTCCTGGTGCAGACAGGCTAGATGAGCCACTCCACGCTCACTACAAAGAGTCGCCCGAAGCATATCTCCTGACTGCAGTTGACTCAAGCTCTTGCTTGGTGCTCATGCTTGCATCATCGTGCCGGCTCCTCTAGACCCGCCCCCAACCCCTGAAACAGACAAGACCGAAAAAGGAAAACACAACTGGCCTGCATGGACTTCTCGAAAGCCTCGAGAGAAGCACCGCTGCGCTGCCATCGAGCCTTGCAGGTAGCGGCCGGTGCCTGCGTGATGATCACCTGAGATTTCGAAGCTTGATCGGGCTGCTCTGACTTACAAGTAAGTAGGGCTGTGAGGAGAGCCGTCCGTGCTCCAAGTCAAAGGGTGCGCTCGTCTCGCTCCACTGTGCAGTCCGCAGAGGCTGACCCCAAGCATGAAGCGCAGCGTAGCTTTTCTTCCAAGCTGCCATGGCAGGGCACGTCTCCTCGCACCATGACACAGCTTATACATGTACATAGTTCGAACTCATCAGATCACGCACATGAACCTGGCACGGCTGTTTTTCATACATATATACATATATATATATATATATATATACACGTAATTATACGTACACATACACACGCACAGAGAGAGAGAGAGAGAGAGAGAGAGAGACAGAGAGAGAGTCAGTCCCAACAAGTTGCCTCCGAAACAACGCCAAATCCAGAAAATTACCGTCACACGAATGGAAGTGCTTCTCAGATGGCCTAGCAGCGGGTTCTCCTCGTTGAGCCTGCGCTCAATCTTTGGCGGCGTGGGCTCTCCGCCCTCTGGCTCCGCCTCCTGCTCCTCTTCAAAGGAACTTATAGGGTTCAGGAGGCTTTGTTGGGTCCAGGTCGGTGGGTCAAAAAGCCGACTGTGACGGATCTTAGGTTCAAGATCTGCTTCCTCCGGGTCAAAACTCAATCTCCATGTGCTGCGCCGCCGCATGCTGTCCAGTCCGATATTGGAACTATCGCCAAACAGAATAATAACGGTGACCTCTTGCACATCTTCGAGATTTCTCGAGAACACACAGATTGCACTGTCTTTTCTTTCTTTTGCAACTACACAGTCCTGACGGAGTGGCGCAGAAACGTGTGTTCTAAGGCGATTCCATCCGCATACAGCTGCTGTGGATGGCAGGAAATCTCATCGCTGCAGTGGGTCTGGATTAGAGGAAGCTCACATCTTGGAAAGCTGGAAAGCGAGATCGGCAGTTCGCCAACACGAACACTCCATCTGAGTGTCCACATTCGCTACGACCCAGAAGTGCCTCCTCTGTCTTCGGCACCTCTACGTCGTACCGGAACAGCCTTGGCGAGAGTGACCCCACCCCCCGCTAGCTGCCTGACTTCAAGAAAAACATCGTGGCTTTCAGGCCTTTGGCACAGCATGGTCAAGCATCGATGTGTTTAACCAAGAAGCTTCTCCGCCTCTGCGAAACCGATGCCCCCTGCCAAGGCTGAGCACTTAGTAGCAAGGCCGGCCCCGGCATGAAGTCCCCCACATTGTGACTCAAACATGTCATAGTCATAGTCCTAGCAATCCTAGCTCCTCAAGGATAAGCAGGTCACGAGTCATGATCATGATCAGCCTGCATCGAGGACATATCCCCGGAAATGGCACACGCTGGAGGAGATCTGCGCAATCCTCGGTGGCATGCAAAACCAGAAGCTCTAGTGAAACAGACTCACACCATGCATGCCCACGCATACAACCCCAAAACTGACAACTTCCGAAGCATTTTTTCTGCGGAGAGTTTCGTTTTGTCCAGATCCGTGCTGCCCAACTCTTCGGGCAAAGAAAGGTGCGGCACCTTGAAGTGATCCGCCACGGCCTGGGCCTCAGGAGTTGCGTGGGCATGTGCAGACAGAATCCGGAAGGACGGTTCGGAGTCGCAGCCCGAAGACAGAAGTACAAATCGTCGGGGAATGCCGGAACAAGAATTCACACCAGAACTCAGGGCTCATCATCCCATCCATGCGAAGCGTGGCCAGGGCCAAACTGCAGCAGTGCTTGTTCCGCTGGCTTTGCAAAAGCATAGACGAGGATAACAGATTCTGCCACGGTCGAATGCCACAGGCAAAGGCAAACGTTAAAAAGTGGCTACTTGATGTTCCAATCCAGTGTCAGGCAGCTTCGGATGTTCGGTGGGGCGCTATGAGGTCATGCTCAAGAGTCATGTGTCGAAGGAGTTAGGCCGCCAGCATCACCTGCAGAACCGCCACTCTGAACACTCCACAAGCAATCATTCTTTGCCTGATCCTTAGAGAGTGGTGCCTTGACCGCCCAGTTGCTAGATTCGTCTTTCCCGAATTCGGCGGCCCAGCAACCAGGATCCTGAGGGCATTTTGGTCGTGGCTAACTACTGGTAGCTGTCTTAACGCGGAACGGATGCGAACAACATCGCACTCTGCGGTACGGCTGCATTGCAAGCGGGGGACCGCATGGCCCGCAGCTTCTGGCCGTTGCAGAACTCATCGGCTATTGTCCGGAGGTTTGCGAGCAGACCATTCCTCAACTCTCTCAACACGTGTCATGGGGCTGCCTCTTCCCGGAGCAGATTTCAGAGACTCCAAGAACTCCTGTGGAAACATGCTCCTGTATATATATATATATATATATATGTATATATATATACATATATATATATATATAGTATATACTGTGTCGGAAGGCTTCGAAGCCCCAAGACTTTGGCTGTGTCAAGCGGCTTGCAAATCCACCCGGGCGGCTCCAGGCTGGCACAGAAGTCCTGACGCACGGATCGCACCCCCCCTAAAGAATTCCCTGCTGCCTTCCGCCGCAGACTTCCACCACCTGGACCATCCTTGATCAGGAAGATTCTTGGATCTCTGAAGACTGAAGCCACACATCCTGGAACGCGAAAAAGGTCATTTCTTGGCTCCTCTGCGAGGGCAATGGCCGAAGGCTCGAGCCAAAGGTCCAAGGCCATGGCGTCCTGGAAAGGGCTTCCAATGTCGGGATACACAGACCTTAACCTACCACGACCTACTTTTTTGTAGGGTCTCTACAAATCCCATATTATTGTTTATGATAAGAACCTACAAACAAGTAGGGTTTAGTAGGTCTAGGGATGCATTATTAGGTCAGCAAATGACAGTTATTAATTGCGGCACGTCACCAAAAATCGGTCAGACTGGCCCTCCATAAAGACCCATATGATCGTAAACAAGCCCCAAACTGCCTAACGCTAACACACAAAGCCTTAAAACAAACCTCAAAGGCCAGCTGAAATCCGAAGACATGTTCTGGTTGTATGTTCTGGTTCTAGGGTTTAGGGTTTCGACGCTCACACTCGAACACGGCAGGCAAGGCTCCACATGGTTTAGGGTTTAGGGACCACAGCTCCGAGCACAACGAAACCAAAACGCCATGACATGAGAACGACTGCTCAGCCCGGCCTGTAGCTCCGTCATCCCACCCTCGGCGACGCTGGCCTCTGCAGTGCGGGAGGTCTAGGTAATGTAGGGCCCACTATACTATACTATATTTTGGCACCCCCCCCTCAAAAAAAACTAATCAATCTTTTATTGGGCCATGTATTATGTCTGGAATGGAAGTTGCCCTAGACGCCCCTCTGCAGCTACGAGACTGCTGCCGCTGGCACAAACTGCACCTTTGGCTGTCTTGCTTCGTAGCTGCATGGTCTTTCAGCCCCACAACAAGAGCTCAACACAGGAAGCGCCTTGGACACCCGTGGCACGTCGTAATGCTCGCCCATTTCGTCCACAATGGCTTGGACAATGTCCTGACTGATGAGATTGCACATATACAGTAGTGGCCACATTCCACCTAAAGAACTGCTATTGCATGACCCACTTCAACTAAACTAGTCCACTAGTGTCCACCACCTCAGGTTCAGCAGCAAATGCCTTCGCGACTTCTTGAGTTGTCGAAACATGCATTGGTCAAGTCTGTAAGCATATGCACACACAGACACAAACGTATGCATGTACATACATACTCAAATGTAACACGACTACAGTGGCAACATGAGCCTAAATGGTCCAGCATGTTTATGGCTGCGGGAGACCGCGTTATGAAGGCTTCTCCACACAAAGCGGCTGGCTACCGTGGCGATGGATCCATCGCAGCTACTTCGCGACTCATCCGAAAGCAAACTCGGTGCTCCACTGTGATTAGCTGTTGCAGGCCAGGCTCTTTTTGCGAAGCCGGCATTGGTGCTTGGCCCTCTTTTGCTGCTGGCCTGAGACTTGAAAGCCCTGTACTTTACCGTTGGCGATGCCTCCAGCTTGAACTCGCAATACGGCCGTAACATCACTGAGAGGCTAGTGAAGGCACAATTCTTTGATTACTGGAAAGCTTTCGAAAGCAGGAATGCACACCTCAGAAGACCCTTGCTAGGGAAGCTGAGGGGGCGACGGCTGATCAACGGCAAGGAAGTACGGAGTTGCTTCCAAGGGGTTGATTCCCTCCGCATTCCTTGGATTCTCTGAGCTACGGCCATTGAATGGAAACATCAACCAGCTCCCTACGCAATATGGGACTACATAGTCCAGATCATGATGAAGATCAAAAGCCTGCTCTTGTGCAACGAGAGCCTGCGAAAACTAAAGCCACGAGCAAATGGGTGACTGCAGAGCAAGCACCCTGTTGTGACCAAGCCTCGTAATTACTTGTCGGACGACCCGCGCCATGTCCCGCACGTGGACCTCATTCCCACCATATCTACCGGCAGAGACATCTACAGCCAATCGAACGCGTGATCATTTCCCTACGGATGCGTGTGCGCATGCGCATGCCCGCCTATCATACCTACGTAGAATTATGCATATACGTTCTCGGTATGTATGCATGTATGTACGTATGTGTGAAAGTTATGTAAAATTACACTATATAAGACCATATACACACCTATAGAGCAGCACGTGGACAAAGCGAGACAGAGAGACAGAGAGGGAGAGAGAGAGAGAGAGACAAACAAAGAGAGAGAGAGAGAGGGAGCAAGCGAGAGTGGAACCAGCTTATGAGTTTGTTTGATCCTGCTGGCTGCTGGTCATAGAACGTTTTTTTTGTTCTCCGCCTCACGCAAACAAAACAGTTTGAGGATTCAATGGCACCGACTAGGCTGTTAAACTAAGTCAGGTTTCTCCAAACCAAATTTCTTTGACAGCAATCCCGGACTGTTTCATCCAAGAAAGGCAAACGGACTAAATTGGATGACTCAGCTCCGGAACACGAGTCATCGCAGAGTACGCTCCCTTCCATCTGCAGCTTGCAACAGCCCAAGGTGGTGGCGAGGCCACGGCGCACCGCAAACCACAGTTTGATTGCTACGAAGATTGAGCCGCAGGTACATGTTCACTTTCCAAATGCTACGCGGGAGGACACGGGGCGCCGTGGTCTGTGGCCAAGACCGATGGAACACTAGTTCAAACCATCAAGAAGGGTCTTCAAATCATACCAAAGACTACGGACTGTGTCCGTCCTTCGCACGATGCATATAGCCCACACAGGAGTGTGCCGGCCTGCATGTGGCAACTCTTGCCTCTATCCTAGTGATGATAGTCGGCTTGCAACCTGGGCACAGTGGGCACCTTATTGATGCCCGGAGTCACCACGACCTTAATGATGGCCGCGACACATACAGCCAGCTTATGGAGGATTTATCTGGAAGTTGGGATACACTATGATACACGACTATGTGGGGAGGGCACATGGTTGCGGCTGCATCTCCACCATCCGTGACCGGATTCCCGGATGAGGGGCACCAGAAACCACGCGATACCACGAGTGACACAACCAGCTCCCTGCCACTGCTGCGACTGAAAGTCATACACCACGATGCAACAATCAACGGTATTCAACATGAATGTGCGTATCAACGGTGTTTGCTTGCATGCTGCCGATGGCGCAGGTGCGCTGTTCTGCTGCGGGCAAGATGCATGGGACTGGACGCCCCGCCATGCATCCTTGAACATCTCTACGAAGATGGATTCGCCCTCGCCATACCTCGGAAGCTGCTCCACTTGCACTGCGAGGCCTCCCATTACCGAGTACCACCACCGGACGATCCAGGT
Source organism: Symbiodinium sp. CCMP2592 (assembly GCA_905221615.1). NCBI lineage: Eukaryota > Dinophyceae > Suessiales > Symbiodiniaceae > Symbiodinium > Symbiodinium sp. CCMP2592. The sequence goes on from CAJNDT010004802.1 coordinate 102,841, forward strand.
GAGCACGCCCGAGAGCCAGCATGAAGCAGTGAAGCCTGATTTCGAGCATCAACGGCCTGAACCACTGCAAGCGAACGTCCTCGCGGGTGATGGAAACAGCTCATGATAGCCAAATGTTGCGAACATCAGCTGAGCTGCAAGACTCCGCCGGCGACAACGAAGCCTTTTACCTGCGAGCCCTCGCGGTTGAAACAGCTGAAAACGAGATCCTCCATCTCTTTCCACCTTGGCAGCAACCGTTGCAGCTAAACAAAGGCGAACTACCTATAGTCTCCATTGTAGTTCCTTTTTGGGGTTACCTTATAGGATCCTAATTATATGTTTGGTTAGACCAGAAAAAGGAACTACAATGGAGACTATAGGTATGGCTCTGGCTCGGCTCATCTCGGGCCGCTTTCGCCAAGCGATCCCGCTAAGATTACCCCTGGAAGTCTCTTCTCTTCATGCCTGCTTACACAACTCTCGTTCAAGATCTGTGAAATGACGGAAGGGAAAAGTCAAGCCCAAGTCGTTTTTTGCTGACATCGCATTCATGCACGGAGCTTTTCCGACTGGCCGCTGTTCATACTGAGAGCCCTCGGCTGGTTGACGCCGCAGGTAGTCAGAGTCCTGCGGAGCGGGCCCAGGATTCGCAGGGAAGCGTCAGTAACGGGAGTGCTACATCGCATGCCCACGGCGCTCGTGATTCATGCTGTGCACAGCATCTGCAACCAGATTGGGTATATTACAGTAAATTATACTCATGAAATGACAGTCCTTCAGGGGTGCTCCGGCCACCTCAGGCTTCGTGCCAGACCATACCATTGCCTGAGGCATAACCAGTCAACCAAAAGTTTAGAAAGCTACCTGGCGTTACCCCCGTATGTCTGGCTACGTTTCGGGAAGAACTTTGTTTCCGGTGTCAGTATCGGCGGCATTTGCAGCTGCATACTGACGATCTGCATTGCCCTCTTGTTCTTCCCGTAACATGTCGGCAAAGGTCTGATAAACGCACTTCAGACTGCCGCCACCCCCGCTTCTGTGCAGTACGGGCGTACTCCATCTGATAGCACTTGGCTACGACCGGAATCAAAGTGCCTTGTCGCATCTCACCACACCTCCCTACCGGAAAACCCTAGCGGCCCTTGTCCAGCACTTTTCCGCGGTGCACATGTGCCTTCTTGCTTCTCGCTATTGGAGCCCGGACGAAGAAGGGGGAGCAAGTGCTGTGCACTCGGAGCAAAAATGCCGTGTCCCTCCCAAGTCGGGTTGAACTCCTATTTCAACGTGCCGGATAAACGGGTGCTGTTCAAGTGTCAGCCCCTTCCGTATACTATGATTGACACAACTACACAGATGATTGCAGCCACCATCGTCAGCGAAGGCGATTGGCCTGACGCAAGGAGGCGGTAGACACCAGAGGACCCTCAAACATCCAACTCCAGTTGGCACTTGGCCCATGAACGTCCTGAAGCAATAAACCTCCGGGATTGGCTTCCCATGACTCAGCTACTAAATGCTCCGCGTATGCTTCTTTCCACAAACCCTGCCATCATGCTCTACTGCACAGACGTCTATGCCATTCTATACCTGCCGTATCCTGCCTTCCATCTCAAATTCCGCAGGCTCATTATTCAAACCGCTCCTCTGAATGCTGCTGCTAGCGCTGATTCCCGCAGGCCTGTTGCCACCGACGTCGCTGCGCATGTCAGCACAATTGAGATGGGCTTGGCGTAGCCGTAGAGTATGTTGTCCGCCTGCAAGGCCAGGGCCGGAACTGGGCGGCTTGGTTTAGGGTTTAGGGGTTTAGGGGTTTATAGGGTTTTTTGTTTGAGGTCTTCGCTTCAGGCTGAACCGACTTCAAAGATCAGGCAGATGCAGAAGGGCCTCAGGCAACCTGCGATCTGCTAAGTAAAGACTGGGGCAGATTTCGTTAGTTTTTCCGAACTACTTGAAATTCTTGAAGGGAACATGGCATCACGAGGAAAGCCTAACTTACTTGTGCCTTTGGGAGAAAGAGAGGTGGCACGGCAGGAACAGGAGGGCGGTACGAAGCCAACCAGTCGGCGTCGGTTTTCTCTTAGCAGAAACAGCTAGGACTCGGAGGTTTTGTTGCCTCCCGCAGAAGCAATCTCATGCGGGGCAGGGGCAGTCTCTTTCTGGGCGAGACTCAAGACTCAGACTGGGAGAGGTTGCTTCGGAGAGGAGAGAGGGGCACTGGCCAGCAAAGGTTTCCGCAGCGAAAAACACCCAGCAAACGTGGGGGAGAATCAAGTAAAGTCCTGCCATCACAGGCCACAACAAACTCGGAGCGGTGAGCTTAGTTAGCCGCCAAACGGACTGTGGCCGGCCGGGGACCAAGAAACCAGCTGTTCCAGCAGCTTCCTTGGGGTTTAGGGCCCTCTAAACCAATCAATCGATTGGACAAAAAAGGCACGAATATATGTGCACCTCAGAATGCTGCCAGGTTGCATATTTCAGGCACGATGGGATGATGATGCAGTTCAAGGTCTTTAAGGCCACGATCACCTCATGATCAAGACGGATCGATCTTGAGGCCAAGCCACACACACACACACAGTCGCGTGCAGGGCTTTTCTCTGAAACGTATGGGCAATACTTTCTCTGAACGTAGCCACCTGCATGCAGCAACAAAGGGGGATTGCAGTATAAGTTGCAGCTTCGGAGGATCCGCCTAGTGCTGATGCTCTTGCTTACAGCAAGATGCCCAAACTTGCGCTTAAAAACCGCAACTGGCAATCTCTCTCTCTCTCTCTCTCTCTCTCTCATTGCTTTGCTTTGCTCGGGGTCTGAGGCGGGAGCAGTCCTCCTGCCCCGCGCAGAAGCGCTAGCCCATCCAGTATTTTGTGTGGATGGGCTCTGCTGTACAACAACAGGTTCCATGCAGAGGTTGTGGAAGTGGGTTCCCCTATTTCAACAAGGGCGTAGATATGCAGTAGGTTCTTGGGTGTCCCACTCCACTTCGAAACACAAGTTTGCAAGTCGTGGGCTCCCGGGCTGTCAGAAACTAAAGTGCAGCACAACATGAAGTAGTCTTTCTCTCTCTCTCTCTCTCTCTCTCTCTCTCTATCTCTCGCTCGCTCTCTCTCTCTCTCTCTCTCCGTCTCCGTCTCTCTCTCTCTCTCTCTCTCTCTCTCTCTCTCTCTCTCTCTCTCTCTCTCTCTCTCTCTATACTCAACTTAGGCGACAATCTAAGAGTCCCAGATGCCCAAACGAAGGCGTTAAAGCCCACTGTAGCTTCGGCCAGCGAGGGAAGTCCGGGGCCAGTGCCCAGCACGATCATCCTTTCATGCGCGAGTTGAAGTTCCAGTTGAAGTTCCAGGCATCTTCACGGTTTGCACAGGTTTGGATCTGGGAATCGCGGGTCTGGAGGTTTTCGTGGGAGAAGATCCTACAACAGAACCTCTGACTCTTTGGCCTCCGGCTTGAGAGCGGTTTCTTGCAAACGTACAGTAGTGAACCCATAGTGGACCCATGCGTCACGACAAACTCCGTGCTAAGTGACGGGCTTCCGCTCGGGCCTGTGAGCCCTCCTCAGATCTGACTTCCTTGCGCCTCTTCTGCGCCAATTCGCAGATGCAAGCGCCAAGCGAGTTGGTTCACCATCTGAATGCATCCATGTGCTCAGTTTTTGCCGAAGGTCTATAAACCTTGCACAGACTTGCCAAACTATGCACGTAGTTGATGCAACCCTTGACTTCTTAACAAAACTATGCAACCCTGCACTTGCTGCATGCTGTGTTGATGAAGTGACCAAGGCCACGTCCCACTGTTGTTGCGTGCTCTTCAATTGTGTTATGACTCTGTAGCCTGCCGTGCTCATTGCGCAGCATGTGTACCCTGCCAAGCAATGAACCAACTCCAGCTCAAGGACTTCTGGACCCAAACCTGGGGAATCGGAGTAAGTCCGAGTCCGATGCCGGATCGAACCAACCAAGTCGTCTCGGGGTCTGCTTGCAAGCTAAAGCTCCCCGCCACTTTGATAAGGATGACCCACAAGCAAATCCAGGTGGTAAGCTGCAGGTTTGTGACCCACTCGTCCTTGTCTTCCTGGGACTGCAGTTGTGGCATCGTTTTTACCATCGTGGGTCGACATGCTCACCCTTCTTAGTTCTTTTGAAGAAGGCTCGCGCTTGGTAGGCTCCCTTCGAATAACAGAAACTGGGCATTCACCCTGCAAGCTCGCTTGACAATTCGCGACGATGTTAAAGCGTCCTTGAGGAGACGCTCGTAGAAGACATTGGGCAGCGCGGAGAGCAGGGCTGAGAGCACCTTCCGTGCGATTCATGACTCCGGCAGAACGGGCCCTGAAATTACGATATCTGTGGCTGTGGCGGTGGTACCGTAATTATGATGCAGCTGAAGAAAAGCATAGCCAGCTACTCCTACTGCTGCTTATTCTGCTCCTGCTGGTGTTGCTGCTGCTACTCCTGCCTCCTACTCGTACCCCCGCTAGTACTATCCGCGCCACTGCTCTCTCCACTCCTGCTACGACCATGACTGCTGCGATGACGACTATATTGACTACATGCTACATGCGCCAAACTACATGCTACCTACTGCCCGCTACCTGCTATGTTCTCCCTACTAGCTACTGCCACTGCGACGACGAGAACCACTGCTACCACATTACTACCGGGTCACTACCAATTGTGCGCCGCAGCTACGATAACACTACCGCCACAGCAACAAATCAAAACTGTCTCGTCTGGCTTGGCCAGGTTGAACAGGCTAACGGCTGCATTTGACACAAGAAACAACAATGAATTCCCTCTCTGCAGCCGATGGCTGATGTCTGCCATGACACCGTCAAGCCGGCGCCCAACCACGGAGCTGATCCGCCTGAGCCATCGAATTCACTGATTGTCTGATTGGCCACAGGCAGCATGAGCACGGTAGTCAAAGGCAAAAGACTGCAGCGTCGACTTCACAGGGCTAGTGGGATTTGCTGCTCAGGCTGAGGTTCCTGTCAGACCTTGCAAGGCTCACCGTCAATGTTCACCCTAACAACACCCTAACCTTCCTGGGATAAGCTCGCGTCAAGAAAAGAAACCTGCCCTCCGAAGGAACTCGCAGTGAGGCCATGCTGTGAAAGAGTCCGAAATGAGAGGCACCGTCGGTTGTAACAAAAGCTGTCCCAGACCAAGCGGCTCAAAACCGCAGGGCCGGAGACTTCGGCCAACTGCGTAAAAAGTGTTCCTGCATGACTATGCACGAAGTGGCAATGACACCTAAATGTGTCTGATGCTCCTGCGCAGCTCGAATTCGCCGTGGAGCGCCGAACGCATGAGGTATTCAAACATCATACAAGCTGGTTACGCATACAAGATAGTCGCTCAAGCATGGCCGTGCACGTGTGCCCTTGTGCAACGCCCGTTCGTCATGGCCACCCAATTCCCAAGCTGCATGGTGTTTCCAACAGCAGGGCCCCGCCTAGGAGCAGCAGGCCCAAGGCGACGATCTGCATGCTGGAGAAGCTCTTTCCAAGCATCTGCGACATGAAACCCGCAGTGAAGATGAGCTTGCTCTGACCTTCGAAGCATTCCGCGTTTAGCTTTCGATGCAAACGCAAGCATCTAGCTCAACACTCAGATCCTGTCACCATCTGTTCAAGTTCAAACGATTGGTTTCCTGCTGGAGCACATGAAGCAGAATTCGACGTAACCTGGGAGCTGTACCCCGCCTTGGGTTCGGGGAGCTCCTGTGATGTCTTGTGCTCAGGCCCCAGGGCGGCCACAAGCAGGTTCCATGCGTTCCCAGCTCCGGTGGCTGTTCTGACCGTAACCCCCAGTTAAATCACAAGCATGACTGGCGGTCACAGGAGCGCCCCTTGCTTCCAAGCAGCTCAATACCTGGTATGTGGCAGCAGAACAATATTGAAGGCACACGAAGTAGAGGAGGTTCCTGAGAACGGGCCAGCTGCAAGTGCCCTTCGGCCTTACCCCGTTCTTGCTGGTCAACCGACTAAGTGCATGCAAGGCACTGCGCTGCGTATAGCAGGCCAACCCACCACATGGAGAATGGCTTTCGGGTGAAGGCCGTCCTGATTCGCAGAATTTCGTAACTAGCCTCATCCCGATAAATCGGCTGAGCGATGTAGCCTGATCCGGGACATGTTAGCTGTCTGAACCGGATTCGAGGCTCAGCCAACATTCACGGTCACTACGAAAAAACAGTGGAAACCGGCCCAGTTTGTCGCAAGGCGCCTGATGGTCGGTACTATTTGCTGCGGTGACTTGATGTAGCCGATGGCTACGAGAAGCAACCTTGGCATTTTGGACAGCAGAACGATCACAGTCACAGAGTCGCTGTGCAAAGGCTGACGAAATGAGCCAACAAAGCGCAATAACATACGTTATAAACGTACAGCAGCTGGGGCCTTAGGCTGTAACCTGTGTCTTGCATCGTGCCTGCTTTGTCGCCCGAGCTCCCTGTCCCTCCAAAGCCTTCGCCTAAACCCATAATGCTCGGACGGGTAGCGGGAACTTGAAGATCTCGCTCAGCAATGTAACGTTTGCCCCGGAGTAGGACAAGCTGCATCGCGCCTCAAGGGTCGGCTGTGGGCGTGGTAGCAACATCGAGCAACTCTTTTTGAGTTTGTACCACTCCGTGTAGAAGGCTCACAAGTACTAATGCCACTAATGTTTGCATGAATTCTTCTTCTTGATGCTGTTACTGTGCTATTCTGGTTGTTGCTGCTATCCTGCTACTGCGATTGTTGCGATTATCTTACTGGCGCGGTTTAGATTTCCAATAGAGGGGTTGCGACAGACATCGACAGGCTCAACAGGCTTCATTGACACCGGTGGCCCTCGGGCGCAGGCGTGAAAGTGCTTCCGCAACAGGAATCACGTGTCTTCAGCAGAGGTTATGTAAACCCACCTGAATGGTTGGCCGCTGGGCAATCGACTGCAGGGCATGCCCGAAGGCTGACATAGCCATCTGATGCCGCAACACTGTCGACTATGAAAGCAAGGATACAATGCGTAGCCGGCCGAGAGCGAGGCCTTGACTACTGACTACTCCAAATGTTTGCGCGATTGCGGCGGTACGCCGACAAGTTCTTCCGGTGTGTAACAGCATTCTTAACATTTCTTAACAGCACCGCTGATCCTCTACACCGACAGCTGCATCAGGAGCCTTCGTCCACCAGGTCAGCGCATCCGCAGAGCATTTCTGGAAGACCAGGATGATTATACACCTGGGATCGCTTCCACTGTCACCGTCACTGTGGCTTTGCAAGTTGTTCCACCCTAAGCCAGCAACGACTGACGTTGCGAGACCTATGTTTTTGGCCGACGCACATGCGCTCCGGTGCCCGCGCTTCCCAAGTGAAGAACATCATAGACAGACTTACGCACATATGCACGCAACGATCATATGCCTGATTTGGCATGCATACAGTAACGGACCAAGCATACTCCTTCATGGAGACGATACATGTTTCAGTTCATGGTGTGAACTGGGAATAGTTCGTAGCCGCGGCATGTCGTGGTAAGGCCGTGGTTAAACATGCAGCACATGTTCGCGTCAGACCTACGCAGCTCTTGTTTCAACTCCGGGCCCTTCTTCGAAGCGCAGGTAGGAGTCTAGGGTCCATCGGTTTCCTTGCAGGGATTCTCCTCGACCACTTGTCAAAACTTGCCCCCGTCTGCCATAGCTCATGCTGGACTTTGAAGTCGGGAAGCCAAAGACCAGAATTTGTGTAGCCTTTGGGCCTTGCTCTAGACCGTGTGCCAATCACATCCTGAACCTGAACTGCAGAAGCTTCACCAAGGCTTTTCTGCATGGTGGGGCAGGTTGCTTCCGAAGGTGGCACTCATGCATTTTGGACCCTGTGCCAAGGCACAATGTCCCAGGTGAGGCTAGCCGGCGTATCCACCCTTAGCTGGCTTGAGTGTCAAGGGAACCGAGCTGCAAACCTCGGCAACCCCTTCGAGGCCTGCCCAGTACTTCAAACATTTCCGGAGCATGCATCACTCGAAGCATCATCGAAAGCGCTAAACCGAAGTATAGCTAGAGCAAACAACCGCTGCAGGTATCGAAACGGGGAGGTTTAGGAGGTTGTTGAGAAGACGATTCATGGGCCAGGCAGGCCAAGCCGCTAAGCCTGCTTGGTGAATGGTCCAAACGCCGGAAGAAATGAAACCCTGTCTTTCACCCCCTCAGCCCTAAGTCCGGGTTCAAGCCGAACAACTGACAGAACCGAAACAGCCGAAAACCGCTTCTCAAGCTGGCAGGAATCATCAACTTCGCCCATGAAGCGCAGCCCACTTAAGCCCTTCCAAGAGCTCCACTTTCCCCCCCCAACCGCCCCCCGGGCCAGGGCGCCATCGGATTGGCTTCCCGAGGCCTTTCGAGCTGCGAGGACGCCGGCCTTACTTTGCTTTTCACCCAGGAAAAAACTTCTCGTCTCTCCAATGTTTGGGCCTGGAGAATCTGACTTGCTTTGCTTTCTTCAGCTTCCGGATTTAAACTGGGGCCCTGGAACTCCACAGTTCGTTATCCGATTCTCTCCCTTCGCGTAGCAGAGCGAAGGTCTTCGGAGCTCCGTTCAACCGTAGAAGCCTGAACCAAGCAGGCAAGGAGCTGTCGCTAAACCACCAGCTGCAAGATATTCCAGGCTATGGTCGAAGGAACTGGGCGAATTCACCGCGCCAGACCTGCAACGCCACAAAGTCCTTGCCTTGTTTTACTAGGCTTGCTGGGTACTTGTAGTTTTACTCTATCTGTATCTGTTTTCGCTCTGTTGCTGCTTCCGTCTGTCTTTGCCTATCTTGGCTCCACGCATGGGGAGCCCGGGCAGCACAGCACATTGCAGCTCTTCCGGTTCGAACCAGTTCCGCGTCGCATGCTATTTGAGGTTTGGGAGCTCGTTCTACGGGGAGCCAGCGATCGGGAGGACGTTCAATAACATGAACCTGGAGTCGTGGAGGCCATATATAAACCCGAATCGAGGTATGTCAAGCCGCAGCACCTTCAACTCGGTGCTGGCTGGGATCGCAAATCGCAAATGCGGCACTCCCGGATCATCTTGGCGGATTAGATACATGACTTCATATGGCCACGCAAGTCCGCAGCAATCCCCAAAGCAACCAGGCATGCATACTCGAGCAGCCGGCCTACCGAGGTCGTGCATCTTTGACGGCCGGCCGGCAAAAACCGCCTGACCATGAACACAAGTGGCCTCAGGTGCCGGGGCGATTCTGAACCAGTGCGCATTGATTCTACACATACATACACCTTCAGATAAAAGCATACTTTACATAGATACACAAATACATGCAGACAGTCACCCGTACATCTAACACTCTAAGACACAGTCTGCAATCCCAGCGTCCCCGGCGCATGTAGACCTGCGAGTCACATGGCCCAGGTTGAAGGCTGGATGGACTTGATGTGCTGGATACTCGAGCACCCGAGGCTCAGCGAGAGGACCCGCGGATGTTTCGCGCTCCCACTCAAGCCTCATGCTGCCACTTGCTTGGAGGGCTAAGCCTTGAAGGACCTACGGCGTCCTGCGGGATATTAAGAAAGAGTGAAGATTGTTGACGAGGCGCAGGTCCGCCTCCTGCAAGAGCACCCAAGCCAGAAATGCCAGACCCAAGGGGTGGCAAGGCCATCGGCTTTTCCGGCTTCGCACAGGGCCGGAAGCCATTCGGCACTGGCCCATGGCCGTTGGCCGGCACACGGTGCGATGTGCCTTGTTTTGGAACTTGAGCCGAGTTGTCGCGTGGGCAGGCATCAAACGCCAGCCAAGCCATCTGCGAGACTACCCCAGCTGTCCGCACAATCGGGCCGGCACTTAGGCACAGTATGTTTCCGGGTACGAGGCCTGAAATGCAGTCCCCAACATTCTCGGCTAGACAACTTGTGGCGAAGAGACGATGTCTTGCAGATAAGGGTGCAGAGGAGATGGCGATGAACACGACGTCACTCTCAAGCTCGCCGTAGACTTTCGGTGGATTCGCCTGAACCGATCCACAACTCTATGAACTAGTGAGTGTAGTTGAAACCCATGCTGCTGTAGAAAAGGGAACTTACTTTGACATGATTTTACCGTGCACCTGCTGTCCCATCTTCAAAGACTCTGTGCCGAGCCTTTGGATCCACTTTCAAGGCATTGATTGCAAAGTGCAGATCTTCCAGCGTGCAGTCCGCAAGGCTGATGACCTTTTAGGAGCCGGGACTGAGCAGAAAGCTCGTGCTAGGCATGACGGGCACAACAGAACATGAAACCCGATGTCATAGATATGTTGGTTAAGTGTTTGTGATAAGCCAAGCGTCGGCTCGAGCTCCAGACTAAATGAACATGCTCCAGTAGCAAGCTCCATGCTTTTCTGCCGCGCACACACACACAACGCGCGACAAGCTGGAAGAGGGGTGCTTCACAAATGCCAGCCACGCTACGACCAGACGGCAAGACTGGATCGTCTCAGCCATCTTCTTGGCCTTGCAGAAAGGCAGGCGGCCAAGATCTTGCAAGTGACAATACAAAGCTTGCGTGCAGTGCGAGCTCTTGATGCAGCGCCACCATCCCTTGACATCGCAACTTAGCAGAGCCACCCTGTGAGACAACATCCCAAGTCACAAGAATCCCACCTTCTTGGGGTCATCTCGACAGACGATTCGCTTTACCTCGGCAACTAGAATTTCCAAGAGGGCTGTTCCTTTCGACATCTTTTGACTGCGGGGTTAGACTTAGAGGCTTTCGTTCACCTGTCCTGCCATACCTCGGGCCGGACTTAGGCGTTGTACCTGCTGCTGTGAACCATCTATCCAGGCATCAGGCTGAATCACTTCACCATGTTCACAAACACTTTTAAGCGCCGTGGGCTTTCTGCTTCGATCGATCATGTTGTTTGATTCACGGAGACGGTGAGGATACGAAAGAACCATAGGAACTCTTGTGATCATGGAACTCGAGCCTTCTCCGATGCCTTCACAGGACCAGGTTGCTGCTGCAGGTGCCTGGTCTGCCTTCGAGGCTGTTCCAAAGATGCGGTTCAAGCCGCCTGGGCACAACGGGGGGGGATCGAGGCTCCGAGTCGGCTCGGAGCTTCGGGCCGCCATGGGGTACTAAGATAGGGGCCTCAATAACTATGTAGGTTTTTGGGGTATATTATACTATAATCATAATTATGCCATATAAAGTGACAGGGTTCGATTTTGAGGTCGGAAATGAGGCCTCCTGATAAGCGCATGGTCTTGGAAGCCTGGTTCTAGGGCTGCAGATCTTGCTCATGGCAACGTACCAGCTGGAAACCAACTCTACCCTGGCTTCTCGAGGCAGCACAGGCAACTGCAAGTTAAAAAACGCTGCGCGCAGACAAACTTTGACTTGAGTGTCTAAATCCTGAGCTAGCCCTCGGTACGGGGGCTTGGCGCACTCGCAACAAAAGCAACAGGACAGCAAGGGGAGAGAGAGAAAAAGAGAGAGAAGCAGAGAAAGAGAAAGACACACAGAGGGAGGGAGAGAGAAAGAGAGAGACAAGGAGAGAAAGAGAGAGAGAGAGAGAGAGAGAGACAGAGAGAAGAAGAAGAAGAAGAGAGAGAAAGAAAGAGACAGAAATCGACTGTTGTCTCAGGCCAGCTACCTTCGGCTTTCCGAAGCTCCTTGACCAGCGCCTTTCCGATGTAGGAGTCTACGTTGTGTATGAAAATCCTGGCACGCGCATGACCCATGTCTGGTCATTTGTGGACCATATGGTTTTGACTTCCGTCGTCGGCTTGCATGACTGGCACTGCATCTCCATAAAACAACTAGGATCTCTTCATCTTTGAATATGTCCGGCACACTTAGTAGTAAAGGAAACCTAACCAGGTGTCGAAACTCCTCAAGGGGAATTCAATACTGGGGCCTTGAACATATAAACCTGCACTCCCACGCGTCCTCATTCGCCCGTTGCCTTGGCAGGAGGTGGGTGTTGCTGACTGTTGACAGCCGGGCCAGCTGTCAAAACTAGATAAACTGAGTGACAGCATGACTGACACTTCTAAAGGTACTCCACATCCTGCGGCGGGACACATGAGTTGTCTATACCGCGCCAAGGTGCGGATAATGAGAAAGTATGGGAAAATACTGGGCTGTGCTAGTTGGAATGAGACTTCGGGAGGAGCAGACACCGAAACTCATAGTTGTCTAGCTAGTCTAGTTGCGCTGAGACTTCGCGGGCAGATGCGCTATCTTAGGCCGCGCAGCTGCACTGCAAACCACAGCTTCTTGCACCCAGGCCACTGAGCTTGGCTGGGCAAGCGGGCTGGCAGCGCTGCTTGAGCCACTTACATCACAACAGGCATTTCAGCAAGACCTCTGCATGCACACGCACGTGTATGCATCTGTGTCTGTGAATACATCTGTCTGGGCCTGTTTGTCGGCCTGTCTGTCTACCAATAGCAGAATAGCATGCAATGCCCCATGCAGCAACTTGAAGCCCTGCAAAGTGCACAGGCTTCGGCGCTGGAACGCCTCTGTGTGCCGCAGCCTCAGTGGATTAAATGAATAAACAACTGTAAGCCGGCGCTTCTGTGAAGGGAGACTCCCATGCTTCATGCTGTAGCACTTGGGGGTCAAATTCTCTCAAGAGCCACTGCTGCCTGCATCAATTTCTGTGGGCTCCAACAGGAGTCTGTCCGGCTGTGAATAGTGGGGCCAGGTTCCCGGCATTGCCACTGGTCGCCATGATGTGGCGCGCGGGCGTCTGCAACCTCAGAAGGCGTGGCTACCATGCATCTACTATCATCTACTCAGAGTCTCGTGATGTCATCCCCCTTGTTGCGGCGGGCCCCCTTTATATTTGCCCCTGGACTCAAGTCCAGCCAGACCTCGACCTGAAATCAACTCCAAGTGCTGTACTGTAGCTGGCGCCGCAACCCTAACCCTAGACGTTGGAGTCCGTTGCAGGAAGTAGCAAAGTACCGTCGCGCGCGACCCCCCCACATATAGTTGGAAGGTTCTGAGGTTGCTGCGTGATCGTGGTCGACTGAACATGCACAGCCTGTGGAACAAAGTGGGGCGTGGGCTCTAGCTTAGATGTTCAATCAGCAAAGAACGGGTTCCAAGGTTCAACCTGTCTTGCAGAATCTGAGGGCAACCGGGAGGGCTTTTCAATGGCCAAAATCATGCGCATAATGGTACTAAGAGCCTGCTTAGCTCCCACTGGGCTTTTGAAGGATGGAGCAGGGCCTAGATCTAGAGAAGCGCTTCGTCTTATGAAAGAAGCCCTGCGCATAAAAAACCTTTAAACAAAATTGTTACGCCGAAACTTGCCAGTTGTCAGACTTCGAAACGGCGACAGGATGCACTGAAACCCTCAACTCTCAAGACTGACATCTATGTGTATGTTGAGCTTCTGTCGCTGTGAGGCAGAAGCATCTTGCTCCAAAGATCCCGAAAGCGTGGAACTTGAAACTATGGAGGAAGGGGACAGGCAGTATGGATCACGGACCGTTTAGTGCAATCTCGTCTGAACCTTGAGGTAAGAAAGAACTATGCTATGCAGAAGCGATAGACCCTGGACGAGCAAGTCGTGCGATCGGCGGCATACCCTGCTCGAAACACCCGATGTCTGAGCTTAACAGGCTCAGGTCCCCTAAGTTCTGAACCCCTAACTGCCTAAACCCCAAACCCCTTTTCCACAGGCTTGATTAGTGCTCGCCCGAACCCCTAAACCCTACAATGGTTGCCGGCACTTCAACCACTGACGGACGAGAAGACCCTGAGAGGACGCGCCTGGCCCTGGCCCGGGCCCTGCTGACCCGGAGGCCGGGTCGGTCGCACGACCTCCTGGCACGGTGAGGCTTTGGAAAGAGAGCTCCTATATACATATACATATATATATATATATATATATTTATTTATTTGTTCATTTATTTTTATATGTGTGTGTAGGATAAACAACCCTACTACATATATGTATGCAGTATACGCACTCGCACATAACCATGCATTTCTTTATGTACATGTACACACACCGAAGATTTGCAAACAAACAAAGCCCTGCATATGTGTATGCATGCATCTGTGTATGTTTATATATACATATGTTGTGAGAAAGATTTCAAATTCTGTCGTCGCACTGACATCTTCGGGACTCGTCTAAACACAGCGTCCAATGGCCAATCGAAGCAAACATCGGAGACATGCATGTGTGTTGGGCCCAGCCTCCGCTCTGGACACACGTTATGGACGCAAAGCACAGTCACTGGCAGTCACCGGTTGTTTGGGAAAGCAGGATCTAAGCTATGCACAGCTGCTGTATTCCCGCTCCTGCGGCTCCGGCTCCCATGGTGGCAATGACGGGAGACCTTTTTGCTCCTGCGGGAAACCACGCGGCTTGAGCATGCAATGGAGTTCGTGCTGGAGTGCAGGGAGCAGAGGGACATGGTTGTAATTCTGCTCCGGTAAGTTACGGGGTGAATCTCACATGCCACCAATATGCTGATTCTCCTCGTCGTTCCTGTTGTTGAATCTTGTGTCACAGCTGCTGCCCTGAACCCTCTAACTATATACGACTGATCAAAGCGACTGCTGGTTGAAATCCCCAGCACCGTTGCTCAAGCTTGCGCATTCTCAAGGAACTCAACGACCTCTCGGCAAGATTCGGCAAGCATACGGGTGGCCACAGCAAGGCTGTTTCACTTGTGGCGGCGCTTTTGCCTCCTTGAAGCCTTTTTAGGCCGCTGCTTGGAGAGCCGGTGTCTCCGTTCCCTCTCATGCTCCACTGCTTGTGGCAAGAACACATTGAAGTAGAAGTGCCTGCAGGGCCATGCGACTTGGCTGACTTGGATCTTTACACGTCTGCAGAGCCGCGGTGGCTTTCCAAACCACGCCTCAAAGACGGGAACATGGCCTTCTCCCAAAGTTCGGCATCGAAAAACTCTCGCCGACAGGTCTGCTCCGCCTCAGCAGCAGAATTTTGCAGAAGCTGTAGACACATGCTGAAGTTGCTGACATCCAACACTACACAGACTTTTTCGGACCCGGACGATGCCAAGTGTCACAACTCAACATCTATATCCACGGATGAATCAGACAGTGTTGCTGTTAATTGAATGTAGGTGCAGACGTGAAGGACGGGAATGGTGCTTTAATTTGGGCTGCCTTGTGCCATCAATATTTTTTGGGCTCTTCGCCAGAACTGAAGTCTGAAGACGAGATGCAGGAGTCCAGAAGAAAACATCGCACCAGGGAATTGCAGTTCCCAACGCGGCAGCAGCCATGCGCATGCCTCGGCTTCACCGACGTAAAGAAACCCTGGCCGTAGACTGAGCTAGTTGTGAACCCAGCATTGGCAGACTGCAGCACCTGTCAGACATACTCTAATTTCACAACATGGCGCAGCCATGGACTTGGTACTTCCAATCCATCGGGAGATCCTGCCCAAAGCATGTTTGCTTCTGGCACTGCGCCCGTTCTTGAGGCGTCTTGCTCCCGGAACCACACTAAATACAGAAATCGCATCCATGCTTCGAGTCCCAGAATGCTTCGAAGCCTCACAACCTATCTGCATGGATGCAACGATTCCATGAGTCCGGCACAGCATTCGAGGTTGGTTCATCTTGGGATGTCCTCGCTTTGGAAGACTCCGTTCCACTCCTTGGCGGTCTTGATCTCCAAGAGCCCCTGAAACAAGGGCTCAGGACTGCTTTTATTGCTGCTTTGCTTGTCTAAACTGAACGTCGCATGCTGCATGACTTCCACCGCTTCAAAAACTTAGAGGCGGCTTTGCAACACGGAATGTTGGGCGAACCTTTACTCAAGCTGTATGCGCCTACAGCCTCTCTGTAGTGGGTGCAGTTGCAGCTTCAGCCGGTGGGAGGAAACAAGCCCACAGCCTTCGAAAGGAACAAAACTCCATCGATCCTCCGGCTTCCCTTGGAGGATGCACAGCCCATCAGGCGAGCCGGCGAGCCATGGTTCTTGCAGCCACACGCAAAGCCCTCCAGGGAAGTGGAACTTTACAAGCAGGACAGTTTAGCGGGTCCTCGTTGCAATTATACTGCTTGGCTGTTACAAGCTGTGACAATATCCATTGCTGGCTTGCTGCTATTGCGAATCGAACTCTTCGTGCTTCTACGTAGAAGTGCGTAGTAGCAGTCGCAGTAGTAGTAGTTGTAGTTGTAGTAGTAGTAGTAGTAGTAGTAGTAGTAGTAGTAGTAGTAGTAGTAGTAGTAGTAGTAGTAGTAGTAGTAGTAGTAGTAGTTTTTTGTCACCCACATGGCACGCCAGTGACAGCTCCGCGGGACTTAAATGGTAACTAGTCACGAGGATATCCCAGCTTCAGAGAAAACAGCGAAACCAAAGGTAAGGCCAATCAACACACCGGGACATCCATCGATCTGGTTTCACTCTCTACACACACTTCAGCTGCCCAGGGCATTCCAAACGCTTAATCAGCCGAAAGCAGCCCCAATAAAACAACAAAAAAGGAGTAATCCCCATAGTCCCGAAAAGGTTGCCCCCAGCAGCAGTGTGTTCATGCTCACGACATTGGACACTACAACAGTTCATTGACTACATCTGTACAGTTACATCATCAAGAGAAGGATCGGTGTACGTGTAGTACAAAACAACCGCCAACAACCAAGTTCAAGAAACCGTGTACAGGCTCACCACAGCTCACCGCAATCCGGACATACATTCCTTCTCTCATATACCCTGTTTCTAAACAGCGCGGTGGAACAGTACGAGCCACCTTGCATGCAAAGGCTGATTTCACTGTCCGTGAAGTACGAATTGTTGGTTCTTCATGACTGTAGTAGTAGTAGTAGTCGTCGTCGTAGTAGTAGTAGTAGTAGTCGTAGTCGTAGTCGTAGTCGTAGTCGTCGTAGTAGTAGTAGTAGTAGTAGTAGGAGTAGTAGCAGTAGTAGTAGTAGTAGTAGCAGTCGATCGTCGACGTAAGAGTAGTACCACTACGACGACGACTACTACGACGACTCCTCCTCTTCCTGCTACGACCACACAACGCCACGCTGCCGCCACCGCTATCGCCGCCACCACAACCAAACACTTCACGACGACAGCGACGACGACGAGCAAGAGCCGTCGCTCTCGTCGCCGGCCGTATCCGAAAAGAAGAAGAACCCGGTCTGAAGAACGCTTTTTGTTGAGCCTAGTGCTTCGACTTGGAGATCCAGTTCGCAGGCAGACTCGGAGGCTTCCTCAGGGCTGCGGCGCGTGCTTGGGGCTTTGAAAGTCCTGAGAGCTTAAAGCTTTTCGTCCGGGGGTTCACTTCTGCCCTATGACTAGCTCCAGAGGTGCTTGACATGTCCCTGTGCAGCTGTCCAACGGCGCATCGGCGGCTGCAGCTGTTAAGAACACTGTCATCAATTATCAAACACCTTCTGGCCCTTGTTTAGGAGCTTAACTCGTCAGGACTTGCATCCTCAAGGAACCGTCAAGCTCACATACCTTGCAGCTGTCCTTACGAAGAGGCTGAAAGGCTGCAATATGTTCCAGTTTTTACCGACCAATCATCTTAGCACAGCCCAGCAGCCGCCCTGCGCCAGGAGATGTAAGCCTGACAATTGAAGCAAGTCCAGGTCTTCTCACTCGTTGAGTGTGTTTTCCTATCCGTAAGCAGGAGCTCTGGGGCTCTACACAAATAGACTGGCATGTGCTACTACTATTATTACTATTACTACTGTAAGATGTATCCAGTGTAGGGATTTCGCCACCGGGCCCTAGAACTCAAACGTGCGTAGGAGCAAACATGCATCTGCTCACACTTACACGGATTTCCTTTCTGCCACTGCGTCTCTCGCGGCATCCGCTTCCGTATCTTCGAATTCCTATGATGGCCTTCGGGGAGTTACGGTATTGCTCATATCCTCAAACCCTCGCCTCTCTGGCGACATCCTCGTGCTGCACACCGAAGCGTGTTGCCTGCGTGGCCCGGCCCTCGGGCAGGGCGAGCCTAAGCCAAGAAGCGTGTTCCCCTAACATTCCCACCGCAGTACTCACCAGAATTCTTACAAGCACGGCTGTACCATTGCAGCAGTGACGGAAATACTAGACAGCCACAGGCGCATGTCGGCAACCACCACCTTTCGGTTGCTTCGCGCGCCAGGTGCAGAGCAGGCCGCTGCGAAGCGGGAGGCAGTCACCTGTTCAAACATCAGGAATGTGATGGTGCCTCAAAGAATCTGAACATCCTGGGCCTATCTCGCTGGATGTTTAGCCAGGGCAGGAATGATGATGTAGGCTGCGAGGCTCCACACACATGCTTCTGCTTCTGCCACTTCTGTTGCTCCACCCATGTAATGTCATCTGCAGCTTGCAGTTGTGCAACAACAAGTGTTCTTGTTGCTGCATTGTGGCTGCAAGGAACCTACATGTTGCATCTGAAGCTGCGTCGATGCAACTCGCTATACTCAACGTTCTGCCGCGGCACTCTGTTCCTTCGTGCAGCGATCCAGCTCGGATGTGCCCGGCCATCGGGGTAGCGCTGCGGCATCTTCCTGAGAGAGGATCTCGAATCCCAACACACATGGCCCAAGCTGTTCGGTCTCCACATGACTAAAGATGACAGAACATCACGCCCTGGTGGCGTGCTTTTTCGTGTGTTCGTGTTTTCACTTGCACTCTCAGATGGCAAGCTCAGCAAGCTCTTCGTTTCCCGCAACATTGTTTTAGCAGCATACAACATTTTACGACGTGTTCTGAATTGACAACAAATTCCACCAAACCATTTGAAATTGTTCGGGCATAACCGAACACCGGTCCGAGAGAGATAAAGTTATGGGACAAACTTTCAAGGACATAAGGGCATGGCCTTAAGGTGTGGCTCTAGGCCTCTAGGCCTTGGAGTATGGAGGCCTGGAGCCCTGGAGCCCTGGGGGGGGGGGGCGCCAAAAAAAAAAGAAAAAAAAAATCTTGTGTGCAAAATCTCTGGCCAATTTTTTTTTTTTTTTTTTTTGGCGCCCGGCCCCCAGGGGCCATCCGGAGGGCGCATGTCTGTAAGCAGAGGATGCCTGGAGCCTTCGGCCTTTGGCACTCCCAATCCAGCGTTGCTCAATCATTTCAAGGTTTCCAGTATGCCACCAATCCTGTCCTGTCCAATGAAACATCCCTCTGTCAAGACTTTACGCTTGCTAGTGTTGTCCACCACCTAGGAAAGCGGCTCCAACACCTGAAAACTGTGACAGAAGTATGATGGGTAATTCATTCTACACAGTAAAAGTATGATGGGAATAAGATCCTTGTACCGGGACCCAAGTTCAGAAGGAGTTATTGGGCCTCGAACCCAAATGCATATGATGGTCCTAACCGTCTCAAGAGATGCTGGGTGGCGAACCCAAAACCTTAGACTGTAGAAGATATTGGACCCTCACCCAGAAACTTAGACAATGCAGTAAAAATTGCAAGCTACAATATCCTTGTTACATTTGAGGCGGAACATATATAGTTACCTGGAAGCCAACCTTGGTATATAGATGTTTGTACCAACATATATATGTATGTATCTATATACACGTCTGTGTATGCATGTTGGTATATGACATGAAGGCATGCATACACACCTGCATATGGATGTGTAAGCTTACATACACACATGCTCATGCTGTTTCCATGTTCATGCTTTTCCCATCCTTATGCACACATACATATATGCTTAATACATATGTACATACACGGGTATATACGTACATACATAAGTATCACGGAAACATGTGCAATATTTCTGAAATAAGCGAGCATATGTGTATGCAACAATGAGGCATTTAGGCAGCCATGCACTGAAAGGAAAATGGAGGGCCGCAGGCTCCTATCCCAAACCCCGAAAGGGCATGGTGGGTACAGGATGCGGAATTTCAAATCTGTGTGGAAGCACGTCCTCCACACCTGTACATATATACATCTACATATACATGTAATATATGTGTGTGTACATATATATATATATATACATAGATATGCACGTATACAAGTTCATGCACTCTCGAAGCCTATGCAACCATATACAAGTTCGTGAACTTTGGAAGCCCATGCACGCGCACACACATGTATATGCATAAATCTATCTCTATATAAATATGCACATATAGATAGGTTTTTTTGCGATATACATGCAAGTACCTGGGTGTGTAACCGCAAGGCCACGCTGCAGTTGCACACACGATGTAAATTGGAACCTTGCAAGCATATTATGGGTGGATGACACATGTATACATGCATACACACACATATAACTTTGTGTGCATCACGGAAATGGGTAATTACATTGTCTTTGGGATTTACATGGAAGTGGGTGGATGATGGCGAACAACAGGTCTTCAATAGAATAACTGATTAACATGCCCTATTACACCGTAAGCTAATCCTTAAAAGGTGTGGCCCACCCAGCCAGAAATGCAAATCACATTAGGGGATGCTGGGAGACCACCAGAATAAAAACCAGAGTCTGAACATTTTAGTACATATCACGGGCTACACTTATCCACGAAAGATATATAGTGTGTAGCGAACCTGAGTACCGAAAACGATGACGTGTGTCCAGAGCATCCAAACTCTACTGGAAGACATTCGGCTGAAACGCAGTGCCGCGCATGGATGTAATGAGCCAAACCCCCGTAGAAGTTCGATGAGTGGCGGAACCACAACTGGATCCTCAAATCGATGACTGCTTTCCCAAATACAGGCAGACTAGAAGATATTGCACTCTCAATCCAAGGCTTCAATAGTAGATGACGGGGTAGCAAACCTTCAAAGGTGGCAAACCCCTCAGAGCTTTATAAGTGTAGCCACGGCTTCAGATGCGGTTGTATATACACATCGATGACGGTCTGCCTGTCAATATAGTCGCTTTTATGCTGCAGCCCACGCCACAATTTCAATCCCTAGTTGAAGACATGATATATACATTAAGTTACAGGTCAGCATTCGTATGCACATGTAAATATACACATTTCCATAAACACGCATCCATTAAAGCCAGATGCATATGTGGATAGACACCCAGGGGTTGTGATGGATTCTTAATGATTTTGACATGATATGCCAGATCACGCACCTCAACTTCAATGGAGATGCTGGATGGCAAACCTCCTCCCTCTTCCCCAACAAACTCCTACTTCGTGACATGCCCAAGACTCAAAATCAAGGGTGCATGCCTGGATGAGGCAACACAACGCTTAATATTCTGGGTGCATAAACTCGTGTGAAAACCTCTAAATTACCGAGAAATACACGCCACCAGGGCGTTGCACTCTCCAGAACATCACGCTCCCAGAAGGAACCGAAAAAAGGCGGTCTGCCCCAGCCATGCGCGCAGCAAAACATGCTCCGCCACACGATTTGAAACCTCTCAGAAAGGAATTGAAAGCATCTTAACGAGCAGAGGGTCAGCAGCCTCCCGACATCCTCCTCAGAGACCTGGAGGCTGGAGAGTAGCTGCTCTCGCACACGCGCAGGTGTGGTGTCCAGCTCCTGAGTGGTTGTGATGGAGAAGCAGAGTGCCCACAGCAATGTCAACAAACTATGCGAATTCTCTGAAGCAGTTGCACGCGAAATCCTGGATCGCTGGCATAGGTGCAGAGAGTCTAACTTCGTTACATCCATGCCAATCTGTGCTGTCTATACTCGACCCGACGAATCATCAACTTGCCTGCCCATTTCATCCACGGCGCGTCCCCGTCTTCCTCTCCAATGTCTGGCTTCTCAGCGTCACGGTCGGAAGACGGCTCCTCTGCCGCGCATGAAAAACTCTATCAATTTTGGATGGACAACTCGAAATGCAGAAACAGGACACCCTGAGCCACCTTGGCTTCCCAGTGTGCTTGCAAGACATTGTTCCGCGGAGGAGCCGTTCCCGTTCCAGCTCTGCTTCTGCCCCCAAACCCCCAGGCCAAACTGCCTTGTCCTAGGTGGCCGGCCCACCACTGTAACATCATGTAACATCCACAGGTGCATGAATGCATCATGGATGGGAGTAAGCCTAGCCTAGGCACTTCTCCTCTGTATTTCAGCAGCGCTATTGCACTTCCGCTCAAGTGCATACGCACGAACACAGGTGGACCCAAATACATTCATTCATGCACCCCAAACCACATTCATGTAAAAGGCCAATTAGGGGCAAAAGCGACGAGCCTCCGCAGATGAGAGCCGACTACCCATCTCGGTCATCGGAGCGCTCCATGCTGGGCCCGATCTGAAATACACAGATACCGTTAAAACCGTCTGTAACGTCCCCTTCACCGGAAAATCGCGATTGATGTTCTGTTAGAGTGATGGATACCGTCACTACTTCAGTGACGCCAAATCTCATGATTACCATGCCATGAAAAGACATTGACATCTCTTGGGTCGGTACCGCGAAAAATACGGGATGCGAAGGAAAAGGTTACCGTTGGGGAACCCCTGGCATGGCACATGGGCTCGAATCCAATTAATATTAAGAATTCCAAGTTTCATCATGGCCTATAGCCTAGATGCGGCACAGCGCTGCCACATGCTGCCAGTTTCTCAGGAAATGCCTGAAAACACCGAGAGTGTTACTGTTGGGAAGGTTGAACCTGTGAGCCAGCCATGGCTTCGCAAAATCCTGGAGACGGAAGGCTTCGAATCCTACAGCTGCGACATCCTCAAAGCTTTATCACCCGACCCCACACTACCGGCAGATGTCCCGGTATGCGATGATCTGAGCTCGGAGGGCATGGTTCGGCCGCAAGACCTGCGGCGACCAGGGGGAGGCAAACCCATGGCGGGCCGATACTTGGGCTTCCGAATCTTCCGCTTAATCCCGACCGCGGATGTGAGGTAAGGGCTTCGATATCGGGTTCGCAAGGTATGGACAAATCCTCACTTCATTGTGGGAAAGGTGACTATGGGGCCATGTTGCAGGGCAAAGTAAGCAGGTAGCGGCCGCTGCAAATCAAAACCTTCTGTTCGGCCCAATGTACGCGATTTTGAGCAGCTCACTATGGTCTCTCAAGCTGCGCATCGCTCCCCTCGAGGCTGCTCCGCTGCAACATACAAGTAATACCTTGCTACAAACATCTGCAACTGCTGATTATCCCACCACCAGACTGATCGATCCTCTGACTCGGCTGCCTTGTCCGGCAATTCCTGGCCCGTCTTGGGCGATGTGCTGTGCTCCTGGTTGTGCAGATTTCTGCTCGCTTGAGCAGCTCTTTTCCCGTGATTGTCAACTTACCGAGCAGCTCAAGACGAACGGAATCCTCCAGCCACTTGGCGATCGCGCTCCGCTCGTAGGTGTGACCTGAGCACGGCAGCTGCACATGTGCAGTCGTCATATGCAGCCGGCAAATCCTTACAACCCTAATTATGTCGTGAAGTATAGTTTCCACGTCCAGATTTTGTTGTTGCCACACCTGCACACTATTGTCATGCGCGGGCTCGGTTTGCGTTCCCATGACAGTTTCGCGAAACTGGCGCAGGCAATCTGGTGTGCTTTCTGAGGCCAGGTCCGTCAGAGGTGATGACTGGCCTTTCCATCAGGTCCCTGAGGCTCACAACGTTCGCCGAAGGGTGTCGTCAGGAAGGCAGACTCCGAAGCAGCAGCTGTGTGACAAGTCCTACTGCTTAAAGCTTATGCTTATCTCGCAAACTGACCGAAGGGCCCTGGCCCTGTGGACAGCATGCCTGCATCTTCACAAGTGCGCCTGGTGATGACGCACCGGAACTCCTCAGGTACGTCCGACCTCGCTGCAGCGCCAACACGGCCCCGAAGCTTCCTGCTGTCTATGCCGTAGACCATGAAAACTGAACCCTGAAACGTAACACCCAAGCCTAAACCTGCTTTTTCGGGTGGCCCCGAGCCGAACTGGGAGCATGTGGATTGTAATCCCTTATTAGCTCATGCTTTCCGGAGCAGGAACTGCAGTGTTCTGCGCCCGTGTGAATGCACGTTGCTGTTCACAAGGATTTCATGGAAAAGGCATTCAGTCAACGCAAGGGCAAGGGATGTGCAGTCGGGTAACTGCGTTACCCAATCTAAAAATATCGAGAAAGGCAGGGAAGCTTTGCCCGACCCCCTCATACAACAACAAGACTAACAAGAAAGTCGGATGCATTTGAAGCAAGTAAAGCATGACATGGTGCAAGGGTGGCAATTAAAGGGCCCGACTCGGCAGTAGCGCCCGAAGACGACGAAGAGCCTTTGCTTTCAGGTTCAAGCCTCAGCAGCAGGGACTGAGCACGACGACGATGAGGTGTCCAAAACTCATATTATGTACAGTATCACTTACAGTATCACTTGTGCCCGAAGTTCCATAGTGCCCCACACGCCTGAAACACCTCGGATTCTCAAATCAGCTTTGAGGCTTGCCAGGTTTGTTTCTTCTGGCGCAGGTCAGAGAAACTCCCTTTTGGAGACCACGAGCACCTGCTGCCGGTTGCGCATTTGGTCCGTTGGGGCACCGGCGTGACGTTTTCGGGCCGGACTCGAATAGTGCCTTTTCCATCCTCAGGGTGCAAGGTGCGAATGGCTTCTGATGACGATGAAGATGATGGCGGGGGGGGATGATGATTACGATGGTGATGGGTTTTTCGTGCTCCGGAGACTGCGAAGCAGGGCTTACAAAAGCGATGAGGCTGAGGGTGGGGGCCGACAATCAAGCAACAACCAGCTTCACCACCAAAATCACCAGCGACACGCGCGACCGTCGCTGGCACGAACCCGGTGCTTGGCCTATCAAGTACAATTCTTCGTCGTGTCAGTGTCTGTCTTACTACGTTGCTGCTGAAGTTGCTGCTACCACTCTTAATCATGCACGGTAGATGTCCTCTACCCAGTTACTCAGTTCGCTGAAGAGAGGTTGGCACTCACGCTTGAACCGCAGAAGCGGTAGCTAAATAGGACACATGGGACGCGGTCGGAACAGACTGCTAAGGACAATGAGCTCGATGTTCGGGGAGGTTCCGTCTCTTTGCCCCCGGCTGCAAGTGCTAGCTGCCACCGCCCATCGCTGGGATCGAAGGCCTCGGACCAAGGCCATACAAAGGTCGCAGCACAGGAACCCGAAAGCAATTGCAACTATTCAAGCATCGATCTAGACTCCTAGACATGGCATCCCAGTCGTGAATACTGGACAGCCCAGCACCGCAACTTGCCTCACGCAAGACGGACTCAAGGTGTTTCGATGCGCAACCTTTGGGGCCCCACTCGCGTGGGAGCAACTTCAAGAAGTCTGCGAAGCTCACATTAGATGACTGTAGACTGCTGGCAGCCTTACGAGTCTTCCTGAAGTTGCCCCCGTAGTGTCCTTTCATCGGACACCCCTCTCGCATCGGACTGTACAAGTGTGTACAGGGCACTTCGTTGTCGTCAATAGCTTTGACAGTAGCACCCTGGTGGCTAAATAAAAGCGCCTACTGTAGCTGACGACTCGCTGGCTACACGTCAGCTACACATGTGTGAACAGGCTAGGTGTTGCACAAGCCCGTTCGGCAATTCCCTTTGGGAATGCAGCGGCTTCCAACGATCAGGAGTGCTGAGGGATGATCTGCAGCAGGCTCTGTTAAGAGTGGCCATGACCACACCTGAATCTCAGAAACGTCCCGACGTGATGGGTCTGATCGACAAATGACAAAGCCAATCTGAAGACTTCGTGTTGCAACCAGACTAGATTTGAAACAGACCAGGAGGCCCGGGTATCTCCATGCATTATGACAAGATGCTTTGCACATCCGGGTTAAGGTGATGGCTGCCTACGCCACGTCTTGCTGATCTTGTCGCGCTCGCTTCTTGGATTCCTTAGGCAGTTGACTGGAACCGGCCCATAGGAGGGACTGACTCGAGGCTGCAGAAAGTGGAGAATGTCACTCCGTCTTTCATAGCTTCGTGAAGTGAGGATCGTCAGCATCTGGTGAAGACTACGTCGCCCGAAACCCATTTCCCAAAGCAGTTCCTCTCGGACTTCGAAGCTCACAAACAAAAACAACTACGCTGCCCTTGCGCTAGATGCTTGTGACAGACACATTTCCAATCACTGCCCTCTTCGCCAAGGCTCGTAAGCCTCCACTACCTAAGCAAGGCTGGCTGAAGCCATGTTGGTCCAAGGATAACGCAAGTTGGACGGCAGTGGTTTCACAGCATGCGGTTTGTCAAATCCGCAGTGAATCCGACAATGCGGCTATGGGAGGCCTAACCGTCAGCT
This sequence comes from Symbiodinium sp. CCMP2592, assembly GCA_905221615.1. Classification (NCBI taxonomy): domain Eukaryota; class Dinophyceae; order Suessiales; family Symbiodiniaceae; genus Symbiodinium; species Symbiodinium sp. CCMP2592. Next base: position 128,962 of record CAJNDT010004802.1, read on the forward strand.
CATCCGAAAGAGCAGTCGAAGCGAAAGGGCACACATTGTTGCAATGACAAGACGATCATTCTTGAACGCTCCCGGGGGCCTGGTTGGCATCGTACTCCTCGGCCCTTAGGGCCTTCGAGACAGGGGTACAAACAGCTGGCAAATGCTGGCAAGACCCATTAAATCGATCCCTCCTGCTGGTGATGACCGATCAGCATCCAAAGCAGCCTAGAAAGGCCTAGACTACATACCCTTCGCCCTCAACCAGGGCCTTGATGGCAGCAATCGCCTTCTGGCGCTCAGCCGCTGAAGCTTGCTCTGCAGACTTGGCGAACTTCAGCGCGTCCTTCAGACCCTCCTTGAGAATCGCACGAGCGAGGAGCTTCTCGAATTCAAGTTCATTGGAACATAGTGATTCTCGACTCAGGGTGAGATGATAATCCCAAGACTTGTCTCTTGCGACCACAAACGAAGCTCGAGTCTCGGAGCCTTTCTGGTACGCTGCCGGCAAGGGGCATCAGCCTTTGCGTAGTGCTTGTAGAGAGAGGTCCTTCGAAACTACAAGAGGAACCAACGGAGATTTCTCTGGGCTCAGGCTGAAGACTACCATCTCGAGGCCCCTCTCAGCTACCCACAATACCAGGAGCTACTGGGCTTGGAATTGTCTCCGGCACCCACCCTGCAAATCCTCACACCGACGCCACATCTTGAAGGCAGACTTTGCAGCCCGGGACACCTTTCTGCAGTCGCCTCCTTTTCTGCCAGGCGGGCTGACTTAAGGCATTGCTTCGCATCACCTCGGGGTCCGAGCTTATGTTGTCCCAGAGGTTGTATATGGATATACGGTCTATCAAGTCAGTCTAGTTGGCAAGAATCCCCCTCTATATGTCTTGCGAGGTGCATTCCAAAAGTTCAGCATTGTTGCTACAGGAGACTGTTGCATCGACAAGTCTGGGTATCACGGTCAACCTATCCGACTATGCGGAGGAAGATTTGCAAGCTGACAAAAGCAACTATTTTGGGGCCGCTCATGGTCTTGCCCGAAGACGGAAAATCGAAGAATTTGCTCTCTGAATCGATGAGTCAGATCACAACTGAGCAACATCTCAAATCCGTTGTCTCGTTCTATGTGCTTCTGGGATAGGCCAGGACGTTCCCAGTTAAGGATGCCCACTTTCTCTGTGGACATGGACGCACAGTTTGTAGCCATGGAGCAAATGGCTGCTTTGCAGTCATCACGCAACCGTTTCCTTGCGGCGAGGGCTACCGAGACCCGTCGGGAATGTTGTACTGGACCAAATAAGTACTACCGGTACAATCGCCCTAACCTTCCTTCGGTAGTCGAAACCCTGACTGCGTCCTTCTGCGCTTCTCAGTGCAAGGGGCTGTTGCCGCTCTCGGCCTTCTGCCTCGGCCACGGCAGCTTGCGCCGTCTGCAAAGCTTCCTTGCAAAGCAGCTCGATGCTCTTCAACAGTCAGAGTACTTTGAAACTGACTACTGCCAGAAATCTCGCACAAATCGCATTTATTTACCGTACGATTCGGAGAGCCGTTCGAATTCCTTTTGCTCCTAGACGATCAAGTTCGCGATCAACCGGTCTGAAGTGGCTACTTCTGCAGCTCAGTTTTACATTGTTACGATGGCTCCTCATCTTCTGCGGTTCGTGCGCGGCAGGCCTGGCCGACGGGGCTTCATGAAAGAGTGCATCGTGCATACATGCATGTGTCGCGTATGTGTTCGTACCTAACCTATACCTACCTGCCTGCCTAGCTGCTGGTACCTAATCTTACCTACCTACCTGCCGACCTACATGCCTACCGACCTGCCTGCCTATGCAGCGAGAGCAACCACGTTCCATCCATCCATCCATCCCTCCGTGCGTGCATGCATGCACGCACCTACACACACACACACACACCTGTACATGCAAAGTACACGTTATGTTTCTAGATGAGAAAGATCTCCATGTCTACAATCGCAGCAACGGGTTCAAAGAATTCGTGACCAGCCGCGACTTCAGCGATGCCTCTTCGGCAAATACGCAGGTCTCGGCAAAAGCACTCCTTGTGTTAAACCTCCTGCGGTACCCTGCCTCGAGGTTCTGCATCACCTTGGCATACTGCCTCTGCACAATCGCATGACCTGTGCTTTGTTTTGCTCAGGGGCTCGGCTGCAATGTGCATGCTTCATTTTCGGAGTCCGACCCTATACAGCTTGATTACCTGCCGTCACATGTCTGCATCATGCTGTTGCGAGGCTGTTCAGGCAACAGCTAATAACAGAATTGGGTTGCAAAGTTTCAATTTTGCGGAGTCCATTCCGTATGTGTTCTCCTGCACGAAGAAAACTTACTGAGGCCAGGCCACGTGCAGCCTCCTCGCGAGCTTTGCTGCTGGAGCTCAGCCTCAGCTCGGGCATTGGCGCAACAATCGTAACAAGAGCTCCAGCTTGGGCATAACCTAATCTTCTATCAGCGACTGCCTGTCGATGCCTACATTCATGTATACACAACCAAATTCAATGTATCCAGCCATCGCCGCCTTGCCCGCTGCGCACGGCGCTGGTTCGCAGCGCCACGTGCTGCCGCCTCAGCGGCAGCCCGGCTGCTGCGCCAGTCCTGGCCGGACTTATTGGTGTTAAGTAGTTTGTCCACCTGCCCAAGCGCATAAATCTCGCATTCCTGCACACCTCGAGCTTGTGCAATGAAGCCTGCCGTCTGAATGTCACCACCCAGCAATGAAATTGCATGCCTGTTGCGACGAAAAATTAGTCAACTTCACAGAAGACTCAGTTTATCCCACAACTCGATAGCCTAAGACACCTAGCCCGGAACGTTACAATCGAATCACCAGGGCGTTTCACATCCGCTTCGCCCGAATGAAGCACAGCCTCGGCGAGCTCTTTCCCAATTCCATCCAGCACCTAGTCGCAGTAGCAGTCCGCGAGCTAATCGAAGTAGAAGTGAAGGTGAGTAGAAATCCCTTTCCTCGAATTATAAGCCCTCCTACTATGAACGATTATTCGGCAGAGGATTTTGTGGTTTCAAGGCCCTACAGGAAATAGGTTGGGGACCCAGGAATGCAGCAGCAGCAGCAGTAGTAGTCGTCGTCAGAGCAACTCAGGTAGTATAGTAGTAGCAGCAGTAGCAGGAGTCCTGGTAGTAACAGCAGCAGCACAGTAGCAGCTGCAGCTGCAGGGCGGCTGATTCATTGGCTAGGTGTGCTCAGCTAACACAGTGTAGCTCATTTTGCGGACTCCTTCGAATGGCTTGTTCGGCTGCATCTAGATCTTAGACATGGCTGAGCAAAGCAACGTGCACTGTACACAAGTTTTGGAGGTCAACAGGTGACGACCGTGTACAGCCGCCGTCTCTCAACGCAATAAGTATCTAGATGTAAGAGCGACGCACATGGAGATGTGTCAAGCTGAGTAATTAGTTATTGGTTCCCGGATTGCCGGCTGCACTTGCCTACTGTTGCGATTCGTATCGCTCGGTCATGTTCAGCCCCGTCCCGGAAACAAAAAAGCCTTGATTCCCAGATCTTGATTTCTTGATTCCTACATGAACATGCAAGGGAGTACTGCGGCTGCAAGTGACAACATGTCAAGCCAAATCGCAGTGCGCATCACAGAAACTTGGATGGCTGAACTAACTACAGTGTGCGGCACCACATGTCTAGCCGCGAACCTTGGCATAGGCCTGTGTAGCTTCCCCACTCTGGCCATGCAAGCTGGATGTCACAGCATTCAGCGCGCTCTTGATCTCTGCCACTGCCTGATTGAGGGTGGGGCTTGTACTCCATGTTCTGCACCTTCATGCTCCTTTTGTTGTAACACCCGAGTGCATCTTGGCGTCGTTAAAGCATGATGTGAGGAATGTATGTACCGGAACCTCTGCGAACACCAACTGTCGAAACCTACGGCAAATCCCACCGCAACGTCGCCAACTCCACCGTAAGGAAGTCCTGCCAGAAAGCATAATAGTAAATGTAACAAAATTATTCATATTATAATAGTAATACTAATAGTAATAGTAATACTAATATTAATAGTAATATAGTAATACTAATACTAAGAGTAACATAGTAATACTAATCTTCATAGTACTTAGAAACATCCTGGCCCCTTAGCGCCTCCCCCTCTCGCAGGAACTTGCCTGGTTCAGGCGCTCGAGGGCTCGAGATCCGGACACGGAGATTTTGGCGACCGCCTCTGGAACCCCAAAGGGTCCTATGTACCGATATAGTAGAATGTAGGGCCGTAGGGTTTCCATACTATGATGACTTAGGGAAGTATCCTAGAAGCTGCCCCCACCCTGTAATAGTGACTATAAGGATTATATGAGGGCCCTATTATATTCCTATTATAGACCTTTAAGGCTCAAGGGATACTAGAAGGGTATATAGGGGGCCTTATAGTAATCAGAATTTGTGGAACAGACAATGTGCTGTGCTTGTGGCAAGACTTGCAAGGGATCCTAATATAGGGGCCCTATTATAGATCAGTAGCCCTTTATATAGACTCCGTTAAGAGGAACTTCGGGACCGACTTGTGCTGTGCTTGTGGCAAGACTTGCACGGGATCTGCCGATAAGCATCTCAAAAGTAGATTCCTTCATGGGATTCATGGGGGTTCCTATAAAGTACCCTTTGTAGTATAGGGCCTCAAATTAGGGGATCTACTTTCTATCGAAACTTGTGCTGCACGCTTGGAACGGCAGCCATCCTGGCCTTCTCTGCAGTCTGCTTCTCTTTCTCGGCTGCACGGCGTGCCTCGGTGTCTGGCTTCACGTCACGATTGCTTCACTTTCGGTAGGATATCTTCGGCCATAGAGCCAGAAGTCGTCCCTCAGGAAATGGGCGCCAGGATTGCGAGACTCGTCAACCCTTTGAAGACTAGGAACACACGCAATTTTCAAGTTTCTTCAACGAATTCTGCTGGCTCTCTTGTCCGACAGCACCGATCCGAGACCTCAAGCCTTAACCCCAAAGGTGCTCCAAGCCTGAAAAGCCAAATCCGACTGGTATTACGATTAAGATTAGGATTACCATTACTAATTTTTTTGCCTACTATTACTATTAATATTAGTATTACTATGACTATTAATATTATTGTCAGTATGATTGATACATTGAGACGGGCCACCGACTGCAGGGTCTTGAGCGGCGGGGATCCTGTTGGTGCAAGCCCCTGCATGGCCAGGGTCATGTCTGTCTGATGCCTTGGTACGCCAAGTCTTTGGGGCGTGAGCTCGGGGTTTCGTCATGACAGCAGCTGCGTCTGGGTCCCCCTGGGTCCGGGTTGCTAGACCAGAGTCCGCGAGGGTGAGGGTAGGTAGGCTCCAAAAGAAGGGACAACCGGGGCTGAGTTTGTCGAAGAGAGCTGCCACTTCCCTGAAAAATGGGAATGCCCCAATTTGAATCGAGTCGCTCCGCACACCGAGACTCGATTTCAAGCGCTTTGTCCTCGGAGCGGTAAGGACTTCGATAAGCATGCAGGTCGCAAGCAATCTTCGAGAATGCGGGAGCAGCCGGGTCACAATAATGGTTTGGCGAGCATTATTTTTTCAATGTAGGCTATATACTCGTCCTCGCGGTGGTCGTCGTCGTAGTAATGGCAGCCGCACATGCGAAAACGAATAGAACGTGAACGCAACTCCCATATATTTTGCCGCGAGAGAACATCGTGAAAATAGAGGCCGTAACAGCAGTCGCAGTCGCAGTCGCCGTAGTCATAGCAGTCGTCGTAGTAGCAGTAGTCGTCGTCGTGGTAGTAGTCGTTGTCGTGGTGGCATTAGGTTTGGGATTCGTATTAGTATCAGCATCAGTAAAAGTAGTATTAGCCGTATTAGTCGTGACGGCAGTCAAGTTTGAGCAGTGGTAGAAAACATGATGCTGCTCCTGGTGTGGTGTCTTGCACGGAGTAGTACTACAGGTCGCTGTCCTCGTCGTCAAATTGTCCATGTTTGACGTCCACATGGGTAGACTCGGGTAGGGGTCGAGGGACGGTAATATCCGTTCCTGACTACTCCGTTTCACAGCTCGAACGGCTGAAAAGACATCTGCGGGAAATGTGTCTCGGAATAGCATCCAAGTCCACTACAGAACTCAACCAAAAGCTGGACCGTCACCATTCCAACGATAGCAAGCAGGTCTGAAGCCCACTGTGCTGGCTCAGAACCCACTCTTCACCAGCTGCTTCGCGTGCACTCCGTGCAGCCTTGCGCAGAAATGTCTGACAGCAGATCAATGTGGATGAATTGGGGACTGCGTATGAAGAGAATCCATAAAGGCACTTCAGCAACAGCAGCTTGTGCATGTAAAACAAGTCTGATAGTGACACCTCAAACATCGAACGTCGTCGCAGCTCTGACACGGATTGCCAGCCACTATGCAACCTGTTGAAAGCTGTTTGAAAGCACCTCGTCAGCCTCAGCAAGCCGGGCAGCGGCCTGCAACAATTGGATTTTCACAGTTTGTCTCAGGTGCGGCATAAAAGAAATGACAAAAAGATTGAAAAGGATGAACATGAATTCAGATGATATGTATGCATATATTATATGTATGGTTTACCCTTCTCTGTTTTGAACCAACTATTCGTTATATTTGTATAACTTTCCTTCTACTAAAGGTGTCCATATACCTTCACAGTCAAATGAGAAATCGCAATAGCTATCTTCCTTTGTAGGAGGGGCACCTTCTACTTCTTTAATCAGCTTCTGTCTTTGGCATTGGACCAAAGTTATTCCCCTGGCGGTGTTCAGGGTGACGCGTTCTCTCGGCTGATACGGATTGCAATAGGGTCTTTGGAGTCGTCGTTCTGTCTGTGGTACCGTTTCTTCTCCTGCAGTGTCAGGTGTGGGAAGTGCACTGTGCGGTGCCACGGAGCTTAGGAGTAAGTCTTCCAAAAATCTTCCTAACATGTCACTCGGCCGCGAATGGCCACATTTTCAGAGGCTTGAGGTGGCATTCCGACTTGAATGCTCAAGGCTTCTGCGGTCGGGTGCAATGGGAGCTGAAGGGGATTGAATTGCCACCGGACGCTCCCGTAGCTGTGAACATCACAGAACTGTGTGACGAAATAAAGAGGTTTGCTTATCCGGAGCTTTAAGAGCAAGCAGTAAACAAACTCTTCGGAAGAAGCCTCCAGCCAGTCGGCAGGGCCCGAAGACCCAAACTGCCAAACCCTGAACCCTTTTGCATCCAGGCCTCTTGAAGTCTCGTGGCTACACACTCACACTCACACCACTTTTAAACTCCCGAACCCCCAAGAACACGCCAAGCCTTCTGCGCTGCTTTGATCTTGGCAACGGGAGCTTCCAGAGCTAAGCCCTTCTCAAGCTCGGCCTCGACCTGCTCCAGTCTGCTTGACTGAAAGCTTTCTTCTCGTAGGCTACGTAGTTACAGTGTACACACATACATACATTGCATACATAAACACACCCATATGTATGTGTATATGTATATATATATATATATATATATATGGTATCCCCCCCCCCATGGATCTACCTTTTTCGTGTGTTTGTGAGCCACATCACACGAAAATGGAAGATCCTTGAGGGGAGGGCCTACCCGATGGACCGTTTTGTGGCTGGGTGAACTCCACCCTGGCCCGATTGAGTTCAATCGGGCCGATTGAACTCAGTCGCCCCCCCCCCGATTGAGTTCAATCGGGGCCGATTGAGTTGAATCGGGCGCCGGATTGAAGATTGAAGATTGAAGATTCCCTCGAAAACTTTGCCGGGAAATCTTCAATCTTCAATCCGGCCCCCGATTGAGTTCAATCGGGGCCGATTGAGTTGAATCGGGCGCCGGATTGAAGATTGAAGATTCCCTCGAAAACTTTGCCGGGAAATCTTCAATCTTCAATCCGGCCCCCGATTGAGTTCAATCGGGGCCGATTGAGTTGAATCGGGCGCCGGATTGAAGATTGAAGATTCCCTCGAAAACTTTTGCCGGGAAATCTTCAATCTTCAATCCGGCCCCCGATTGAGTTCAATCGGGGCCGATTGAGTTGAATCAGGGCCGCTTGACTGCAATCGCGCTTCGTCCCAAGTGGGCGGGGTTTCAGGTTCAGGGTTGAGGAATTTGAATTTGATGTGCCGAACGTGTTTACCAGGATCTCGAGTGCTGCGTGTTGGTGAGCGGTTTTTCAAAATGATGGCAAGCGTTTTTTTTGGTCTGTGAATATTGGTGAAATCACCAACGGGTATTCAACAGGATTCATAAAGGTATAAAGGGTTTCTATAATCTATGGGTATCTATATGAAATTTTTAAGATGTAAAGGAGGAGTACCGTGCAAGGTGTTCTATATGCTCTTGTTTTTGATTTCTTCATTGGGCATATAGCAGGTACAGCGCAAAGCATTCTGCTCCTGATTATCCTGCCATTAATCCGTTATCTATAAAGTACTCTACAAGGCATTCTATGGTGCATTCTACGGGTATGTTATAGAATATCCGTTAGGTTTCCTTTAGGACTTCCTATGGGGTACTCAGAGGGTATCATAGATATTGTGTATTCTGTAAGCTAGTCGGTAGGGAAATGCAGATGATATTGTACAAGGCCTATAAAAGGCCAAGTATGTAACGTTGTTTCGGGCTTTCTATCGGGTACTCCATAACGCATTGTATAAGGGATTGTACAAGGCATCAACATGAACGTAAAGATTATCTTACAGAACGTGTTCTATAACGTAATGTATAGGCTATACGGCTATAAGGTACTCAAGAAGATATCTATGAGGTATATAGGGGATATTCTATAACGTCTTACCTAGGGTCACCTGTGCGAAATTCTTTGGGGTTTGTGGTATTCTTTAGGTTATTCTCTTCGACTCCTGGATCACTCCTAGAAACCCCTTACCCAATAGGCTGCTTCTTTATGAGGGGTTCTCAGATCTTGGGCTCGTTGAAAGGTTATCTATAGGTACTCTTACTTCCCAAATACCTATGGGGGTGTAAGAAGTTTAAACTTTCGCAACAAGATTACCTTATTAGGGGCCAAAAGTTGAAAGTTTGGTTTTGAGCCACTAAATGTTATATGGGTTCATGGTATATATACTGTATACAACGACTGTCATGTATAGGGCCATATGGGCATCCTGTAAGGTCTTCTATAGAGTATTCCAGACGGTCTTCCATGAGGCGCACGACATATAGAGGGTGGTATGTGTTCCATAAGGTATTTTGTAAGGTATTCTATGTCGTATTTTGTAAGGTATTCTAGATATTCAAAAGATATACGGACTGTGACTGAAAGTATATGATAAGGTATTCTCGAGGCTCTAGGGTATTCAATAAGGCATGAGGGTATTCTATATCAGTGCATTCCATATGAAAGGCTTTACGATACATAGAGAAAGTATTCCAAAGGACGTCCTGCAAGATATTCTATATAGTGTCTTGTATAGAGTGTCCTATAGGGTATGTGTAATATAATGCGCGCGGGGTGAATCCTATATAGGTGGTCTTGGAGACGGTATGCGACAGGATATTCGGGTGGATTTCTATAAGATATAAAGGTTATGTGAGTGGAATTTTGCAAAGTATTCTTAAATGTAATTTAAAGGGTACTATATTGGTGAAACACAATGTATTGAACCCTGGAAATATCGATAGATTTCGTGTTCGCGGATATTATCTATAATCCCGATGCGTCCTATATATGGGACGTGTAGAAATAGGGTCCTCTTTTCATATCTATACTTGTCGTGATACGGGATGACATATCTTTGCTCTCCTGTTGCGTGTTACCTTCACAGCCCATACTGCTGCATGCAAAAACCTATACACACACAGAACATGCATGCAACCTTGCGTTCTTTCGCAACACGAGAAGAAGCCGTACGCGAATGTATGTCGCTTGGAAAAACTCAGTGTGTATATGAAGGAAATGCAGAATTTAGGATCTGCGAAATCTTTGATCGAGTCGAAGCGTATTTAGTGAAGGACTTATAAAGAGAAGGGAATACGTTATAGAATATCAACTATTTCCCATCCGGCTCTCAAACACACGAAAAAGGTAGATCCTTGAGGGGGGGATAGCATATATATATATATATATATATGTATATATATATATATGCATACACACACAGGTCTATATCCGTATCCGTAAATGTATGTACATATCTCAGTTGAGCTTCTTGGGCTGAAGTGGGCCTTTAATAATGAAGAGGAGATGGGGCATGCCTTTGACAAAAACACCTCGGTCAGTGTTGGAAAATGGTGGAAATGTGGGCGCTCCGGTTTGGGGTTCAAGTAGAATGGAAATCAGCAGTTGCGACCCACGTCTTGACAGACTTGCTGCGACAGCTCCTGGTCAGACACAGCTCCCGACAAAATCTTAGCGACAGAATCTCGAGCAGCTCAGCTCTCAATGTTTTACAGATTGATCCACCGGATCTCTGAGCCTTCGGCCTCAGGCTCATGCAGGATCTGTGCTTTGTCCCATCTTCGGCAAGTGACTAGAGTACGAGCACTTGCCTGGGCAAGCGTCTTCGAGAGCTTGGTCTCGGCTTCCTGCAAAGGGGTTAAAAGGAAGCACAGCGAACATCCAAGCACGGAAACGCATCTGGCTCACCTTCACCAACTTCTTTGCTTCCACCTGCCCACCTACACACTCCTGCGTCCCTACCGGAAAAAGCTACATCTCAATTGGATGGTTTACCGATTATTATTGTGATTAATGCATGGCGATTGCCCCCTGTGCAGTGTGCTTGCTAGCCGACCGCGAGAACTTCGGCCTATGTCGGCAATGCTAGTAATGGGTAAGCACCGATGTCGCGCCGTAGCCATCCGCGATGACAATGATGAGCACAATGGCGACATAGAACGATGCTGATGGCCAAGGTGGGCGAAGGCCATATGTGTATTACAATGGTGATGCTGCTAGGGGGCACGACTATGACTATGACAAAAGCGTGGTGAGCTAGCGCTGCGAACGACGACGAAACAACTCTACCAACAATAATGTGACGATGAGTGTAACAGCTGTTGTGGCGGTTGTCTTCCGCAAATTGCTTTGCACCTGCAAGACGCGGAAATCCTGGTCGAGGAACAGTGCTCGATGTCCATGCCGAATTGCTTACGTACAGCTTTGGCAGCCAACACACGGCAGCTGCAGATCCAACGCATGATTTTGCAGAACTGATTTCCTGAAGCTTCAGGCCTCCGGCGATGAATGAGCGATGAGTGCTGTTGTCAAGCCCTCTACACACAGGAAACGTGCACGCATGCCTGCAGGGCCGTTGCACCATGGCGGGCTTCGTCGGTGCCGCTTTCGACCTGGAAAGCTCGCTTGGGTGTCGCGAGCGCATACAGAGATCCCGGGAACGTACAGTATGTGATGTGGCTGTGGGATTCCAGGGCACTTGTTGGGGCCTTGGCTACACTTCTCCGAGGCGCGTTGGCAACATGAGCCTAGACACAATCTCTACCATTGAAGCGCAGCGACGCCAGAATATACATTTGTGTAGAGAACTGTCGGAGGTCTCTCTATGGAGCTGTGCAGCCTCTGTTTTGTGTAGACTGAAAGGCCGAGTCGATTTACTAGCAACTAAGAGTAGCTCTGCGTGTTTGCGGCGATTCTTTGTGCGGGCTATGGGTAAAATTTTGCTGACAGATGCTAAAACATGATCGAAATGCCCACTGGTTGGATGCAAAGAGCCCAGACACCTGTCACAGAATGGGCCAGCAACTGCTCGGCACAAGGGCAATTTCAAGTTGACAGGGGGTGTGCAGCAACCCGTGGTGCAATTCGGGCGTTTCGCTTCTGTGCCCACCCGGACTTCCTGCCAGCCATAGTGCCGTAGTGAACCGAGCTGGACTCTACCTTGTCTGAAGCTCGCCTCTGCGTCGTGCTGGTCTCGCTTCGCTTCGGCCTCGACATCGTCTTCAATGCCGGGAGGGGAGGGGACGTCTGAGATAAGCTTGCAATCAGCCACTCTCATGTGGCCCGGCCTTCATGCTCAATCTTCCGGAGCAAAATGCTCCAAAACCACCCCTTCAAAAACACATGCTTAAAAAGCCTTAAGCCCATCCTGGACACACAACCCTGCCTGGCTCAATGCTCCAGACCAGAATGCCCTGCCCCTCCAGCCTCTGCGAGCCGTTTCGCCGAGGTCTCAAAGCTCTGTTGGGCCTTCTCCTCGGCTGAAGGTTGCAGAGTTGATCTGCTAATGATGATAAGGATAATAACACGCCTGTGCCACACCTACACCTTGAAGACACCACAGCCGGGCCGCCACTTCCTTCTCCACCACGCCTTCTTGTCTCTTAGACTGTCCCAGCGCCGCCTCAAGGATTTGCCGAGACAGCGCAAAGCAAGGTGCGCGCGGACGCTCACGCTGTCAACTTACGATGACGGGCGGCCTAGGTTTATTGCATCGACGGGAAGCCCCGTTAGAAACCCACAATACAGACAAATGCTCCGAAGCCTATGCCGCCTATGACGGTACTTCGGGCTCCATTCAACCCCCCATTGACAAACCCTATACATGTAGAAGCCCCCAAAAAATCCACACGGCCACAAAGGCAGAAGGCCTGTGCTCTCTTCAACTGCTCGGATGCAGTAGAACGCGCAGAAGATGCGCTCTTGATTTCGGCCTCAGGACAGCAACAAGTTGGCCGTCTTTCTTGCGGTGCTCTTAGCAAGAACTGGCCTACACAGGCGTGCGGATGCTGCCTCAGTTCCAAAACGTGCTAATTGAACATATATCGCTTGTAGCACTGACCCGGGGGCCGCAAGTCTGCTGAGCGTCCAGGAAAGGCAAGGCCTGCTGAAGTACGAGTGGCAGCTGAAGAGTGCAAGAGCAAACCGAGATGCTGCGGCTTTCTCCAACTGCTGCTGCGCCGTCGTGAGGGAGCCTTCCTTCAAGCGGCGGCCAGACTGTGGGCTATGGGTGTGCTTTGGATGCTGACCTGTGAACCCAAGTTGCAGGATAACACTACAAGCAGCAGCTGACAGTTTTTTCAGCCGTTGAGTATGTAAAGGCCGGAGTTGTCCATGCAAGCAGCCCACAGGCCATAAACTGTCTATGCTGTGTTGCAAGATGTTGCAAGATTTTCTGTTCACCTTGCTTCAGTCGAGTGCCCAAGCGAGGTCAAACCTTCCTGCTGTTCAAACTGCAATACACCCAAGTTTGCCCACAACACAGGCCCTGGATCAGTCGCTTCTATGACCTTCGCACCCAGACCCTCTCCCGACTGCAAGTTTTGGGGTCATGCACAGAAGCAAAAGGACGAAACGAACCCCAACACAAAGCTGTGTGTGCCGCCTTCACCAGTCGCGCCGCCGCCGCCTTCCCGGCAGCGTCCTCTGCGATCTTGAGCTTGGCCTTCATCAGCCTGCTGTGCTCACCCGGTTTGATCTTTCTAAGTCCCCAGTACCGCGCTTGGCTTGCCTAAAGGTCAAGATTCATTCCCTTCCCAGTTGCCGACTGCATATTCTTGCCTCCGGGATTCCAGCACTACGGGCTGTCAGAGTTGAACATGTGAGAGACTGTTTTGTGCTCAGCTGCGTTCCTGCAGCACGTTTCAGCCCTTCGAAAGCTACAGGGCATGACAAGGCTGAATGCACCAAAGCGTACTGTACTCAAGCTAAATGCCAAGAAGAAATAGATCTGCCCATCAACTTACGCAACGATCACAGATCTTAGACAAAAAGACATGCAAGCTACTGCGTCACGAATACGAAACCCCTCTCTCACGACTAGAACGAACTTGTCGTGGTCTCCTGACTTCCGGTGCTGCCCCCGCGAGCTCATCGTCCTTCCGTGCTTGTAAAAGGAGGGTGGGCGAGGCGAGAGGTGACAGCCGGCAAGCTCGCACCATCAAACATCCACATGGACATAAAGTTGCGACAAAAACTGACGAGAAGTCCTGGTCACCCTGCAGGGTACTGTACAAGAAGGAGAAGCTGCTGAGGCCGACCTTACCAGTCATTGCAGGTAGCCATTCAGCGGCAGATCTCGATTGAACAAAGATTTATGGCTAGGCAAAGCAAGACGCAAGAAGGAACGAGTCGTGCGAAATGGTGTCGTCTGTAATCTCAGCCAAGACACGGCAGGGCCAGCTTTCAGCCACTCGTCGGGCGCATCGCACTGTGCCGCACAGTCCTTGTCGGCACGTAGGTGCTGCGAAAACGGTTTACAAGAGCAGCACGGGAGGCGGTGCCATGGAAACACACACGATCGCCACGAGGTCCAGCTGCGGCGGGCTAAAGTCTTGATGCAGCAGATGTACAGCACTCACTCCTGAACCCGCTAAGGGACCAAACAGTTCGTTTCAAGGTCGAGTGCACGCTTCTGCTGCAGAAAGAGCCAGCAGAAAGATCACCTAACCTAACTCACTTCATCACGAAAGCTCCCAGAATGAAAAAACAGCACGCTACGAAGCATAGACGCCCCGAAGTAGAACGCTGCCCTACACCACTTGCCCGGGCTCTTCAATGCCGTGTTGATGTCGTAGAAGTGCCCGCGTCTCCCCATGAGCAGGGTCGGTCCATTCGAACAGGCCATGAATCTCTTCGGCCGTGAAATACCTTCGTCTCCGACGGTTCGCTTTAGACACCAGTGCACTTAAGGTCCAAGCATCGCAAAGCAATTCGTGAGACTTATGTGTCGCATAATTCGGGCCAGCCATGGTGCCTTTTGCCATGGCTGCCTAAGGCAGGAGCGCGTGCTACTTTTCATCCTCCGTTCTGGGTCATGCCTGCGTGCTGGACCACCTCCAATGCCCCGACGGTTCCTGCAGGCATAAGCTGAAATATGCCAGAGTGCCGCTGCTGCTGCTTCGTCTCCAAAGCCGTTTTGGTCCTCAGCATGCAACTGGCACTAAAAAGTGGCGACATTCAGGACTGCTGTCAACCGTAACCTTTCCACAACGTTCTCTACATGCTCTGATGCAGTCTGCGGAGCCGAACAACTTACTACGTCTAGCAATATCTATATTGGGCCATTTCCTTGTTGGGTAGGGGATAACAAACTTGGGTATCGGAGCTATAAGCCGGGAGCATTGAACAAAGATACCATGTACCGTCCCAGGCTTCTACACGTGGAAGCCAGCCAGAAATCGTCCCTCTCGAAGTCCTGAAGTATGCTTGGAGGTCGAACCTGGACCTCCCAACTACCCTCTAACATACCCTAAATACCCACTATTAAGGACCGTAAGGGCTTTATTAAAGGGTACTTGGGGGGTCCTGGAACACCCCAAGACTATGATGGGGATGCAAGAAAAGTTCTATTTCGACCGGGGTGCAGACCCATCTTGAAGACCTGAAGCCGGAACATCTTGTCTTCAATCAGGCCACTCCTTCTGTGACATGTGGGAGTTTCCGAAAATTAGGGGTACCTTATTTGGGGGTCCTTATAATAAGGATCCTACTATATAGGGTACAATATTAGGGTCCCCTATTTTTGGAAACTCCCATGTTGTCTCAAGCTTGAGGGCTTCCGCAGTTGTGAGCTTATGGCTCAGCACGCTTTCATTCGCCTTACAGGGGCGGCCGTTCAGAGCTGGTATCTATGTCACAGCGATGCAGGGGAGTTCCACGCAGGTGCAAAGCCTACAGTACTTGCCGTTAGGTGTAGCCCGGGCCCATAGGAAGGGCTGACGCCTGAATCACGGAAACGACAGTCCGTGCCCTCTCGGCACTTGCTCTGGTTTCCACACTGTCGAGGGTTTCCATAGCTATACCCCACCACATCACACTTTGATCACATAACGGTACGTCTTGCAACGTAACGGGCTGATCATAGACCAAAAGCAGTGACAGCCAAGTCTCATGACCAAGCGATAGGTTTTGACCTCCCTGTCTTGTCCTCCGGAGGAACATAGGCCCAAATTAGTCCATAGGACCTTTGCACATTCTGTTCACATGCGCTGCGTCATGGCCCTACCGTATCTGCTACCTAGAAAGTCAGACGGCTCTTCCGCATCCCCACGCAGTGACACAAGTGGGTGAGAGAGGCTGAGGACCCTTTTAGGTTAAGGATGCGCCAGAAGCACGAATCTCGACTCCCAGCTTGCAGCACTAGATAGCCCGTGCAAATCAGCTTGCACAGGGGCCCGTGCGATAGAGTTAAACGGTATCGAAACTCAGAGGCTTGCATGGGGTAGCATGATATCGACCGTTTTACGTCTTGGGCACTTGGGCACTTCCGCGTCACAGGTCATCTGCCCGGAGTAGGCCGATTTGAAAAGATTGCTTGCCGTGCGTGGGTCTACTGCTGCGCACCTTCATGCCGAACCCAAAACCTCAAACGAGAAACGCCGCAAGGCTTTTTCAGGCTTATGGAACGGTCTACGATGCAGTGCGCCCAAGAAGGTCCTATGCGATGCGCCCGATCGACAGCTTGCATGTCGACAGCAGGATTCCTGGTCCGGAAGCATGGCCAAACACTTGACGTGGTGAGCACACAGCGCATGAGCCCATCATCCGAAAGCCTGCCTTCGGAGGCACAGCATGATGTGAGATAGTTTGCGACCGTTCTGCGCCGTTCTACACTTCAAGAATCTTCAAGATACTGCGTACAGCAAGGGACATGATGTCAGGTCCTAGTCCCAACTCTGAAGATTACGACACTATACACACTGTCACGGCTCCATGCCGGGTCGAGGATGATCACGCGATCTGCTGAGGTAAGGTTCAAGCCGAATCCGCCCACTCTCGTGGTCCTTGGAACGGCAAGATATCGTCGAACTCCGCTCGTGGCAGACGACAGACACTCGATGGGCCGACACAAGCAGAAGGAAATCCACTCTGGTCCTGTTTTCAAAGATATCGAGTGTCGACACGACATGCGGAGGACCATCCAGTATAGATCTACAAAATCCCTCTGTAGCCGAGGCTCAGCAGCATGCAGGTGTAGGACTGCGGCTGCGTCTGAAATAAACGTACTCGCTCGTTTCGGGCCTCCCAAGGTCATCTGACAAAACCCCAAGGCACCTGGAACCTGCTTCTTTCTCTCTGGTCTTCTGTGCCCGGCCCATAGCAGCATAGAATCACTGTAGGTTCACTGCAGATCTGTATGATAGGGGATCTTCTTCCAGGCCTCTCAGCACCGAACAAAATGTAATGGGATACGACTGCGGAAGGCTCTCGAAAACTTGAACCTGTGTGTATATATATATGTGTGTGTATGTACATGTACATGTACATGTACATGTACATGTATATGTGTATGTATATGTACATGTATATGTATATGTATATGTATATGTATATAAGCTAAGCCGGCGGCGACCTCACGGGTGGCGCCTCCTAGCAGCGGCAAGAGCACGACCCGCCAAGGCCAGATGATACCAGAAATGCCCAGCCAGAAAAGACACACTACCAAGACGACAAGCACAGCTAAGCCGAGTCCTCCTCCTCCTCCTCCTCCTGCATCTCCTCCTCCTCCTCTACCTGCTCTGGCTCCAGGTTTGCATGGACGACGACCTCGAATGCAAGAACCCCGACAAGACCCACCCCACTCGAACATGCAGCAACACACATCTAGTCAAGCCCAAACACAGGCACATCGGTGCTCGAGGATGATAACTCCTGGGATAGAAATCACGCAAAAAGCAAGACCAAGTAAAGAGAGAAGTCCCAGGCACCAAAGACCCGCCGGGGATCTCGGAGCCGTCGAACTCTTCGGCCTCAGTTCACACGAGGAAGGGCAAAATGATGGAAGGAAGCCGCAATCGGAGAAACAGCGAAAGCACACGCCATTGCCATCACGACCCAAACCCGTAAGGTACCAGCCCCGATAAACCAGTACTCCTCATCTTCCTGCTGCGGCTCCAGGTTTGCAGGGACGACGACCTCGTATGCAAGAACCCCGACAACACCCACCCCAGTCCAACATGCAGCAAACATCTAGTCAAGCCCAAGCACAGGCACATCAGTGCTCGAGGAGGCTAACTCCTGGGATAGGGATCACGCAAAAAGCAAGACCAAGTAAAGAGAGCAATCCCAGGCACCAAAGACGCGCCGGGAATCTCAGAGTCGTCGAACTCTTCGGCCTCAGCTTCACACAAGGAAGAGCAAAATGATGGGAGGAAGCCGCAATCGGAGAAACAACGAAAGCACAAGCCATTGCCATCACGACCCAAACCCGTAAGGTACCAGCCCCGATGAACCGGTACTCTTCGTCTTTCTGCCCTGGCTCCACGTTTGCAGGGACGACGACCTTGAATGCAAGAACCCCAACAACATCTAAGCGCAGCCCACCCCAACATACAGCAACACGCATCAAGCCAAGCCCAAACACGGGCACATCAGTGCTCGAGGACGGCAACTCCTGGGCTAGAAATTGCATAAACAAGGATGACCAAGTTTCGAACAAGACCAAGTAATTAAAGAGAGCAGTCCCAGGCTCGACGGTCGTGCCGGAGACCTCAGAATCGCCAAACTCCTCGGCTTCCGTCTTCCGTTTCAGGCAAGGAAGAACAAAAGAGACAAGAGAAGAGACAGCAACCGGCAAGAAAAGAGAGAAAGAGAGAAAGAGAGAGAGAGAGACCGACAAAGCGAGGCACATAATCCTCCGTCTCCCCGTCATCGAAGACGGTAAAGGCAACCTGCAGAGCAAGGGAAACAGGTAAGGACACGACCCGAGAAGAGTGCGCCTTCCAAGCAGACCAAATAAAGCCAAGACGCGTCCGGACGGCACGGCGAGGCAAGTGGCGGATCCTAAGTGCAGCTCTCCACCCGCAACACGACACAACCAAGCTGTGAAGAGCGGAAACCGCGTAGACTACCAAGCCGAGAAAAATTGCCACGAACAATAAAGCCAAGACTCGGCCAAAGAGTGCGGTGGAGCGAACAGCGGATCCTAAACACAGCCCGCACGAACAGGAGAAGAGGGCACGGAAACCGACACAAAGAGAGAGAGAGAGAGAGAGAGAGAGAAGCAGAGGGAGAGACTGAAAAAGATGGCAACGGCAAGGCACAAGGAGGCCCAGCTCCCAGGGCTCGAACACACCGCCACCTACCTGCCAAGCAAGACAAAAGAGGCGAGCAACCCAACGACAAAGCAAGAACGGGAACAAACTCTGAATAAAACGAACATCGTCTTCACCGAAAACAAGACCCAACAAGAAAGGCAGCCGTGCGACGGATTCCGGCGACGAAGGCAGCTGTGGCACTTCAACCACATCAGTGTCTGAGTCCTCGGCCGGACACACAGCCCGCGCGGAGCAAGAAAGGAGGACGTGGAGACTTAGAGGAAAGAGAGAGAAAGAGAGACAGAGAAGGAGAAGAAGAGAGTGAAGGACATGGAAACAGCAAGGCGCATAGAAGGCCAGCTCCCCGGGCTCGAAGACCCCGCTACCCACCTGCCAAGCAAGACAAAGGAGGCGGGCAATCCAATGACAAAGCAACAACGGGAACAAAAATCCAAATAAGCCGAGCATCATCGTCGTCGCGGGCGCCTGTGCCTTGGTAGGGCACAACCGTACAGACATTAAGAAACGAAGCTGCGATCGAAAAGCTACGAAAGCACGAACTGCCAGAGTCAGAAATCAAACCCGTAAGGTACCGGCCCGGGCAAGCACACAGAGCAAAGCGATCACAAGGAAGAACATCCTCCGGAGAAGAGAACAGAGACAGAGAAAGAGCGGGCGAGAAGGAGACCGTGAGAGAGCGAGAGCGAGAGCGAGAGCGAAAGAGAGAAAGAAAGAGAGAGAGAGAGAGAGAGAGGAATAACAGAAGCAAAGAGACGAAGGGAGCAAACGGACCAGCAGTGCCGGGTGCGCCTCGCCGGCAGCGGATTGTAGGCGCAGGGCTACACAACGCTGAAATGTCGCAAATGGCTGTCGCCCGAAGAGGCAATGCGTGGCCAAATTGGGAGTTCAAGGCGTGCATTCCAAGGTGTGATGATGAGCTGCAGGATCTATGGTTTTGATTACAGGCGACAACGACATACAAAAAGAAGCGCGGAAGCAATGCAAACCATTTTGACGGCAGATGCAAAAGAAAGATACAGAACGACGCTGCACCCTAGAACTTAAAGCCCGGGAAACCCCAAACCAACGACCCACAGCAAAACCAAGCCCTGCACATTCGGACCTCGCAGCCTCGGAAAACCCAAACCACCTGAGAATCCCCGAAGCCTAGCAAATGAGTGCCCGGCGAACAACGCGAAGAGGTCCGAACCTGAGCGCGGGAGGGGTAGGCACAAGGAGGGAAGGCGGGGAGGGGGAGGAGGCAGGGAAGAGCGGAAGAGCTAAGGGTTTGGGACCTAGCGTCTCAAGACTCAACGTTTACACGAGGTCAATATACTTTGGGCCTTTAGGACGTGGAACGTGAAGGCTCGAGGGTCGGAAGCCCTTATGTCATACCAAGCCCAGCGAACCGGAAATCGCACGCCACAACCCCGAACCAACAAAAAACCAAAACCCACAACGACGCAACCAAGTCCCCGGCGAGCGAAGAGGCCACGACCTGAGAGGCAAGCGAAGTCAGGGACAAGTGCACAAGCCATGCAGTCGACAATCGCATGCAGAAAGAGGCACTGCAGCTGCGCAAAGGTGCAATCTTTTTTTACTCGCGAATGCAAAAGAAGGTGAAACAACAAACAAAACGTGCCGGCCCCAGCCCCCGAGCCACCGATGCTGGTGTTAGGCGCTCGGCAACAAGAGACTTAAAAAAAACAAAAAGGACAAGGCTTGACTTCATTAATTACAGTTCCAAAAAAAGGGCCACGCATTAACGGAGCGCATCCCGCAGGGCTTTGCATCCACAGCACCTAAACTAAGAGCTGCCGTAGCAGATTAAATAAAAAACAATTACAACCAACAACAAAACCAAGTGCGATGCAAAGCCCACGGCCCGTGAAACGGGGACGAACCGAACTAACCAAACCCCAACCAAATCAATCAAATCCAATAACTAAACCCAATAACCAAACCAAGTTACCGTCCCCAGTATGTACAAGGGGCGCTCTGGTCGGGGGGTTGTCCTCGGCATCTGGAGGCGAACCTCGCTCCGGACAAACCCCCGACCTTACTACCCCCAGGTCCCCGATTGAAGAAACTAAATTAGCGGCGACTTGCGCGTCTAAAACCCCCATAGGCTCCCAACAAAAAGACCAAAGAGAACCAAAGCAACCAACACAAACCCGAATCGGGGACCCCAAGAAAGAAAAAAACAATAAAAAAAGGCATGCACATGCAGTTAGGGCCTTTAGGGAAAATGGCAAACGGCCAAGGCCCCGCAGAAAAAAAAAAGCGATACCGATATGTTAGATAGGGTGCAACAAGGTGGACAGATGGATAATACCCTAAGGTTAGACAACACTACATAACTAGCTACATACACACCCACCCCCCCCCAATACACAGGTTTACTTACGGGGGGGGTGCTGATAGAAGTGAGCCTTGGCCTTTGCCATGGCTTTGGCCTTGGCGGCCGCCTTGGGCGTAGCGCGCCGGCCCTGCCGAAAGATATAAATACGCGGCAGTGGATTGTCGCAGCGATCACTCCTCTGCGGGCGGCCTGGCGGCAAACAGAAGAACAACCGAGATTCCCCCTTAACCGCCCAAAATACTAAACCCGAAACCTTACATCCCCGAGCCCTAGATCCTTAAACGGCGGACAAAAAAGGTACTAAGCCAAAAACAATCCTAAACCCCACAAGCCCAAGCACTGAAACCCTGAACCCAAAAAGCCCGAGACCCGGACCCTAAGCCCCCGCATCAAAGCCCTGGCACCAGAACCACTAAACCCCAAAACCCTAAGCACAAAAAAAAGCCCTGAACCCCATAAGCCCTAAACCCAGAATTCCTATGAAGCCGAAACATGTAGAACCTTAAAACCCCACGAACCGCAATCCCCTAACACACAGAACACCCAAAGGCCTCGGAGCCGATTCGTGATACAGCGTGGGCAGTCGCCACAAGGCAGACGTGTCACATTGTATCGGTTCCTGTTCCAAGGGAGGGGGAAGGCGGGAAATCCAAGAAACAAACAAACCAGACCCTCACCTAGGACCGATAGGGCGGCAATGCCGCTGCCGCTTGGTAGGGCTTTCGTCTCCGTCAGCAACAGGAATCATGACCTCGGTTCACGCATGCAAACAGGCGAGGTCACCCCAAAGCATAACTAAAAAACAAACCCGGTCCAAGGAGCGGGAGTGTCACCACTACCAGAGGCGGCCTCCTTACAGCCACAAGGCATGCGGACCAAGAAGTACAACGCAAAACAAGGGAGAACACAAAACCAGCCAAGCTACGACGGCCAAGCGGACCTCGATTCACACACGCAAACAAGCGAAGCCCCCCAAAACATAACTATGAACCACAACAAACCCAAACCAAGGAGCCGGGGCGTCCGTGCTGCTGGACGCCAACTCCTTATAGCCACAAGGCACGCGGAACAAGAAGTACAACGCAAAACAAGAAGGAACAAGAAACCAGCCAAGCTACCACAGGCACAGCCGGTTCCGCCGGGAAACAGTCCAAGGAGGCCTCGAAAGCAACACACCAAGCAAACCCAAGAAGAAGCAAGAAAAAGCAACACAAGCAATGCGACCAAGTTGCAGCAATCTCCGCGTCGTAGCGGGTCGCCTCGCGACCGAAAACAAAACCCAAGCCCGAGACCTTAAACACTAAGCCTGAAACCCAGACACTCTACACCCCAGCCCTGGAACCCGGAAACCCTAAACCCAGACAGTAAAACACCGACCCCCCCAAACCGTAAACCCGAAAACCCTAAGCCCTAACCCCAAATCCCGACAGAACGAAGTGACCGCCGTCCACGAGCCCAACTGGAACACTAAGCCGCCCACGTTGTTTTCTGGGAAGTCGCTGAAGAGATCCGGGAACTCCGGAAACTCCTCCAGATGCAATGCCCACCACCACAGATTATGCCAAAAACGAAAACCCGAAACCCCGAAAGCACAACCACAGCCCGCGACCAGTAAAACCAAGGAGCCGCGACGTCCCAGTCATAGACTTCCACCTCCGATTCCTCTCCTTCGTCCCAAACAGCCTCGATTTGCGTACCAGCGAAACCCGAACCCCCGAAAGCACGCCCGCAAACCACAACAGCCTAAGCCAAGGAACACCAGCCGCGACTTCGCGGTCGAAGTGCCTAACGCAATAGGAGGCGAGAGTAAAGAAGAGGACAGATGAAAACAAGCGAGTAGAGCTCTGCCAAAACGTAGGGGGCCGACTCCCAGGGGACGAGCCCGCGGTCAGAATCCGACGACTCCACATTCGCAGGGTCCTGAGTCACCACAAAGAAGCAAGCCGCGGCAAGAGAAGAGGAGATAAAGAGAAAAGAGAGAAAGAGACAGCTAGGGAGAGATCATCAAAGCCAAGACACCTCGGGAACGGCAAGCGATGCCACCGGAGAATCCTAAGTCAAGAACGGCCAGCAACAAACAGTGTAAGCAGATGGAGAGAACGAGAGACGAGGGAAACAAAGCCCCACAAGAAAAAAACACCCCAACCAAAGCCAGGTTGCCGCTGAAACAGGAGGAGCGTCCGGCTCCTAAGTCCAAAGCTGCCGACAGCAGAAGGATAAAGACAAGGGAAAAAAAGAAATGAGAGGGAAGGGGAGAGAGAGAGAAAGAGAGAGAGAGACAAAGCCAAGACACTTCGGAGGAGACCGTCGACGAAGCCGCAGGGTCCTAAATCAAGAATGACCAGTAGCAAAGAGTGCAAGCAGAAGGGGAGAGAGAAAGAGAGAGAGAAAGAAAAAGAGAAAAGGAAAGAGCGAGAGAGAGAGAGGGAAAGGAAAGAAAGAGAGAACACATGGCCAAGGCACGGCCGGCAAGGGAAGCGTCACAGGCGCCTCCTAAGGTCAGCCCCACAGCCACAACAAGACGAAACCAACCGCAAAGAAACCAACCAACCACCCCGAAACAAAAAAAAGGCCAAGTAGCGTGGCCCCTGACACGAGCCTGAGTCCCACAGAACACTAAGTGGAAGAAGCTAGACAACAGCACATTAAGCCAAGTGGCACACTCTGGCGGAGGAATGTTCTTCCGCGGCACCGCCTGGAAGAACAAAAGGCAACACTACAAGGAAGCAACAAAACAACAAACCGCCGGAACGAGCCCACGAGAAACCAACCAGAACGAACACCCCGAACAACCCTTCCGTGAACCACTACCTTACAAATGCAATCCAGGAAACGCCCGCCACGATGATAAGCGCCAGAAGAACCATACGCACCATCGTCTCAGGTACCTCAACAAGGGAAGCATACAGTGAAAGAGAGAAAAGGAAGAGGGAAAAGACAGACATAGAGAGACGTGATGCACCTGAGAGAAGAAAGTGGCAGTGATGCGAGGTGCAAGCTTTGAGCCAGTTGCTGCAACAATGCCGCGAGGTAAAAACCCGAAGATGTATATGTATATGTATATGTATATATATATATATATATGTATATGTATATGTATATGTATATGTATATGTGTATGTATGTATATATATATATATATATATATACATGTATGTATACGATATTATATATATATATATATACATTGATTGTATATGTGCTTACAATAGTGTCTATGAAGGCCCTTCAATAAACCGACCCTTCCCTGGCCGCGATCTCCGTGTGGCCGTCGATTCGCAGGTACTTGATCTTCTGTTTCCGCAGGATGCAGATTTCCACCTCGTCTACCAACAGGCTCAGCCGGAAATGCGAGGACGGCATGACTGCTGGACACTGATCATTTCCAAGGGGTGCCAATGAAGGAGTAAGTTCTGGGTGCGGTAGCTGACTCTAGCTTAAACTCGTGAACTCTGCTTGGCCGCCAGATCCATCATCCGAATGCCCTGTGAGAAGATCAGCGTCCGATGCCCGCGGGACTCCAACGCCGGCAACCTGAATTACAGTGCACACCAAGCGATCTGAACTGACGGGGCGAATCCTTCCGAAATCACCCCTGCCCTGCAAACCTAATCTGCATTAGGGGGGTCCGGAGCAAGAGTAGGCGAAAGAGCAGGGGCAACAGCAAGAGCAAGAGCAGGTGCAGCAGGAGCAAGAGCGCTCAAAAGTGACAGTAGAAATAAAAATACCCTCAATTGAACGGAAACACTTACCGAGTTTCTATTGAGGGGGAGGTCACCCCGTTTAACGTCAAGGGGAAAGGATGGCTATACCACAAGTAGATACTGTATCTGGTCCTTCCGCTGCTCAGGCGGCTTTGGACTGATGCGAGATCTGCAATGTCTCGAAAGCCAAGGAACAGAGCTGCCAAGCATTTCAGCTTCGCACTTTGCGAGATCATCGCCTCTGCGCTGCTCTTGAGATTCCTGCACTCGTGGGCTCATCGGCCATGCTCCCAAAACGGCCAAAGGCATGGCCCGAAACCCAGAAAGAAGCTTGGGCTTTGCTTCGCAACACTCCAGGTTTCAGTGAAAGCCCATGCCTTCACCCCAGCACAGGACTATACAAATAAGTAAAAATGCCCCGCCAGCGTCGAGGCACGAGATGGGATCATGGTTTAAGTGCTATGTAAGACCGTGTTTGCGTGCTGGGCGGCGAGCATGTGCAAGTTCTACAAACTCCGCAAAGCAGTACTACGTGTCAGTACACCTCGCGGGCTGTCCTCAACATGCGCTCAACCGCCTTGCCCGGCTGTGCATCCTGAGTCCAAGCATGTCCAAACATCATCAAATGTGACTGCAAGCCTCCTCTCAAGATCCAGGCATCCTACTGTACACTGACATCTGTAGCACTGTAACCCATACCCCATTGCGTCTGTACCCGTTTTAACCGGGCCGTTCAGGCCTGGGCCGCGTCGTCCTCCTCAGGCTCCACCGGGTGTGGATCGGACTCCGCTGGGCCCTGCAGCGACACGTAAGCTTTGGAGTCCCGAGATGCACATAGCCAGCAGATGTGAGAATATCGGGGCAGAAGCACCAACGTCAGTTCACTGCAGCAGTACTTCAGACAAGCTGTTTCCGCGCGCTCAAAACAGTAGCATTCCAAAGCACTGTGCTCTGTCTCTCTCTGGCGCAGGTGCGACGTTCAGCGACCATAGCCGAGTGGTTGTCGCTTCAGATTAGGATGACAAGCAGGTCAGCAAGATAAAAAAGTGAGACGAGCCTTGGTGCGCTTGCTTGGCCGTGCCTGGCACTGGTCGGACTTCAGTCTTTCCGTGTTTCGTATATCTGCAGCACAGCATCCTATGTACTTCTCCTGGTCTCCTACTTGCACAGCTGTGTGTCCGGCATCGCGATATGTTTTGCTTTTGCCGGCCGGGGGGGGGGAGACGGCGAGCATTCCGGGCTGCAATGCTGTCCATTAGCTGCAAGATGGCTGCGCCTACTGGGTTGGACCCTGGGTTCTAGCTTTGCAGCTGCAGGTAACTTTAATGCCATTGACAACACGGCCAGATTCACTTTAACCTACTACAGCCCACGGATCTTCTACAAAAGGTGCACGCCATGGAGATCGTGACGGGGCTGTGTGGGATCAGCGATGCAGTCGCCAGCCACTGCACCAGCTAGCAAGGAACTCGCAACCAACTTCAAGTCTTTATGCTCTGGGAAAAACTCACCAACAACCACGTTCAAACCACCCAGCTCGAAAGAACGAATGCAGGAAAGAATACCATTGAAGAAACCAGACTGACTTTGCATACGTCCTGAAGCTATCGTTTTGAGCCGCGGCACCATTCTTGTCAGCTCCGCAGGCCCCAAGAGGCCCTGACAGGTGAAGTTGCACAGGCGAGATGTTTACAGCCGGCAGACTTACGGCTTGAACGGTTTGAAGGCTCCCGCAGGTGGAGGCAGCCCGAAGCAGGAGTTCCGCAATTCGCCGCCACTGTGCATTGTCTGCTGCAAGATCCCGGAGCGAACAAAGTAGGGGCTCTTAACATACACTGAGCCAGGACTCGAACAGGCAGTCCGACTCGAGCATTTATGGCTTGACATCCGTCTGTTCAATTCCACACATGTTCTGCGATGTTGGTACTTGCTCTTCCCACGGCACGGGCAGCCTCCCCTGCTGTCGCAAGCGCACGCTGCCAGTTCTCGTGTGTTGGAAGTGCCAACGCAGGGTGGTTGCAGAGTCGCTTCCTCAGATTCAGACGTCTTAGATATCAAAACGAGTGATTGCCGGAAATTGGGCGGGCATGTACATGATCACGTCCATAAACTGCGGGAACTTGCCCCTCGCCCTCATCGATACATGTGGTTTACCGCATTTTGCAGGAATGTAGGACCGCAAGCGTGTGCAAACTCGAGGACTTCACCTCTGTCGATGACAGTATTGGGAATATGGTTGTGTTCGTTGCGTGCAACTGCATGACTACGGAATGCTGCAAGGCACCAGCGCTGGTACGTTCATTACGCAGAAAGAACACGGACGCCGAGCTGCAGCAGCCCGATGGCCCGGAAAACTTCAACTCCCAGCTTGCTTTTGCCTGAGACTCTCACCAACGAGGCACTTCAGCTAGCTGCTCAATCTGTGCATGGCCAAAGTTGGCTGCCCAGGTCAAATCTTGCCAGCTACGCTTTGTGTGCAGCCTTTTACGCACCGTCCAAGACCTGCAATCCAGCCTGGAGGATCCAACTCAGCACCGAAGGAAATAGGACTATGCTCCGCAGTCGGGGGAGGCTGGTGTTGAGCAATCTCTGTACGACCAGGTTGGTGGGAAGATATTTGCTCAAAATGCCCAAGCATACAAAATAAGTGGTTCCGGATGGAAGTGCAGTGCCTTACCTTGCACGGCATGAAACTTAAGAAAGACTTCGATGTCGCTTGGATCGTCATATGATCGAGACTTGCGATCCTGATCGACATTTTCAAGCATTGCTATGGCATGTACCTTGCCGTCCGACGAATGCCCGATGCTGAAATCGACAGTCATGTGAGTTCTGCTGATCATGCACAAACGAAACCGTCGGCACCATGATTTCCCAAGTTCCTGTTATAGCTGATACCTACACAGCTCCACGCCATGCAAACCGCCCAAACCCCATATGGCCCAGAATCGCGTCCACTTATCGAAGTGATTCAACGGATCGGAGTGCCGTCCAGATGCTGTTCGCTTCGTGGATAATTTCGCTGGTCTCCAGAGCTTTTTGGTAGATCCGGACTTGATCTTTCGAGGGCACAAGCCACACAACAAACCTCAGCTGCCCAAACCGCTACTGTAAATAGAGCACGACGCGGGGCCGAAGTGGGCGGAACCACTCTTCCGAATTCTGAGGCTGTTACGGTGGACGTAAGTCCAAGGACCAAGGAGTCCAAGGGGCTCTGTGCGGGGTGGGAGCGGCTTCGTCAGAGCTTCGGTGCTGCCTCGAGCTTCGACTCCTGGGACGAAGATAGAGCAAACTCTGGCCGCAGCCGCCCCCCCAATAACTTTAAGCCCCTCGGTTTCAGCTGCGACAACAAGGCGATGCAGGCACGCCCGGGAAGACGAGCCCCGATCGATTTATTGACATCGGCTGGCAGTCGACTTCTAAACGGTCCATCGCCAGATTTCCCGACACATCTTTGCTGGAAGGGCACCAGCACTGTGGTCCATCATGCCGACGCGATCCTTTGTCCGACGTAGCAGATGCGGCCTGCAGAAGGCAGAGCAGCTAAAAGCACGATTTCGAATTTCGACTCTCACAACTCGCACACGGCAGAGCCCAAGCTCACTGAAAGGCCCAGGCGCAGTGCCTGGCCAGGTCTTGCAATTGCAGACGGGCCAGTGCTGGAAAAATCCGAACGGTGATTTTCTCGGCCTATTTGCTAACCTGCCGAACTGAATTCGAACCCAAAAGCTGCCTGCCTCACGAGCTCCCAGAGCTGCTCGCAAAGGTGCTTCCTGACTGCACAAGCAGCCCACAAAGAAAGAGCAAAAGCGGCAGAGGGAAACGTGCTTACATACACAGACACACAGACAGACAGTGAGACAGAGAGTCGGACAGAGAGTCAGACAGTAAGAACGTGTCATACGTCCATGCTGCACAACATTGAGCTCTTGCGGAGGCTTATGTGTCGATAACCGGAAGCCAACTAGAACCACAGCAAGAAAACTGGTGATCGCGAGCTGCTTCGGAATTGAGAGTGCGCTGTTCGAGGCTTATGAATCCAACTTGAAGTTGAAGGTGAGCCTGCCCCATAAGCACGGCTTCCACAGAGCCAAATTCGTTAAAAAGATCCTAGTTAATATATTGACCTCTTAGCTGCAGCCGTTGCAAGTCCATCTGACAAGTTTACTTTGAGGAAAATGTGCAGGTTTGCAAACTTGAGCTGTCCATGCTCTGGCATGGCTCAGATCCATTCAAGGCATGCCAATGCTGACAGGCATCTTGAGAGCTACAGCAGAGGGCGATGCATCCCGAACGCTTCCTTTCCTCGGGGAGAACTGAAACTTAGTTAGCCGCATCATCTGGATCCAATCCTACCTGTCTTAACTGATCCTTGCTACACATGCAGATGGGATAGAAACTATGCAAGGCTCCCATATGACAGCACACCAGCCACAGCCTTACTTAGCCCTGACGATGAGTGAGCTTCGCAGCCTCTATATTGGTTCCCACCCTCTTCTGCAATCATCTCGCCCTCTCGGTTCAAGGTCCCTCTCTCTCGTCCCAAGGGCTCAATCGGATCATTGAAGCGCTTGGTAAAGGTGGCGTGGTTGCCCAGAAGACCCGGCTGCGCAAAGTCCATCAACGCCCATAAGTCCTGCAAAGCATTCTGAACCTCGGCTTATAGCAACAAACACCCAAGGAGCACGGGTGAGGTGTGAAGAGATGTGGAGCGCGCTTCGAAGCAATGAAGCCACCCAATCGACGTTCAAAGGCAACAATAATCGACGTGCAAAGCAATCTTTCAGATGTCAAGTCTATAGCACCAAAAAACATAATGATTAACTGGCCGTAACTTCATCCCGGGCACTGGTGTGCCTGTCAAGAGGATGCGGCAGTCAGCCTTCAGCCGTCGCACGGCTTTGCCCAGAAGAGTGGAGATCGTCCGCATGACGTGGGCCTCGTCGCAGATCACCTTCGATCCAGCCACGCAGAACTGCACACAAAAAAAGATCGGCAGTGGCTTGTGCCAACCGAGTTTGACAGTCCTTGCGACCCCAACCAACACCAACCCATACCAACCCCCTCTCTGCGCCGGGAAACAAGGTCCCAGGGCTTTATCCAGGCCGCTGCGGCCATTCCGCGGGCTCGTTTCCTTGCCAGTCGAAAGTTGCAAGCTCGGAGGCAGTTCAGGTTGACATCGTGATACATCTTGCACATTGTTTTGTTCGGCAATGTGGGGAGGGATTGGATGCAAGTGTACAGTCTTGTCGGGAGTATACTTCCAGCAGCATAGCTTTGTTTTCGTATCAACTTCCAAGCAAACGGATAAAGACACATGTTCTATATACATATATGTATATATGTATATATATATATATATATATATGTATATATATATATACACACACGCACATACACACATCCATCCATCCATCCATCCATCCATCCGTCCGTCCGTCCGTCCGTCCGTCCGTCCGTCCATCCGTCAATCCATGCATGCATTCATACAACTACATACACACATACATACATACATACATACATGCAATGCATACAGGTTTAAACATGCTTACATACATTGTATAGTTACATTACATGATTTTAGTAGGTATGTATGTACGTGCGTACATGCCTACATATGCAAGAACAAAGTTGCGGACATACATATGTATATACATAGATACTTGACTTTCATTACATACGTACAGTTACGAGGCTTCACTCTGGTCTTGGTCCCAGGTGCTTTTGTGAGGGCTGGCCTTAGTGACTGCCTTAGTGTTCCTAACATTTTCGGGAGGTTCCTTGAGTCCGAAGCAGATAGTCTCGTCATGCATCCGAGTGTTTATTGTTGCTGACACGGACTGTGCAATGGCTTCAGTCAGGTTGTCTATATTGCAGTAGGGGCCAGCCTACAAATGACTCGTTCTCACCATCGTATAGATACCTGAAAGAACAACGAGGATATTGACCTCTCCATGAAGCTTCTTGTATCCTCTTGTGGGATCTGCTGTTTGAAGACATGCGGCGCTCCCTTCGAAGGCCGCCACTCAGACTTGCTCAGGCCGCTGCTTTCGGCATCCTGACCGGCACGGGTAGTCTGCTTCAACGCCGCCAGAATCAGAAGCACTCGCACAAAGCACAAGATGCGAGCGTCCTCGGATAAGTCCACCATGGCCAGCTTCTCGTCTTCGTTCCTTTCCCAGGGTGTGGCGCTGCAGACATTGTGGTG
The DNA here is from genome assembly GCA_905221615.1 of Symbiodinium sp. CCMP2592. Taxonomy (NCBI): domain Eukaryota; class Dinophyceae; order Suessiales; family Symbiodiniaceae; genus Symbiodinium; species Symbiodinium sp. CCMP2592. Next base: position 160,154 of record CAJNDT010004802.1, read on the forward strand.
CGATCCGAGCGCGTGGACTTTGGGACTGTCTGGCAGATTTCGACTCCGAAGCTGGACCGAACCGAGAGGCTTGATGATGGCATAGGAGGTGAGCAAGACACCTCCCCGTGCCCGTGCCACGGCACGGAGGGCTCGCGCTCGGTGTGTCGGCGACCCGTGGTAGATGAATACCTGGAGCCACTTAGTAGCACATTCTGGGCTGTCTGGCAGCACGAAGCGCCTATGAGGTTCGGATGGGATGCTGCCTCCCTGCAGAGCCAACTAACTCATTGGTCTGGACACGGAGGTTTTCTCTCACCAAATTTACTCGACAGATGTGTCTGTCGTCGAGGGGTCATTTTACAGAGACTTCGCAAGCCTCAAGCCTTCCCATGAAAATGTCGTGACACGGTCGAAACATAAGTAGTTAATCAGAACACATTCCCACCAGCTGAACGTTCGGCAAGCACGTGTTTTACTTCGTGCTCAGTTTGTTCTGCCGCAGCACATTGAACCAGCAATTGTGGTCATGTCAAATCACAGTCATGGGCTAAATACCACTGCATATATGTCCCAGTCGTTTCCATAGGGGGAGCGACCAATCGGCCTGTCGCAGAAACCTCTCACCACACACTGAGATGATACCGAAGGTACTAACGTGTTCTTGGCTCCCGGCCGGGCAGCCAGGACACCATTTTTTCAGCTCCTGGGCCCACTGATCCTTGAAGAAAGCACGGTCGCTTTCGAAGCAGGGGAGGCTCATGAAGTTTGCAGGCGCTTGCCTAAAAAACCCTGTCGAGGATATCCCTTTCTTCTACCATATGTACGTCTGGCTGAGATGTACAACGACATAAGAGTTCACACTCTGAGCGCAAGGGTCTGATGCAGAAAATGTTCAAAGCACAGGGGGTCAACTAGAAGCGAATCTCAACAGCATCAAGTCCATGCGAAAACACCTATACGCACCCTTGTCGGCAAAACTCTGGAGAACTTCAAAGTCTGCATGTTCCAAGACCTCGCCCGAACGCCCCCTCTGAAGCATGAGATTTGGGTTGAACTGGTCTTCCTGGTTTCAGCGAAGATCCCCCACCTCAAGCCAAGCATTTGCAGCCTCTCGCAGCTGGTCAGTTCGGCTAATGCAGACAAGGCTCCAAGAGGGTCACAGGCATCACCACCAGCACGTGGGTAGCCTATTTTCCGGTGCAAAAATCAACGAGAACTCTTTAGAGCGTGTTAAGCTACCGTAGCCATACCCGGTTTGCCTTTCCGGCCCTTCTCATCCCTGCAAGAGAGGCTTGCAGCGACACTTGCGACTCTAGGATCCCAAGCCCAAGCCCTGCCACACTGTTCGTCCGCACCCTAAGCTATTGAAACTTCGAAGGTCGCACCTGTTTTGCACGAAGTGCCCGGATCATGCCACAAGCCTTTCAGGGAGCATTGGTTGCAATGTTGAGCATGAGAGTAGGGGGGGATCGAAATAATGCCGATGCTACCAAGTTCTTGTGCCAACTAGTATTTTGTCTAGGTCTGTTCGGCAAGACCAGACTATGCTAGAGAAGGTGCTTTGCGAGCTCATGCAAACGGCTGTGGCTTGGCGTTCGTACTATGCATATTGCGACTTTGATTGCAGATGATAGGTCGGCATCTGCGCCAAAACCGTTCCTTGGCGTGTTGCCGGGGCCGCCTGCTAACAGATCCACCTCCAACCATGCCAACCCCCAAGACCGAAAAACATAATGCAGGCCTGCACCGTCTTTCCCAGCCCCATCTCGTCTGCCAGGATGCCTGAGCAAGAAACTGCGGATCTCACACTGCAGCGCGCATTACATTGGAAGCATGGCTTGTGGTTGCGTCACTTGCATGCTGTCGCCGAACTCGTGCCATTCCAAGCTTGACGGAACTCTTCCTGAAGCAAGTTCCGCAGCAACAAACACCGTTTAACTCACGCGTTCCAAACGAATGTCGCTATATGCATTCGGCACATTTACCTTCGAACTAGAGACCTTGTCAGGAAACTGGAACGTCCCATGTCAAAGCCGAGGTGCCTCCGTGCTTGCGAGCATGCAGATGCCACATCCATGCCACTCCTGAACACCATGTGACCATGGGATCAATGGGCACACGATTGCAGGCCTTTGGTTCACTTCCCCCCTCCAGCTGTTCATATTCATGTTTCCAATCTTACCTGGGGGAGGTCTGCCCTGCGGCGACACCACACCATCGCGTATGCAAACAAAAGCACAAGCAAATTCAGCACTGTAGGCAGGCTTACTAACTTGTTGTACTATATTTCTCAATCGGCACGCTGGGTATAGCATCTTGTTACTCTCCCTGTTGGACTTGTGGTCAAGTCGACAAGAACGAGCAAAGTCTCCTCCGTCCCTGGGAAGCAGCTCTTTTGTCTCGGTAGGCTATGCCGCCACAGCCGCAACATAGATAGGAGCAGCGACAGTATGCTATGTCCGTGGCTTGTGGACTAGCTCTGGTGCGGCTTCCTCACATCTTGTGACAGCCTGGCCCAGGTGCAACAAGCCGCAAATAGCAGTGGAACCGAGCCGACAAGCAATGTATTGGCCTGTATCCCCAATCCTCCGCCGGAGGCCCGAATGAGGTTCGTGTACCATATCAGGACAGACAGCCACGCGACATAAGGAATCACAACGATAGGTGGTGGTGCCATCGAGACGACAGGCAAGCCGTCCCAAAGGAGGAAGACACGGAAGCATAGGGTCATTAGGAGAAACCAGGACACATAGTTTTTGGGGTCGACCTCCAAGATACAATATCCGGCAGACTCTGAGCAGGCTGTGTAGCGGTAGAGCCGAGAGGCTAACCACGCGGGCTCTGCAGCCGCATCCAGCAATGTTGCAAACAGAGCACCCAGAACTGCTCGTGGCCAGGCCGCGCAGGGAGCAACCAGGCAGGTGTCTGCCATCAGCAGGGAAAGGTAGAGGTGCCACTGGAGGGACATGGGCTGCTGGGCGGGCATGGAGCCTACCATCGGAACCTGCATTCGCTCGGGGTCCCACGGGTGATCTCCGAATAGGATGCCACCGAACCAAGCATCGAAGTTTTCCGCCACGCACCAGAAGGTCGCCGATGCAGACAGCAACTTCAGTGGAGACCAGACAGAACCAGAGTGCCTCCAATGTAGAAGTACACTGAATGCAAAACCGCCCAAAGACAACACCAGTTGGCTGGCTGCCTGCACCGTCGCTGGTGCTACAGGCCTTGTGTCAATTTCACTGTTAATCCAACAGGCGAAACTGGCTGCAACTCCTGCCAATACGGTAACATGCTCGAGGAAGCTGGAAACCATGGCGCGACGGAAAGTCTTGCTTCTTTTGAACTTGTGGTAAAAGTGCACAGTGGTGAGTTCATCAAAAAGACTATGTCCTAATTTCAGAAATTAAGCCGAACAGCGCTCCGGGGCAGCATGGTCACAGACTCCACCCCGACCGCACCAAACACCCGCCCAGCAGCCCAGCCATACCAATGCACCGAGACGGACCTACATCTACACCACCCAGGCACAGACACAGATGGACAAACACTCGAACACACACACACACACACACACACACACACACACACACCCACACCCCATCCACCCACCCAGCCACCCATCGCCACACACCCACCCACGCACACACCCACAGAGAGAGAGAGAGAGAGCGAGACCCCAACTCTTGTCGTCTACTTTCTTCGAAACTTGTAATTATAGCCAAAGGTTGTAACCGACTAAGACATGACAGGATTGAGATAACGACCTGCACTCAGAACATGAACAGATAGCCGAATGAAGAATACTCCTGCCTTCTCGCTGATAGGGGCAGAGCCGGTCATGGAGAGTCTGTGTCAATCGCAGGGGGTCCCCCGAGGGACCAGCGGACAGGCCTCTGATCAAGTGACAGAATCTTAGTCGTCGAGGGTCTGTCTGTGCAGGCTGAGCTTGTTTCCTGTTTTATGCCCACTGATGTAAGGTCTACACAGAATTAGGGACGATGAGTAGGCATACCTGGTGGCAAACACAACAACCTGCACCCTCGTTTGATACAATAATTGTTGCTCGTTCAGGGTTTCGTGCGCTTTCTGGCAAAGCGGGCGTTTATTGAGAATACGAGCGCTTCTTGTGTTGGAACGTGCGTTTTTGGAAATGCACAGGATATAAACGTGCACTTTTAGAAATCGCATCCGCAGCTTATGTGCTTATATGGGGCCGAGCCGACTTCGTCGCCCCCATCTTCCTGATAGCGTGCCCTCCCAATGTGCACGCAGTTGTATGTCTGTGTACTCGATTGACGGCCATCTCCCCGATGTAGGAACCTCGGCTGTGTAGCAGGTACATATGGTGGCCATAGCGATCATCCTGGCTTTTTGATGCAGGACTGCCATATATAGAATCAACTTTGTGTGCTGTCGCATGCAAACTTGGCAGGACGTGCTCTGGCGTGCCAACATCAAGTGCCCCGCTGATGCCCGCTCTGTTGCCCTTGTGCAGTTTGAACACAGAGCTGTGTCACTCATGTTGCTGCATGCACTCCGGTTGTCGACAGAACCTGGGCTCACACGGGTATGAGTTGAGTGGTTGATGCGTGTTTGAGCTGCATATCCATACATGTGCAGATTGCAATGCATACGTATGTTGCCAATACTCGACATTTACGCATTTCATGATGGGCGGGTGTCGCCTCGATGCTGTGGTCACTGTCTGGTTGAAGGATGACTTGTTGAGTGCTCGTGGGAGCAGGGTTGGAAGGCTCACCGAACTCCCGGGCAAGAAAGTCAGTCGACGAGACGTGAACTCGAATCATGAGATTCTCATTCCAGTTATCGAGCACTTCGGGATGAAGCTTCACATAGGGTATGCGCGCGAGCTCTGCCGAGAATTCTTGTGGAAGACTAAACCACGGGGCCAGCCTGAACCCACATGTGTCTTGCTCGGACTCTATTCATCCTTGTAGTGCTTCTGTACAGTTTCGTTCAGATCTTTAACTTAGCTAGGCTTTGAAGAGCCTGGCAAACATGTAAGGGACCCGCATCAAGCAAGAAGGATGGAAACTTCGTCGTCTACTTACAACACTGTCTCGGGCCGCCAAGAGGCCCCACTGGCCACGTCAAGTGGGCATGCAGAAACTTTTCGAAGCAGCTGGGATTCCTCGTCCAAGTGCCTGGGCCGTGCTTCTCTTTCGGGTCAATTGCACATACCATGCACAAACAGCATATCGCGTAATCAAGTTTCGATCGAATCAAGGCCGCACGAAAAAGGCTTCCAAACCATCTTCGTCGGAGAGTTCTGGTAGTGATGAATCAGATGATTCAGATGCTGAGTCTGGCTCCAGTGACTCGGGTTCAGCCGATTCGGAGTATCCAGCCACGACAGTTGCTGGGTCAAGAATTGTTAGCCTAGATGACTAGATGCTTATACTTTTAAAGATCGGCTTTGGATGCGCCTGTGCACGTGCAATAGACTCCTAGGCTCCGTCTGTGGCGGATAGTGCTCGCACCATGGATCGTGCTGCAGCTCTGGCTATTCCCGGTGATTTGTCTTAACTGATTCTATATCACGTATGCTTACGGTTGGTTGTCGTTGGGGTGCATAGTTCCAGCCAAGCGACGCCTGCTCCAATAAGGCAAGCAATCGCCACCGTCGTCTGTGCATACACCTGCCGCCCGAGGACAGAGATAGCAGACTCCATCACGTGTTCTGTTACATCGCACACAACACGTACATATGCATGTATGTGCACACGTATATATGCTCTCTCACGATCAGGACCTCCGACATTGGATGCGGACACCATGTCGGCCGAGAAGGTTTCCAACCCGAACAAGCGAGGGCAGGAGCATGTGCTGCTGAAGAGCGCCACGGTTGGGTATTTCTGTTCGAAATGCAAACTGTATGGCCAAGATCCTTCAGCTATCCGCCCACTGCCCTGTGTGGAGATCGTTTTCAACTCAGACGATGAGGCCGAGTCCCCCAAGCCGAAGCATGCTGATCTGAGAAAGAAAACCAAGCTTCTGAGGGATCTGAAGGAGGAGACGTTGTATCTCGAGCAATTGCTCCTGATGAAGAAGAAGGAAGCCCGGAAGAGGGAGCTCGCATCTGCTAAGGAAGCTGCCGTTTGTGCCGCTAAAAGCATGGAGGACGAGAATCTTTCAAAGCCGGGTTTCTTGGACTAGAAAGAAAACCTGCATGGAACAATATATGAAGTTTTCGTAACCACCCAAAGCCCCGCCCAGGTTGCTTGGACAACATCGAGACCCAGCTCATGCTATCGCCAGGCCCGTCCCCTCCCAAGCCGCGAAGGTTGGAGATGCCAAGCCCAACCCCAGAGCCATCTGAGCCAATCACGCCGACTGAGCGCGAGTCCCCCATCTCGGACAACACACGTGCCCAGCTTCAAGAAGCTGGCAAGAAGAGGCCACTGCCTGATTCGATTGAGGTGGAGGCCTCGAAGAAGCCGTGTTTGCTGAAATCCACTCCGCTGGCGATCATAGATGGTTCCGCGGCACCATCACCTGGTGCTGGCGATGGTCTTCCGGCCGAGGCCCCACGGCTCGAAGCGGAAAAGATGGAGAAAGCCACAAGCCATACTGATCTTGTGGCATACATGTCACCCAAGGAGCAAACTGCTGCCATCAATGCGGCAAAGGCAGCAAAAAAAGCTGCAGGGGATCCGGATGATGAGGAGGCTGAGGCTTCTGAGGGTGATGAAGATGGCGACAACGAGGATGATGAAGAAGAGAAGGTTTCTAAGAAGCGGAAACCCAAGGCAAAGGGCCAAGCCAAGCCCAAAGCGAAGGCAAAAGCCAAAGGAAAAGCGAAGGCAAAGGCCAAGGCGAAAGCTAAGGCCGGAGCCAAAGCAAAGGCCAAAGCAAAAGCTTTGGCCGGTGCAGCAGTGGAGCCGGAGCAGCCAGATGATGAGGATGATGATGGTGACGATGCAGGCAGTAAGCCAGCCAAGGCCAAGGGTGGTGGCAAAGGGAAACGTGCCAAGCCCGCTGTGGATCCGGAGCCGCTTGGCAAGGCGGCAAAGGTGTCAAGGGGGCGGAAAGCCAAGAAGGCTGAGGTTGAAGCCCAGGAGCTTCCTCAGCCAGAGCTGGCTAGCAAGGGGGCACGCAGGGGGCGAAAGAGCGCGGACGAGGCTGCTGGGCCGGAGGCGGGTGATGCAGCAAAGGGCGGTGGGAGACGAGTCAGCTGGGAGAAGCTGATGGCCGAGGCCAGCACAGATGCTGAGAAGGCTGACATCGAGAAGCGATTCCTGAAGAGTCGCAAGTCGACTGCCTATCACCAGGCCCTTGCAAAGGGCTTGAAGGGTGGCATGACGAAGGAGAAGGCCATCGAGTATGCCAAGGAGGTTTCTTGTCCGTACATATGCATACATGCTAGTGCTCTACGTAGATAGCTCTCCACATGCAAGATCTTCGCTATCATCTGAGGCCTACAAGAAGACCCAGTAGGCCTTTCGTGGCCGATCATGGATGTGAGCCAGGTTCTATGCCAATTTAGGGTGTGGGCACGCATGTTGAGGATGATTTAGATTGTGTGCTAGGTGTGCGATAAAGCTCTCCAATCTATAACTCTAGAGCCCAGACATCCGCTTCATGCGCTTTTCCCACACAGCTTTCCTTTACCGAGCTACGTGCAAGTGTCCACGCAGCTATGTCTACAAAGTCGACCATCCCTAGAAAGGGCTTCCGGGGTGAACCAGTGTGCCATGCGTAGTTCGTCACGCAGATCGAAAAATGTGCAATGTGATGCTCGAATGGCCGATGCAACACTTGCAAGCTACTAGCTACATGCATGTAGATTACCCGCCGCACTGCAGGTACACGGTGCAACATGGACGAGGAGAACTGGGCTATGTTCTCTGACTCGGAAGAGCCAGGTCGGGGCATGCCTTACTTTCCTCTTCTGTGCTGATCGAGTTGTCATGGCCGCTACAGTTTCAACCATATTATAAAGTTGCCCCGCCTCCTCTTGGATCGAGAAAGAGGGGTCTCGCCATAGAGATCAGATAGCCTGCAGCTACAGCTACCATGGAGGAATCCATGGTCACGAACTTGATTCAGGTGGGCGCCCCAAAAGCTCCCTTGGCTCTACTCTTTGTCCCCAAAATCTAGGGTCTAGGGGTTCCTTATAATATTGGTACGTGAGTTGATTGCACCCCACAACCTAGGTTCTGGTGGCCATCGTTCTTCTGCTTGGGTGGCATCGTTCTCCTCGATTGTGCCACATGGGGGCTTCTTTCCAGTTCTTCGACATGTTTGCTGGTACCGCAAATGCAACACGAGTTTGGTGTCTTAGCTACGCATCATGCTGCAGTGCTAGTTCTCGATCATGTCAATCGCAGGACTTTTCGCACGATCTTGCAAGTTGTAGATATAGCTAGTAGACATGTTGCATATCAGGACAAAACGTGGCTACAAGTGTGCCACCTACGATTGGGACATCGATCCGAAGGCCATGGATTTTAATTCTCCAGCCGGGTTCCTGTAGCTCGCTAGCACATGGCATGCTGTCGAGTCATATGCAGATGGTTGCAATGCTCATCCAAGTCTCGCTTTATGGGTGGTTCTACATGAAAGTGTTGATGCAGTCAATCTGGCTGGCCCGGAGTGTGGAAGCTGGGGTGTCCCGGCTCGTGGAACATCTAAGCGCTCCGTGATCAATGTTCTGGGCCGTCAAGCAATTGCATTCGTGAGCCGGGCCAACTGCATGATTTCTCGGAGTCTTGCCTATAGTATATGTCCATGGCACACAAGATAATATTTGCTGATTCGCTGCCGTTGATCTATCCGTTCTCTAGCTGTAAGGCTGGTGGCCCTGATACTGGTGATGCTGGCCAGACACGCCATCTTCATAGTCGAGCAACCGTCGAGCTCGCTGCTGGCTTACCATCCCAGGTTTGATTGGCTCAGGAACAAGATTGCATATGTACCTTGGCTTCGGAGGTTTCCTTTGGGGGGGTTCCAATGTCGATGCAAGCGATCGTTGTAGAGCCCTCAGAATATCATATGGACCCAGGTCTTTGAACAAAGATTCTGGATGCTTCACCACGGTGCTTCTTGCCCCAAAAGATCCATCGTTTATTCAAACTCACCAATCATCAGTGGCCTAGACCTTGGTCGCCTCAGCAAAGAAGCACGCAAATCCGCCAGTGTGAAAACCGTGGGAGCCTAGGCCTGCAACAGAAGCCAATAAGCTAGAGTGTGCCTATGCTTAGATTCCGGTTAGCGAGCTAAGAACGCTACCACGATGCCCGGGGCAAGAAGGTCTTCAAGGGGACCAAAGCTATGAAGGGCACTGCGAATCTTGGTTGTCATTCGTGACCGATTCTTGCACAACCCAGCATAAGCCCGAAAGCCCAAGCCCAAGCTAGATAACCACGCCTAGATCCCAGACTTTTGAGGCCCGGGGAAGCCAATCTAGGAAGCTATCAAGCCCCAGACTCCAAGCTCCTTCCCCAATACTGTATAAAGATGAACTTTCCGAACCTTGCCCAAAACCCTATAGGCTAGGCTTTGGGACCTGACCATCCTTTGAGGCTTGGGGCCCATATCGATAGGCAACCCTAAACTTAAACCCTAATCCCGAGGCCCTGAAAGATCTCATCCCACGGAAATCCCAAAGCCCAAGCTTCCTAGGGTATGTTATCACATTCCACCTTGTACAATTACAAACCCGACGTCCCAAACCCTTCCAACCCCAAAGTCTCATCCCTGTAGGTATTAGACTCGAGCCCAATACAGTCCCTAAGCCCTAAGCCCAGCCCCGTGGAGAAGCGTCGCCTTATCAGGCCATTGGCCGTGCAGGCCACTGACCGGAAGGGGGAGGGTAATACGAGGGTCTCTGGGTTATATATATATATATATATATATATATATATATATATATGGGTTATATATATATATATATATATTATAATATATTATATATATGCTATGGGTCTATAGGTCCTATATATATCCCGACAAACCCACAGGCCCTCAGCGATGCAGGTGTAGCTAATTTATGACCCAACCCCACCCACGATACTTCGCACTACATGCGAACCGCGAGATCGTAGTGGCAAAGTTAGACAGCCCCTATCATATCCCTAAAACCACCAACCCCTACAGCCCTCAAAGCCCTAAAGGCCGGAAGCAGTTGAAATTTAATTGGCACCCGCTCCGGGCTTAGTCTAGCTGAAGCCAACCCGAGACTCAATTCCCATAAGTAACCAGTTCTCTGAAACCAGCCGGTTTCGCATGGCCACTAATTACCCGAACCTAGCTCATGCACCCTGGGACGGGCCAATTTAATAGAACTGGCTTGAATCCTGGCATATATATATATATAATATTATATATATACTATTTATTTTTTATTATATTATATATATATATATATATATATGCCGGGATTCAAGTCAGCTCTGCCGCTAAGGTTTCAAACCCTTCCGGAGTTGAGGGTGTTTAGGGGCTCTATAGGTGTTTCAGGCCGGGGTGTGTATGCAGCAGGGTATTTATATATATAGGATTTATGGTAAGGTTTAGGGGTTTGGGTGGGTTTAAAGGTTTTGGGTATCAGGAGGCATTTCGGGTGTTTCGGGGCATTTGCCAAGGACCTACCCTCCAGGATTCCCGAAGCGCATCTTGGACATGTACGAGGAGCACCGAGACCTGCCAAGGGCTGACTTACGATGCAAAATTCATGTCGACCTTCGAAAGACAGACCGGGAGCTCTTTATGCATATGAGCGATGACGACCACTGGCCGGATGCGTGTTTGCACGAAGTGCTGTTTTACTTGTCTGCAAGCAAAGACATATATGTGCCAGAGTCCTGGAAAGCGTGCATTGACGAGTACATCGTGCATGTTCGGAACACAGCAACTCATCAGCACAAAGACGGAAACCATTCTAGTGTGGTTGCTCTCTTGCTGCATACGGTCTAGCATGGTCTAGCCTAGGTTTGTGCTGACGCAAGAGTACTTCTGGAGCTGAACAATCTACAGCAGCAGTTTCCGACTGCCTCGTAGTGGGCCTGGTTGCTGGCAGCAGGTTCTTTTAGGGTCCGGCAGGGGGCGCCAGTGGCTAGATTTAGAACATAGGGCTATCTCGAGGTATAGGGCCAAAACAATTACGTGCACTTTTCGAATTTGTCCAGAGCAACACTAAAACACTGGGCCCCGGGTACCCGCAATACGGGCGCAATTACCCGCAAAACGCGCGCAAAAGACCGCAAAACGGGCGCAATTTAGAAAGTGTACCGCTTCCCAGAAACATTTGAGCACTTTTTGTTTGTATCGAGCGTTTTTGGGGCTCTAGAGCTTCGGCATGCAACCTTTGCGTGCACTTTCGACTTTCCTGGGTGGTGTGCCTTCCCTCGAACGATCCATGACGGCCCCTTCTACCGCGCTCGATTTGGATTCCATGATCGCTGTTCTCTGGTTGCACTGATCATAGTCGATGGGAGCCCGACATACCACTAGCTAGCTTATTAAGTTCCCATCCCAGGCCTCGCAGAAGAGACTCCAAGAGCTCCAGCTGGAGCTGGCGACGGTTCCGGCCACGCCTGTCAAGGCGACCCCAGGCTGGAAGTTATATGTCTAGGCCCAGTTTCGATCATCATGCTAGCTTATCGATCTTAGCAGGTGGAGCAGGGCCGCCTGTGGCGGAGGCTTGCGGTGCTCATGCAGCAGGCTTTGCTGTGAAGAACTTAGCTGATGTAAAAGCCCTGCCGACAGAGCTGGAACGTGGCGCTACGTTCCAATCCCAAGACGCCCAGAAGCTCACACCCGAGCCGAAGTCCGACACCGAGCGAACCCGAGAACTCCCTGGAAAACCTCTTTTGCACGTGCAACCGGCACGCGAGACGGCCCCGATCAACCGCCCCAGTGACCACGGCCCCCTGGCTGGCCGGGCCTTCTCCCCAACCAGAGGAGCCAGGACGCCGCCGCCGCCAGAGTCCACGTATCCATCCTCGGATGAGCAGGAGACACCCGCCAAACCGCCCAAGAAGGCCAGGATGAGCGATGACCCCAACTACTGGAAGCCCCTAGCTTATATAAAGTGTGAGTCCATGGATCAACCCCAAACCCGGCCAAATCATGCATGCATATGCAGCTGAGGATGTACCGGTACTTTCAGCCCAAAGCCAACGGTGAGCTTAAGTGCTCGTCGGAGGCACTCGCCCTTTACCAAACCGAATGCGGACGAAACTTTACGCATATGTGGATCCGATGTGCACGCTTGCGGCTGCTCCTGCTAACTAGATCGATCGCCATGAAGCAAAACCTATCCGAGGTAAGAAGCTGTCTGAGATGCTCACGCAGCACGGAACGTTTGGAAATGTGGAGTTGGCTATCCGCAAATGGAAGAAGGAGACCCGGGACAAACTGATCGGTGGTGCTTGGGTCACGAAAACGATCTTGATTCAAAAACACAACCACACAAAGAGTCTTAGCTGAATCCTAGTTCCATAGCATGCTAATCAAATCCTACATGGCCAGGGTTTAGAGGCATGCAATATGCTATTCTGTCGAAGACTGCAATAATCCCCGGAATATCGCCCAATAGCCTAAGCTATACACCTAGCTGGACCTAGCTAATCCCGATATTTGCTAGAACCCAGACCTGAAACCCTTGAAAACGATTCCCTAAACCGCTAAAGTACTTAATTACTGAATGAGCTCAAACCCCCTAGGGACACGCAGATTTGTGTACGCTAAGGCAACCCCAACCTATCTGAAACACCCCGAGCCCACAAGCTAGCTCAAGGACTTTGGAGCTTATGCATGGGTCAGGGCTATATATAGCATGGTTTCAGGCCCCGCTTTGTAATTATTAGAGGTTTCAGGTCGGGGTTTAGGGGAAAATTCCCAAACGACCGGGCCGCTGATTCTCGAAACAAACACACACCCAGCCTTATATTGCCACTTTAAGGCAATCTGTGACCCTGAACTCCGGCCAAACCGCGAGCCCAAAACTCCTGAACTTAATTGAAGTCCTCGAGCTGATATATTGCCCCAACTTCGATCACTGTCATAGGGTGTTGCTATCGGAGAGGGTGAAGGGTTCAGGGGTTAAGGGGTTGAGGTTATTAAAGGGTCGACCGATATGAATTCATAGGCTAGCGAGATCTCTATCGGGTAAGGAGACCCCAAACCCCTTAAAATCAGCCGAGGCAAATGGCTGACCGAAGTTTCGAGTGGGCCCGGGCAAGGAATCTGGTTAGGATGAACGAGGTTCATGGAGAGGAAGAGGCTTGCCTTGTCCTCGAAGATTCCTTTGCGGTCAACGAGCAGACAGGGTGGGAAGGTACCGTGAGTGGTGCAATGGATCTTCCCGCTTCTTCAGCTGCATACATCATGTTACAACAGTCAGTTTGTGCTTGCACAATATCAGATGGTACCGTGATACCGAACTAGTTAAGGATGACTCGGGGACACTGTTGCAGAGGGGATTCTCGATGGATCCCACCCAGCTTGGCACTGGGGCTGATGGATCGAGCTCACAAGCTCAGCAGGCTTTGAATGCATGTGCTGCTGCATCTGGGAGTTTCAAGACTTTTGGCTCACATTATATGATCGATGTCTTGCTCTGCCTCTCCTTCCCTTCTCTATTTGGTTGTGTCCCTGTCTTATTCTCTTTCGCTCTCTCTCTCTCTCTCTCTCTGTCTCTCTGTCTCCCTCTCCACCGTTTTCCTCAACCTCTCTCTCTCTCTCTCTCTCTCTCACTCTATATTTTCCCATACGTGCTCCAACGATACACCAGGAGCACATATGAAACGCTATCTCTCGCTCCCTTTGTTTCCTTTCTCAATCTATCTCCCTACTCTCTCTCTCTCTCTCTCTCTCATGATCAACCTATCTATTTTCTCCCTCCCTCTCTCCCTCCCTCTCTCTCTTCTCTCTCTCTCTCTCTCTCTCTCTCTCTCTCTCTCTCTGTTTATCTCTTTATCTCTCTCTCTCTCTCTCCCCCTCTCTGGCTTCCGTCTCCTCTCCCTGTCTCTTCCTCTCCCCTTTCCCTTCGCTCTCTCTTCCTCATTCATTCATTCATTCATTCTGTCTCTCTCTCTCTCTCTCTCTCTCTCTCTCTCTCTCTCTGTGAACGATACTCAGGCTGACTTTCCCAACGATTTCGCAAACATCTTCGCTTGTGAATCTGTTGCCTGCCTTCGTACAAACGTTGGGCAAGAAGATTGACTTGGGGGTGGATTCCAAGGACCCGCTTGCATGTATGCACGTACCCGTACTTGTGCACACGCGCATGCTAGCTCCCGTTGCAGGAAAAGCTTGAAAAGAGCAGCTGCCCACGCGCCCAACTGCAGCTAGGCTGTAATACTTAAGTTTTGAACCCGAACGAAGGCCCCGCAAAACCCTAGCTAGCTAAGGCCTACACCCAAAACCTCCGAACAAATCCCCGAGGCTTGCCAACGGTGTGAGTACTATCCTCGATGCTATGCAAGCTTGCTACGAGAAGATGACCAAGTTGCAGGCATCCTTAATCTCGGAGCAAGTTTCCGAGAGGCCACATGACGTTCGACGTGCCAGCCTGCAGTTGCTGTGTCGCCACTGACATAACACATGCGGTCTGCAGGGATGCAAAGCAAGACTTGCAGAAAGCATATGTGGAGTGCACCCGGCTTGATGTTGCACTGTCGAACATTCTGCAGCGATCCAAGACACTCGGGCTACCAGGTAGGTTGGTGCTTAGTCCCCCAAAGCCCTTAACCCTAATCCGTAGCCGAGGAACATCAAGTCGACACCCTCCTCGACTGGTGGCAAGCCTCCGAAGGAGGCTAAGGAAAAGAAGGCCAAGAAGGACAAGTCGGAGAAAAAAACCAAGAAGTGAGCCGAAGGAGACCTAGAGCTACGAGTGGTTTTGGGGCACATGGGGCTGAACCTCATGTGATGCTTGCAAAATTGATTCAATCAATTTTGCCCTTTTGATCAATCATCTCGATCTATAGGACTTACAAGCTCGAACGGGAGCATGAAGCTAGTTGCTGAGTTTCGGATTCGGAGAGCATAAAACAAGACTGGCTGCTTGCAAGCGATCGATCAAGAATGTACCGGCATGCGGTTTCACATCTTGAAACACTCATCTGCCCTCGTTGCAGGTTGTGGCCAAGATGCTGCATCAGACAGCGGTGAAGGCCGCCCCAGAACCTAAGATCCCCAGAGTAACCTTATCATGTCGAGCTTGGCCCTGCTTCGCTGCTGCTTTCGCGATCGCTTCAGGTTCGGAGCACGAACTAGAGCAAGAGCTTATGCAGATCTTCGAAGATGGGGCTTCTGGGCTTCATCGGTCTATGCATGTACTCCAATCTCAGTGGCCGGATTTCTGAAGTGCAGCCCGAGGCTGAATCAGCTCGACGAGTCGTTCGCATTGCAGCAGCTGCATCCAAGCGCTTCCGTCAGCTGGGTACCTGAGCTGCCCCAAACCCCCAATCCTAAATCCCTAGGATCACCCTAGCATTTTACATACGCGCTTGCCACCTTGGTAGGTGTTGCAGATGAAGCTATGGATGCAATGGCTTCGTGCATCGTTAACAACCCGGGGGAACAGAATATCCGTAGGAACTTGCACAACTTGGTACACCGAAGGGGCAAAACCCTGCCACTGCAAGTGGACATGGCTGAGTGCTCGGTCAAGAAGCGACTGGGTAGAAAGACGCTTACAAGAGTGCTCTGGCCAGTATTGTTGTTATCGACATGGCTGCAGTTTGGTTTGTCGAATGCAAGCAAACTGTTTTTGGGTGGCAGTCACATATCGGACCCCGACCGATGGCAACGTACTTTCCGCAGATTCTGGAAATCATACAAGGTGATCGATCCCAGCCACCCGATATACTCTTTGCCCGACGGTACAGACCTGGGGTTGTATTGGCCATATACTGTACACGGGGATGAAGGCCGTGGACGGAACAAGACCCCTGTCATGGTGGAATCATTTTGCCCAGTCATATCTCGTCGTGGTATGAAGGTTACCAATTTGAAGGGGCAGCTGATGCAGGTAGAATTTTTTTTAAGCTGCTTTGTGTCTGCTATATTGACCGATAAGTACGAGGGTTACCACACACCGAATTTACCGAGGCATGTCTTTTTGACCCGTCTGCTGTACACAGCTATCTCCAGCGCCGATTATGCCCCAAGCTCATTGGATGATCTGAACCTACGTATGGCTACAGATTGCAAAGAGCTTTTCGAAACGGGTATTACCGCTACTTGTTGTGCATCGAGACCCCAAACTATAAATTAAGATCAAGTCGTCACCATAAACCCGCTTATATGTTGGGAAGCCGCCGAGGTGCATGTGGATGGAGTCCGATACAAGCTGCACGCAGCCTGTGTCGGAGTCAAAGGCGACTGGCCGTACATTCGAAAATGCTTTCGGCTAGCCACAGGCTTTACAAGCCTCAGGATCTGCCATTTATGTCCGAGTTCAGACTCTTGCCGGACAGGGATCTCTAGAACTTCCGATATTATTGTAGCAGTTCTATTTTGATAGGGTTTGGGGGTTTGTGGAGTTTTGGCTTTAAGTACCTGTTTGGCCTTAGCTTGATATACTTTCTTCATATAAGTTCCGCTTTGGTTAATGTAATAGGAATGGTGGAACCTGGGCGCCGGCAACACCGATGTGCGAGATTGGGCAGTTGATTCTGGGGATGATCCGTTCAAGCAGGATGAACCAGCTGCTACAATTCGACTTATCCCTGGCTTAGAGGGTCCTTTGCGAGCTCGCCCGGACCAGATGCACATCTACGGTTGCGGTTTTGGCAAGGATTTTGCGGCTTCAGGAGTCTTGCTTCTATCCCGCATTAACTTTTGGAGAGGCCGCTCGATGGATGCTAGGTTGGCAATTGCCTTCGACGAGTTCCGAGCATGGCTCTCTGAAAACAAGCTATCAACAAGCTTGATCTCTTTCAACAAGGAAAAGACTTTCAAGCTCAAGAAGCTACCCGGTGGCCTATAGTATATTTCGCATGTTAGTCTAGCTAACAATATCGGTCCGTGCTAGCCTAGGGCCGCCTCCTGGCCGTGTGGTGCAGGGAAAGCCTACGATGCGAGTTTGATTGCACGCTGGTTGAACTGGCGTTTGGCCGATGTGGATGCAGCCTCAATAGCCTCCCGACCCTAAATTATTATTTCCTTACTAGCCTCCCTACCCAAACCGTGATTTGTCGTCCTTTACCCGCAAATCACACAGCTTAGGCGGAAGACTACAAGGAAATCTTCGAATGCCTCCGCAGAACTTTGTCATACAGTTGCACATACTTCCACATCATCTACACGAACGGTGTGTTCCTTCCTGCAAACCAAGCAGCTGCTGCGGCAGCGGCTGGATGGCCGTTCACGGACGCCGGGTGCAGAAGATCATATACTGGTAAGCCCGTACAGGTTGGGTCTCAGGTCGATTTAGGCATACTTCGATATCTAGATATCATATCACCATAGCTCCCAGGTTACCCGATGTTACCCGTCGCCTGCACACCTTAGGAAGGATATGGCCAGTTGGCCATTATGGCTGCAAAGTTCTCCTGGAGATTGTTTCGGATTAGACCAAAAATCCACCTTCAACAACACATACTGCCACTTGGACTGATGTGTGCTGAAACTCGGGAATTGTTTACATATGCTACGATACGATCGTTATAGCCTTATTATGTTAGTTAAATGGCCCATAGCATTAGGTCTAGTCGGGATTTTGCCTCGTTACAGGTTCGGATTACGATCTAAGCTATGTTGAGACGTGGTGCTCGCTTTATATAGCTACTCAACTAGCTAGGTTATTAGATAAGCTGGTCTAGGTTGATCTAAGGCGGGATATCGAAATTGCGGCTGCCCTGGCTAAGCCAGCACTCAACCCAGCCTGTGCCTTGACTTTATATAAGAATCCTTGTACGTAATGGTACACGTATACTGTCCGACTGGCCCTCCAAGCCCACCGAAAGCCCGTTGAACTGAATCAATCAGTTGGCCTAGGCTTCAGCACTTGGCAAGACGAAGACTATATTGGCAGGATATGTCGCATTGCAAGACGATGCCACAGTTTCACATTGGCCACACGTGTAATTCAAACTGCTCTCATGCAGTATCGACGCCGATGGAAGCCGTTCCGGCACTGATTGCGACGGCAGGAAAGAGCATCCCTCGGGCACTGCGCCATGTGCTGTGCTGTATGTCTTGTGCACCGAGAGCCTACTTGAATAAATCCGAGCGCTTTTCAATCTAACAGCCCTGAAAACGTGCGCTTTTACAAATAGAGGCCCCCAAACGCGCACAAATAAAACGTAACACAAATTAATGTAACACTTGAGGGTCCAGGAATGGTCTCTGAATCCAGGCTCCTCCGTGTTGCACACGAACATTCTACTATTGGGCGATAAGAAACAGCCAAGAGGCCGTCCTACGGCTCGCCCCTTCTGCAATGAATGCTATGCAATCGTCGCATGGAAGTCCCTCTCTTTCGGCAGCCTAGGTGCAGTCAGGCACCGGAACCTCGATCATGGCTTCGTCTTCAGGGCCCTGCACCTGGCATTTCGAGAGTTGGGCTCACGGACATGAAGCATGAGGGGCAAGTCTGCCGTCACCCTCCCACTTCACGGGAGCCCGAACCCAACAAGCGCTGCCTGTGACGCAGATCGGGCCCCGATACCGGGTTCAATCACCGCGGTGGCACAGCGGAGGAACTCGGCGGGGCCTCGCCACACAGGACCGGTTTGCTCACTCCGTGCCGACGCATGAGTTTTGAGCTCCCTTCACAAGGGGGTGGTAGAGGGATTGCGCAAGGCATCCATGATCCATGCGATGCATCTGAAATACTTAGAAACGTTAATTCCTTGAGCTCGACCAAGACGTCGCATGCCAGTCCAAGCATCTGCAAAGCCATTCGATGCAACCTCCCTAGCATTCTGCCTGCTGTTACCTCCGGAGCATTCTGGCGGCTGGGATGATCCAACACAGCCTTAGTATCAGCATCTATATCGGGGTTAAAGGAGGCGAAGCCACATGAAATGGGCGGAACAGCACCTTTTGTTGGCATCGGGACACGACACCAAGTTGTAGAATGTTGTAAACCAGCTTGGGTTCGGGGTCAATCGGAGTTCTGCGAGTTTATCACGTGCGGCCAAGAGGCATCCACCTCGACGATGTCAGGAGGACTCTTTTTCAGTCTCTTTCGCTGCGGAGAGCTGGGGGAAGAACGCTTCGTGCCGCACATCTCACACTCGGTCAGGGGCTCCACATTCTCAAAAGTGCACACCGAGCACGTCCAGTTCTCCTCTTCTCGGTTTTCGACCGCCCTTGCAAAGCCGTTCGGCTGAACCACGGCAAAAGGCGCAGGTGCGCTTGGCTTTCGTCGCTGCTGTTGCTGCTGCTGTGGCGCTTGCTGGGGCGGCTGCAAGGGCTGTTGCTGCGGCTGCACATGATCGGATTGCTGTGGTGTCTGATCTTGTCTAGTTTGCAGCTGGACCTGCACGAGCCCACGTGCATTCTGGGCCACAGCCGCCGCGGCCGGCTGTGCTTGTCTCTGCTGCAGAGCACTGATCTCCTCTTGCTGCTTTGCAATGGTTGCTTTGAGACGTTCAGCCTCCTCGACCAAGGCAGCTACTCGCGAATCTCCTCCCTCTTCCTGCGTGTCCGGCTCCGCGATTTGCCCAGAAGCTCGGAGCATGGAGCCCTGCAGCCTTACTTGGGAACCAGACCGTACAAGGACCCCTCAGCCCCCCCTCAAAGATGCACTCAACGCCAAGGCTCTCCGACAGATCAAATGCAGCAAAGGAGCTCTGGAGCGAGGACTTTGTACAAGTGCCTTACTTCAATAATAATAAAAATAATAGTACTAAGAATAGTAATAATAATAATAGTAGTAATAATAATAGTAATAATAGTAGCAATCAAAGTAGTCATAGTAATAATAATCATCATAACCATAATCATAATAAAAGCATAGCTGCGGCTTCGGCTTGTAAATCTCATGAATCCCCGACGGCCCGACGGCGGATGTCAATGAAAGCAAGCCTCACAACACCTGAAGCATGCATGCTCACTCATGCAGCAGCCCACCATCAGCGGAAAGGGTCATACAACGATCTGATGAGAGCAACAAGAACGTGACGTTTGGCTGACTCAATCAGTGGCAGACTCTATCCGGATCCCGAATCTCCAGAGGTTACCCCATCTACGAATATGAGTCCGATGGCGGCGATGTTTTCCAAGCTTGCTTGGCCAGATGGCTCCGCAAGCCCTGGGGAGTTTGCGGATCCAGTTTGTACCATGGCTGCTAGAACCACACCTCCTTCTAGCAGGCGTTCTGTCTTGTTGCAAATCCACTCGTCTTCGATGAGTCCGAGCGGAAGACATTTAGATGCTTGAGAGCACTACGGTGGCACCTCATATCGGCTTTGACTTCGCAGCCAGCGTCAGCGAAGAGCTTTAAGCATTCGTCTGGCGTGCAGTCTTGAATCTCCGGAGTCCCTCACACAGAATTCATCGGGGCTTCCCCTTCAACAGCTCGCCGGCACCGCGCTACCACCATCAGGCTGTACGTGCTTGCCTTTGCTCTACCCGATTAGTCACTAGTCGAACGTTTGAACATCGTTGCGGCACATGTTGACAAGGAGAAGAGATCTAGACCTCGTACGTTGCAGCCCGGATGCTGCGCGTGCTCGTATTGGACATGAAGAGAACCATCCGGCCAAATCTCGCGCACGATGCCAGGTACCCACTGCTGGCTGGTCTTCGAAAACCTGACAAGCCACTTGTGCTCAGAAGGGGACAGAGCCCGAGGCCGTGGGGCCTTGAATCAGCGAGCTGATGGATGGATTGCGGAGATGCGACCGTAAGCAGTGTCAGCCACAATGCTCTGACGTCGTGTTCAGTTGTTGGCATGGCTGACGCCTGCAAACTCGGCCCCTGCTGTAAGCACCAGTGGAGCGTCTGCACCGCGGCATCGAAGGTCGTTCTTTCGGGGGGAGTGGTGCATCCCAAACGAGCCTACGTCGTAGACTGCAAGATTCAGCCAAGCAGCACCTGGACGCGCTGGCCAAGAGCATATTCTGTGGGTTCTTGGGCGGCCTTGCATCTTAGCGCTGATGGCTGTAGCCTGCGGCACGGGTTCAAGTACATACTTCGGTTTCAAGAACAGGCTACCCGAGCATCTATGGTATGTCGTGCACGCGGAGCACCCGACATGCTAAGGTGTCGTAAGAGTTGGAGGATATCAAACCCTACATGCTGAGGTGTCGTAAGAGTTGGAGGGCATCAAGAAGCAGTTGAGCAAAGCCGTGCAGCAGTCACTTCCCGCAAAAGCTCCTCCTGCAGCTTCCCGAAGCATATCCAAAGCTACCAGAAATTTCAACTCAAGGAGCTCAGGCGGAATCACCTTGTGAGAGTTCCCGTACCTTGGCTGGCGGATGATTCAAGCCGAAGCCCATGTCAGATCCCAAATTTGTGAGATGCTGATGATGAATGTGCAGAGGCTGGGAACACAAAATGACTTCGAAGGCTGCGCCTCTTCAGTATCTTGACAGAGTGTCCAGTGCAATGCTCGACCACCATCCCGCAAGCTTCAGCATTTTATGAATCTTGCGGAAGCCGTCTCCAAACAAGAAAAAACATCTAGGCTTCTGCCGCCGGATTGCCGAACCCATATACCCTTGTCTGGCAGTATCTGGTGGATCGTGGCATCTACCCAGGCCTGGACAGGTCACGGAGCAGACTCGGGTAATCCACCCCAGCAAAACAAAAAAACTGCCGAATCGCAAGCACCTTCCCGGAGCTATCATGAGAATGTACTCACCAGAGCAGGGCTAGCCGGTGCTGCGACTTTGGAGGCTTGCCCTGAAGAATGCAGCTCTAGGCAAAGGGGGCTTCACAAGACGAGGGAGCCACAACTGCAGGCACTGCAAATCAGGAGAACACTCTAGACTCTAGAAAGCCGGAGGCTACCGACAGATGTCACATTGAAATTCCCTGAAGTCGTGGTGCAGAGTCCCAGGTCTGAGACACCGCACTTCAAAGCCCTCCGAACTTGCAGAGCGGGCCACGTTGCTGGACTTAGAGAGCACCTGAACGGCTTGACCAACTCGATATGATGCCTGAGCGACGGGTCGAACGACTGGGTGGAAGGCGATAAAGATGAGAGAGCACGCTGCCGCTGTACCATGCATAGCAGCACATCTTATCGTGCTTGGTGGCAGGGTCTCTCGGGTGCTTGACCGATGGACCTCGTTAACCTCAAGCTAACAAACCATCATCTTCAGACTACTCCCACCACTCGAATCTGTCCGTAAACCTCCAAGTTGTTGCTGAATCTCAGCCTTGGAACTGCGAAGATCATGCCTTGCTTAGATCCATTTCGCTGCCCGGGTGCACTGGCCGTAGCTGACGGAGCTAGTGCCGCCATACCCCGCTCCCCATGTGAAAGCCGCTGGAGCCATCAGAGTTCACACGCAAGACAACAGCTTGGCACCTCTGAGGCTGGTTGGAGGCTGGGTTCGGGTTCCCGAAATAAGGATCCTGAGGGGAGTTCATGAAAGCCCGGCCAAACAGCGGAAACTGTCGTCACTGAAAAAGCTACGTGCAGGCCAGACAGAAGCCGCAGTCTTGCAAGCATGTATAGGCCATTCACCCCCAAAATGCCTGCTCCCGACGAAGTAGGGGCGTCGGGCGGTGGGATTGGGTTCGTTCGGTACAAGGCTTGCAATGCACCTTTCATGGCGCGACAAATCACTCGTCAATTTCGAGTGTCACACGATTCCATGGCATCAGACCACAACGGCATACAGGGTACACTATCTGGTGTCATAAGACATGGCAGAATCTAGCAAGCCAGCTAAGTGCTCCCTACGGACTTTTGTATGCATATGCGAGATATAATGATGATACACATTCCTCTATTCTTGAATTTGTATCTATACACCTACACACACACACACAGCCGTAAAATAACCCAAGACTTCGGCGAATGCTTAGCTTACCTGTGGTTAGTAGGGAATGGAAGAATGGTAGTAATAGTAGTTGTAATTGTACCCCATTCCTCCATACCCTACTGACCAAAGTTGAGTTATAGGATTATTAAGGCCCCCATATTATAGTACCCTTATAGATCCCTTATAGTAACCCTTATAGACCCCTTTATAACGCCCCTGTCATTCACTACTGACCAAAGGTGAGTAAGACACAAAGCGCCAGACCGCAAGGCGACCGCACGAGCCATTCAGCTCGGGTCGCTTTTCGAGGCCTCAGAGCCCGTAGCTGTAGGAATCGATTGGACATTGTATCTCAAAAGAGCCGTCTACCGGCGTGTATAGCGTTTTCTGCATTCCTACAACCTTTGTATGTATGTATGTATATGTACATGTACATGTACATGTACATGTACATGTATATGTATATGTATATGTATATGTATATATATATGTATATATATATATACACACATACATGGATGCACAGCAGTTCTCAAGATAAACACAATGCACCCCGTTTCATATCCTGTATGCAGTGCTACGCTGGCACAACATACAACCGGGGCGTTGCGTCTAGCTTGCATATTCTCGAATCAGCATTACATCCTTCGAACGAGGCGCATGTGATGTGCATGACTCCGGTCCGTGTTCCGTGTTGCACTCTGCAGAAAGTGCAGGCCTTTGTTTCTCCTGGTCTGAGCTTTCGGGCCACAAATTGGGTGGTGGCGCTGCTGGCGCCAAGCAAGGGATCAAGGCCAACATTTGCGACGGCGTTTTGTCCAGGCGTTGCTTGCTCCCCGCAGCGAGGCCAATGAGTGGAGGTGCGGAACGGTTGGGTTAAATCGCCTTGGCAGTCACACTTGAAGGAGCATTGCAAAGAAGGCCAACAGGGAAAGAATTTCGCATCAGGGTTTAGCTTGCACACCTTCGGAAAACATCGTGCTTTGTGCATAGAATCACCGTAATTTCAGCAGCAAGCAAGGGAACAAATCCTGCCGGAAACCATATGTTATGGATTTACCAGACAGCCCCGCAAAAACCGCTTTCCTGCGCCAGTTCACTGCTGCACTGGGGGCTGAACCATGCAAACGCACGTGCGAGCCCACTCGCAGATGCCTGAAAGCGGCAGATTGCAAAAAGGCGACCAGTAAACGTGATGAAGCTTGGTGCAGGGGCGGGCTACGAAGTGGGTCTGGATGTTCAGCATTTGCAGTAGGACTCTAAAATTCTGACCAGCCTTCTAACAGGTACCTGTTGTAGCTTATTGTTGGAACCGGGAAAGTCTTGTTCAGAAAAAGCCAATCAACATGCCCACGAGGTGTGCATGAGACCTATTGAGCGCCTGCTGTCAAGTCCGACAACTGCAGATTTTGCATGCATCTCGGATCTGTGACAGGGTCGCTGTCGGACTCGGGCTGATGATGAGACATGTTAGTTCAGAAACTGCCATTACATGACAAAGCGTGTTAGGTAAGAAGCGTTCCTGTAGCATAATGGCAAGCTTAATTTCCATTTCTGGCCGACACATTCGGATCAACTTTCCGAGATCTTGTATGGCTGTCCAACCTACAATAGAGTAGACTTGCCTTTCAGACGTGTCCTCGCATGGACTAGGAAACCCTTCAACCTGTCTGACCAGCATATTCGGGCTCGTACTTTCTACCACTGCGCTTTACTATGTGCTTGGGCTTGGGTCTTTCGAGCTTCACATCTGTAGAGGCGGGACCGATGTACCACTGCTGGAAGTGATGTCTTTCTTTCGCAGGGCTTGAGGTGCTGTGACGAGTGCGAGGTGTGTTGCTTTAGCTTTTCTCTTCCCTCTCTCGCGGCCCATGCTTCTCTCGTTGCAGGTCCTGTTCCGAATCTATGCTGCTTGAGACGAAGGCCTGAATGAACTGTTACTGCTACAGCACATGGGATACCCCAAAACTCCCCCGCCTTTTGGTGGGCAGACGCATTTTTTTACGGCGCTTGGCAGGTCAGAAGCCAAAGCAGCCCATACAACAATTAGAACACGACTTCGGTGTACAAAAGTTTAAGTACAAGAATGAAGTTACCCTGAGGAAAAATACTGGTAACTGTTTCGGCTGTTATATTACCAGTGGCTGTCCAAGCGACGGTGCAGAGGAAGCTTGCCTCCGATTTGCAGAAGAGCCTGGTGCAATCTGAACACCCCGACGACGCATGGACGCAGAATCTCAAAGTCAATGCGCTAGATCTTCAGAAGTCTTCAGTGTCTGCTGACTGAGGACAGACATCCAATAATCTTCACAGCGTGTGGCTCCGAGACCATTATCTGCCACCCGCGACGATACTACTCCATCACCGCACCGACTGATTGCAAAAGTAGCAGTTCTATCATCAATGCAAGCTCATTAGGTTACACGCTTGCTGACTGCGCGGTCTCACCCGTACTTGCACATGCTCGTCGCTGCCCAGACCGTGCCCTTCCGAAGTTTCGCTTTGCCAGCCAGGGACCGGCCGACGTTTGCGTAGTGGCCGGGGCCTGCTTGATACGGGCAAGACACGATCTCTCCCAATCACCCTAGCCTGGACAGCTATCCAAGCTACATGCCCCGGACGGCAGGATCCCAGGCGCCCCGATCTTCCTTTGGGTAACGGCAGCTCACCAATTCACGAGCCCCAGGGTTCGGTTACCCGGTTAGCGACTAGCTCCGATAGTAAGAATATATCCGCAGTAGTAGTAGTAGTAGTCGTCGTCGTCGTCGTCGTCGTGATGGTAATAGTACTAGTAACAGTGAATAGCAACAGAAAAGGAGTAGTAGTGACTAGTGGTACAGCAGTGGTAGTTGTAGTCGTCGTCGTAGTAGTAGTAGTAGTAGCAGGAGTAGTAGTAGTAGTAGTAGTAGTAGTAGTAGTAGTAGTAGTAGTAGTAGTAGTAGTAGTAGTAGTAGTAGTAGTGGTATCGTAGCCGGACATTGCAGGGATCGGCCCTGAGCAGTTGGGCCTCGGCAGGAGACGACCTGACCGGCCCTGTGCTGGCAGATGCCGAGACCTGTCGGTGCCGGCACACTTGGTGCACACAACGGAGGCAGCAGAAATCCTCCTTGGATAGATTTGTGAAAGAATTAACTTGGCTATAGATGTCTGAAGCAGCAAGACAACTGAGACACTGAGACTTTCAGGAGCTGGCTGCAGTAGCCTGTGCACATACACATGCCGATGGTTCGGAACAGGGTTAATAAAGAGGTGCACAGATTAAGCCTTGCGGGAAACGCCACCTGTAGAGGCTTGTTTTCAAGACCGCTTCGTGGACATCAAGCACCTTACCGCTAACCAACCCTGGCAAGCAACTCCTCTTATGCTTGCTCAATGTAGTGGTACACAATGTCACGTTCCTCGTGATCATTCAAGCTGAACCGCTGTCCTGCATGCGGTGCTGACACTGCTACGGTTCTTCAGCTGCAAACCAACTACAAGTTTTCCGATGTGACTGACGACGGCCTGGTTGCTGGCCGTCGCAGGCGTGGGAGGCAGTGGCATCTCTGACAGCCTGTCACCAGCCAAAGCGGGTCGATTCGTTGCCACTGAACAACATGATGCGACAAAAGCGCCCAACACAATGCCAAGCACCGAACTCGCTGTCCGCAATGCCCGCACTTGCCGCTCTGCGTGGCTGGCCTTACCAGTTGTGTTTGGGGTAACATTCCAACTCGTCCGATTCTTGATGCTGACCTGGAGGTTCTTCGTATTCAGTCACGGACATAGATGAGTTTTGGTATGGATGTACCGATGAGATCAGTCAACACAGCGACGCAACTACTCCGACTGGATCGCTGGTCCGTGTTCGAGCGCAGTCCTCTAAATAAACAACTGCCCGAGTACCAATCTACTGCTTCCGCGCATCCGAAACCTAGAGGTCTCAGTTCCTGTCTGCTCTGGTGGCTTGCAGGCCGTGTGTCTAGTGCTCTCTAACATCCCGACGTGCCCCGAGACTCCACGAGCTATATAGCGGCTGCTGAATCCGCTTTAACCATATTTAGCCCATAGCAGCCCACAGGCATGCCCCTTTGCGACTCATGTGCATGAGCAACAGGTCGGTTTTTCTGAACCCATGGCCCGGGAGTCTGGCGTCGGCCCTAGACCTAACCCTCAGACAGGCGAAGCTCCAAGCTGAAGATTGTGATGCGCCGAGAGCTTCAGCAGGCTTCAGCACTGCCAGGTCGAGTCTGAGAGGAGCACATTCCTCAAACTTGAATCCAGCTGATTTCGATGACACCGCAGATCTCGTGAAGCTTCGGTGCATTCGGAAGCTCGTTGGTTTGAGAAACAGCTCTGTGCGTAAGCTATGTACATGGCTCGAGGCGGTTGAGGCTCAGAACCTTCGGCGCTTCCGTGGCCTCCGCAGTGAAGCAAACAGTCATGGCCCGTAACTATTATTATCATTATTATTATTGTTACTACTATTATTATCATTATTATTATTATTGTTATTATTGTTGTTATTCTGCTTCAACATCTCAAAACATCTTTGTTTAATTATTCCGAGCATCGCCGGGGCGTCAACATCCACGACCACTGCAGCTGCTTCTGCTTCAGCCTCCTCGCCTGAAGCTCTCTCTCTCTCTCTCTACAAGCTTCGCTTCGGCTTCGGGGTCGAGTACATAACAGGCAGCCCAATACGTTCACAGCAAGAATGAGATAAAGCAACCTGCCAACGGAAAACCTGTCACAATCCAAGGGACGCTCCGCCTCGGCCAAGGCCTGCAGGGGTGTTGGGTGCTTGCACCTCCTTGTGCCACGCCCTTTGCAAGGGCACTCGACCGCCTACCGCCAGCAACATCAAACCAGACGCCGCCCTGCCAGTGTGATTTCCATCATTCAGCAAGCTTAAAAGACACCACAGTAACGCCCAGCACAAACGGGAACAAGGCCAATAGGGGACGAGGGCGAGTGGAATGAGTAGAACAAGAGCTGTGGGATGCGAGCCTTTGCCAAGGCCGCGAAGCCATCCACGGCCTCCTCAAACGAAGCTTTAGGCGACCATGAAGCATGACTGGCCCTGGTATATCAAGAAATCTTGTGAAGTATCTTTAGCTACCCAGCGAACAGTTGGCCTGCAGAAGCTGGTTGCACAAGAGAAGCAACAAACCCTGCAAGAGATAATGCTTCCGATTTCGACAAGATCTCTGCCAAGCTGTTGATTTGCAGGGCTTTTCATGCAAAAGAGCTAGGCCGCTGTGCCCAAGCTTTCAGAGTAGTGGAGTCTGTTGGAGCCCGAAGCCTGTCAATTCTCATCGTATATCCTTTTAGTATCCATGATCATCCATGCGGTCTCATCGTCCCTTTCTGGATGGTGGAGACGGAACCGGCCACACCCCGGCAAATCCCGAAGAGCGCATGCCTCGGGATCTGTTTCGGTCACCTGCCGAGAACGTGAGGGTCAAGCATCCGATCCCAAACGATAGTCATCAAGAACGAACTATGTAGTACATTACAATCGCAGCATAATGCCATACATAAAGGCGGAAATAGTTCAAGCTGCACTGCAGAATCAGGTCCGGAACAAACCAAACGCATAGAGTACTGCGGCGGGTTGTCGTAATTCCGCAAAAGCGCGACAAACTTGCATCACATCTTTTTGGTACATGGCCAATCGCAAGTTGTACCCACACTGTTCATGCTACATATGCATGTATGCATGCATGCATGCGCACCTCATTAATATGCACTGCACTTTGCAAGGA
The DNA here is from genome assembly GCA_905221615.1 of Symbiodinium sp. CCMP2592. NCBI lineage: Eukaryota > Dinophyceae > Suessiales > Symbiodiniaceae > Symbiodinium > Symbiodinium sp. CCMP2592. The sequence continues at coordinate 188,805 of CAJNDT010004802.1, forward strand.
AAGCGGACAGACCGACAAATAGTTCAGGGAAGCCAAGGGATATTGACCCCGATTCTCGCTGGATGTCGCACCTAGCTCTTAGGTGCAGTTGCGTCGCAGTACATTTGCCATGCCGTCTGCAGTGTTCTTGCATTGGCTTCGTTTCCTTCTTCTCCTTGCCTTGCCATCTTCCGGAAGAAAGTGGATGGGACCCCCCCGGCATGCTAGAGTAGGAATACAAAAAAATTGGTCCCTGCTTCGTCGGTTTCCTCATCTCTGAGGCCTGATATCGTTCCTCGGCTATCTTCATCTTTGTCTTGCATCTTCGTTCAACTGTTTCCTGTTTCTGTGCCAGTGTGTCTTTTGTCTTTTGTGTCAGATGCAAGCGCAGTCAGGCAACTCGCTTGAACTTCAGGGACCTTCCCTCTCCTCCCTCTCCATCCCTCTGTGTCCCTCTCTGTCTGCTTCTCAAGCGCCTGGGAGACAGAGAGGACGAACCGAGACAGACCTACGACTACTTCGAAAAGCGTGCAGCTGGCTGCCAGGCACCTCCTCGCCACCCGTCAAAGCCTGGCACGGCATACTAAGATGTGTCAACCCGCTATATATGAAAGGATCGCATTAAGCGGGCAGCACTCAAAACAGCAAAGGGTTTTTATAAAAGGATGCTTGCGAGTCTTGGCCGACTCCACCGATTCACACTTGTCTGCCAGCCTCCAGGACGCCTTCTACTTGATCCACCGCAAGCAGCAAAGGACCAGGATCATCTCCCTCCTGTCGCTCGCCAGCGCAAACTTAGGTGAGCGGCCCTGCCTTCAACACCTAACTGTCTCAACTGCAGCCTGTAGGTGCCTGAAGGATCTAGAACAGTGCTGGCCTCTTTTTTCATACACCTGATACAGAACAGCGCGGAAAGCTTCCATGCAAACAGCTCTGTTTGCTGCCTTACGCAGCAATCACAGTCCGCGAAGAAATTCAGATTTAGCCGTCATGGGGTCTTATATACAGTCTTATACGCTTGCTTGGGAGCCCCGCTCCCCGGCTTGCTACGGAGCCCCATCAGCCCATCTCCTGGAAGTTCTCCGCGAGCTCCATCACGGCAGCTGCCAACGCCGCCGCTGAAGCACCATACTCAGATGAGCTGCAAGCTGCAAACCCCACGGTTGCCTAGGCAGAAGATTCCCCACAATGTTTACAACCGACCCTGCAGAGCGTGCATGAAGGCATGCAACCTGATGACTCCGGAGGCAGAAAGACCGCGTCAATCATTGAAAGTTTGTGTGACACCATGCTTGACACTTGTGTCTATCTTGTGTCTTGGCGCTCAGTCCGGATCGAACCGGTCACAACGTTCGTGCGACTGCCTTCGTCGAGCTGCATTTCGGAAAGTCTGTCGTCGCACATCCAGTATTAATATTAGTTTTTGGCTCTTGGTACTAGTACCCTTTAATATTAGCATTAATATTGGTATTAGTGTTAGTATTAGCATTAGCAGATCATTAGCATTAATATTAGTATTGACCCTCTGGAAACGAAGCCTCGCCAAGCAGCCTCGGAGTCCTCCAGCGGAGTTTCGGGGGCCTCCCGCTCGCAAGCGACCGATTTTGTGGGGTTCCGGTCTCGATTGCTTTAAGATGCCTTTGAGCACCAGGGTTTAGGGTTTTAGATGGGTTTTAGGGGAGTCTTCGAACTCGTGAACCAAATACGTCGGACTTCTGCATAAACCCGACCATGCCACGCACACCCAAAGCCTTGTCCGCGAGGTGCTGCCTCTGCTGCAGAGCGGCGCGCAGCTGCTCCTTGACTCCCACACCCCCAAAAAAGCCCAGTGTGTCGCACCAACTTGAGGAAGGAGCCCAACGATGCAAAGGAAGCCTCCACTAGACAGCGGGGCATTTGTGGTCTTCTGCTCCACAGTTCCGATTCCTGCTGTAAAACGGCCATGACGGAGCTAGCCCAAGTTGCAGCAGGCTCCCAATAAAACTTTGACAAGACATCTGCATGTGAATGTGTGTATGTGTACTGTGTATATTATGCATATATATATATATATATATATATTAAATATATTATATGTATGTATATATATATATATATACAGACATACATACATGTGTACATGCTGCATACATTATATAATTATATACATGCATACATACACACGTACATACCACAACCTCATGCTGCAGAAGGTGTCCTCTGCTGCTTGGTCGGAGGCTGCCTCGACACTGAGCATTGTGCAGCGCGAATCCATGTTATTGCGCGCGTGGCTCGATGCTGATTCCGGAGAAGTGATCTCTACTCTACTCCGAACCGTAGACTGGTTGAGTCTGCAGGGCCGGCTACAGTAGTGCTGCGATCAACTCTTTTGGCACAGCCGTCCAACTCCATGTTGACGAATGCGACAGTATTGCATTCAAAGAGCGTCATCTTCCTCCTCCGCAGCCTCAGCGCCTCTCAACATGCCGATGACGCAATCGAAACAAAAACGGAACACACAGGGGTGACTAGCTGGCACGAGACCCGCGCCTCCGGCATCAGTGGGCATTGGGGCCTCCTCGGCAGCTGCCGCTTCCTGCCACCCGAACCACCGCCGTTGACAGCAAGAAGCGCAGCGTCGCATCGAAGCCGAGATATGTCTCGAAAACTCAAGCAAAGACTGCGCTCGTCAAAGGTGGACGCCTCGAGATTTGAGCATCCCCAACTACGAACCCTCACTGTCCTGTATACTTTAGTGGACATGCGATGGTACACTCGCTCACGCTATAGCCGCATTCAAGTCAGTTGGTCACGTGCTCCTGCTCTGGCTCGGGAGCTGCATCTGCAGCTTCTGGATAGATCGCCCGGTCTTCTGCCTCTGGCCCCGGTGCTATGCCTGCTGGCAAGCAGTGCACTGTATGTGCGGCTACCGAGCGTAGACTCGCCGTAGACCGGTCTCTGCAACCGTGCCTGCATCAACCTCTGCAGGCGGAGCTTCTCTTTCGGCGGATGCCTGTCAACTGGAGCACTCGCAAGCGCAACCCAAAGCACTTGTATAGGGCTTGTCAGCACTGGCGTCTCTCTGTGTCTTTCTCTCTCTCTCTGGCGGACCTGTCCATGCCGCGTTCGATGCCAAAACCCGCCCGGACCAAAATGCCGGTCTTTGTCCAGCATCACATGCTTGAAACACGTGGCCTTTCATACGGCAAGTTTTGGAGAAGTGCCCATCAGATCATCCAGGTCTTTGCATGCATATGTCTGTACGTAATTTGTACACACGTGCACATATATGTATATGCGTGTGCGACTCCTGTGCGATCAACAACTTCCGCTTGCAGCCTCAAGCCTTGAAGCTGCCGGCTCCCACCTACGATGACACCATCCCAATTCCCCAAACCCAGCAGTGCGCCACTACAAAACGATTGAATCAACAAAAAACGGTGCAAGCCACCACCCCCTCAGCTGGACGGAAGAATTGCCGCAAAATTCCAAGATACACGAAAATCTTGAAAAGCCGCAGCCCCAAGATCAATATCCCTGGCCCCTGGCACAACAGCTTTCAGTCAGTTCCGAATCCGAATTGCCAAGACAGGAACAAGCCGTAAGAAGCCTCTATCTACGCAAGGCATCCAATTTGCAAACACTTGCCTCCTGGGGCTCGTCGCTGGGCATGGCCGGCTTCACATCGTCCCCTGCTGTATGAGCTGGGCCTGTATAGACCGAGGGATCGCATGGCATGGACTTACTGTCTCTTTCCTTGCAGGTAGCTGGATTATGAAGCATTCGGTGATTGGCAGTGATGGGCTTCGGGCTAGGGAGAACATTTTTGGTGGGCGGCAAATGCATGTGCACGGAAGAAAAAGATGCAAGCACAGAGAGAGAGAGAGAGAGAGAGAGACAGAGAGACAGAGAGAGACAGAGCGACAGAGAGAGAGAGAGAGAGAGAGAGAGAGAGAGAGAGAGAGAGAGAGAGAGAGAGAGAGAGAGAGAGAGAGAGAGAGAGAGAGAGAGAGAGAGAGAGAGAGAGAGAGAGAGAGAGAGAGAGAGAGAGAGAGCAGGGAGGGAGAGAGAGAGAGAGAGAGAGAGAGAGAGAGAGAGAGAGGGAGAGAGAGAGAGCGGGAGCGAGGGAGCGAGGGAGCGAGGGAGCGAGGGAGAGGTGAGCATTGCCGCACATACTCCCGCAGGCCTGCAGAAGCGACCGGGGGTACGGCAAGTTCCTTAGGATCCATGCAAACGCTTTCGTGGCAGGCCACTGCTTGATTGTTGTTTTGTGACGTATGTATGTACCAGTTACCAAGTACAACATCCGACACATGTCGATGTCTACATCTTTACACTATTATTACAGCAGTGAGTACATACATCCTCATTCATAAACAACACACGCACGCAGATTGACTTACTTTACATTACAAAACTGCAGCGCAGATCTGTGCCATGTTCGTGCAATTTTCTGATGCTGCGGCTGTAGCTGGAATTTCATATACAACACACAACTTGGCGAGTCCATGCAGGCGTTGTGGTGATTTGTGGTTGGAGCTGGTTCGCCTTCTAGTTCCAACTGTGCTGCTTTACTTCCATGCTGGCTGCAACCCAGCCACAGGCACGGATGCATCACTGAATGGATCGTACACCTGCGCCACACTTACTTGTAATATCCCCATGACATGTTCAGATGAGATTCCGGCAGCACGTATAGTAGCAATGTTACCTGAAACCCCAAGCAAGGTCAAATTGAATCACAGTAATTGCGCGAGCAAGTCAACCCAGTCTGCAGGTCTGACCTTTTCGCGATCGAACGACAGGCGATGATAAACAAATGTCAAGCCCGTGCAGGGTATGCGCTTGTAGGGCATGTGAGCCTACTGTCGACCCTTGGGGGATTGCAGGGTGCTGCGTCACGACGCCTTTACTCCTGAGGTTGCAACGCTTCACTTCCCAAAGCCACGAAACCCTTTGCATCGCGGGTCCTGCTCCATGTGTGTGCTACGGAGTACTTGTCTTCGTTGACTTTCCTGATCCTGCCAGGCAGCCAATTTTTACAACAGGAACAGAAT